>VWPW01001278.1:0-10179 GCA_013389825.1 Crypturellus undulatus | reverse complement strand
AGAAAGCATTTTACAGAACGCTACCCCCGTTAACCCTTCCTAGGCCTTACAAGGACTAGTAGATAAGATGACTTTTACCATCCTTATATATGAGCCTGGAGATCCAAACAAAACCCCATGGGAATTAAGATGCAGAGAAGGAAAACAAAGAGCATTGACTATACCAAACATCTAATCTTGTGCTAACAATATGCAATGGAAAGTCTTAGGCTTTCCAAAAGGCTTTTTCTTTCTCTTCTGGCTAATGGGCAGAGGCCAGAAAGACAGTAGCAGAAGTCTGAGGATGGATGAGAGGCAGGAGGGAGACATAAGTTACATCAGAGCTCCCTGTAGAGAATATATGTAAGGTTTGGGCTCTTCTGTTGTTAACTCCTGCTGCAGGGGCCTTGAATAGCGTTTCCAAATGGAAAGCATTTTTGAGAGCATATGAAAAGCTATGTATGACTACTCTGTTAAAAACACAAGGACAGATAAAGAGACATTTGTGTTGTTAGTACATGCAATGTTGGTGGTAAATTACTGCACCTGTTTTACTGGATCATAGAAAGATGAACCAGGCTTTACTTAGAAGCTAAGCTACATTCAACTCTTGCATCCATTGAAACATTTTTTGCAGGGGTATGATTTTTTAATTGAAACATTTGAAGTCTGACAGCCTTCCTGTAAACTCCTTTAAAATGAAATAAGGGAGATTCTCTCAATATAACATATTCCAATAGTTTACATGAGTAAACTGGTCTAAGGCATATTGATGCTTGTGGAGCTGCATACACACTGCAGCCTGTACCAATTTAATTATACTGGCATCAAACCAGTGCATATTATACAGCAAAGCATATTTTGAACAGTACAAAAGTTCTGACCATAAAAATCCTGATCAGCACAATTAGGCTCAGAAGCAGATACTAAATGGATCCAGATTCCTCAGCCATTGGATCCCATAGAAAACTATGCAACACTAGTCACTTTTGGTCTGAACAAATGTTTAAGCATCACTTCAGCAGCACAGAGAGGGGCTGATACTGCTTGTCTTGTGTGACACCAACTCCATTGCTGCTCTCTTTACTGATCACCTACGTTGGATTTACTATGTGTTCACAGTTTTTTATTCGTGAAAAAAAAAAAAAAAGCTTTGTTGTCATTGACAGAGATATTCCAAGACCCAAACTGAGGTAAACCAGTATTAATGGATTGCAATCAAGATCAAGCAACATAATGTTCACAACATAAAGTTCTGTTTATAATCCAGGGAAGGGTGAAATTCAAAGATATATGTGATATCTCTTCCTAGATTCCTAGATTTAGTGCATTTGCTCCTTGCCTCTTCATTATGAGACCAGAAAGCAGCAAATGCTCCTTCCCACTACCAGGTGGAGGAAAGAAGATAGAGTTTCTCTTCTGTTGAAAACACTAATTCTTCAGTGTGACGAGGTCTCCCAAAGACACCCGCCTCTTGTACATTATTTATTGCATAACACTCCAGGTCACAAGTGTCTGCCAAATAAAGTTTAGAATTTCTCTTGTTCTATCTTTTCTCCCTCTGCTTATTGTCTAATACCCTTATGTATTTTCACTATAGTCTTTCTTTTCCTCCAAGCTTTCTCTCCAGAAGTCTAAGCATATACTTTTTTTTTGCCTTTAAATTTATATAATCCTGTCCATGTTAAAGCACGCATTCACTTTGAGCCATCCACATTGCATATTACCTCTGTCATCTTGTGCTCTCTGTTCTTTTCTAAGGCTTTTTGCCAGCTTCTGGGACCTTCTCACATATCATTTTTAATTTTGTTCTTGGTTCTAGCAAAGCCAACTTTGTTCACTGTTGCTCTACTCTGAGAGCAACTGGGAAGTAGAAGAATTGTGGGGAAAAGCTGATGGCATTTGGTACAAAGCACAGAGATGAGAATTGTTGGTTGGGGAAATGAGCTGTTGGAAAAGGGATGAGCCACAGGACAGGAAGATGGCTGTTAGACTGCTATAGTGAGAATGTAGGCTGGTTCACCTCTCCTGTCTCCTGCCTCTGCTGCTGCTAACTTGCCTTTAGTTTTGCATATTTTCCCTGCTGATTTTCAGCATCTGCCATGGTAGCCCCTGAAAACTTTGGAATAGCTAAACACATCTTGACAACAATGCAGTTTTGTCAATGATTAAAGTTAACACTGTAGTAAAATGAAGGTTATGTACAGTAACTACTTATAAATAACCCCTGTGGGGGTTGTAGTCGTACTGTTAACAAGATGTATTGCATGTGACAGAAGCAGAGATAAGGAATAGCAGACAGAAGATCTCACGATGTCACGGAAAGGGCAAGAGTTTAACCATATTAGGGCAAAAAGTGATAACCGGAACCTGATTGGTGCATAAGACAACTTCCGCCTTGACAGAAGTTATAAAAACCAGCAGCGTATTTCAATAAATGTCATTTGGCATATCATCTCATAGGTGCCAGTGCTTCTTGACCCTGAGGTGGATGGCCTCAGTATTCCCTCTAGAACCACAGGCAACCACCACGGGTTGATATGAATCCGACAAACCCCCTGCACAGAAAATCTCACATTCAGTTCAGGCTGTCCTAACATGCAAAAGGCAGCTGGATGAATGAACCTCACAGGAGGTAGATTGTTCTTAGCCTGCCTAATCTTACATTGGTACATTTCTGCCACTTCTCATGTTCAGGCTGGAACAGGGGAGAATTTCTCTTACAGCAGAGGTGGATTTAGTTCTCTTCTCCATCCGCTCTTCCCCTGAAATTACGACATCCTGGGCTTTATTCTGAAATAGCAAGGCATTGGGAAAAATGCTTCTGGAACAAAATTTTCTAGAAAAGTTTTATTTTGGACATTTTGTTTCAGTAGCTCATAACTGAAAAGGATGATTTTTGGCTCTGTGTATTTGTGGTGATGTCCCGATCCAGTGTTGGGGAAGGTTTCAATACGATCTCAAGAGCAAGATTAAGACACAAACGGGGTCAAATGCTGTTATAAACAAATAAGCGGATAAATCCTCTGATCCAATCGATTTGTCAATATGCTTTTATTGTAAATAGCAATGTAAATAGCAAGCAAGCAGTACTGGGTGGCCAGGCACAGCACTGGGCGGCCGGGGAGTCTCCGCTCCACCAACGGCGCGCAATTTGCAATCCACGAGAGCCCCTTTTATCCCCTCTCAGTTCCTGATTTCGTTGTCTTGCTGAGTCATTCGCCAGTCTCCTTTCTGCGCATGTCCTTCCTTGTTACTAGGGGGTCTCCTGAACCCTCTAGTGGTCTTCCTGGGGTCTTCCAGGCCTTCTGGTGGTCTTTTTGGTTGAAGGCTCCTCTTCTTCCTCGGTAAACTTTTCACCTTTCTGCTAGCGAGCATGCGCCCTTCAAACTTCTTTTTTTCGACCGTTTCGCCCCCCCCCCCCGGTAGAGCCTGTGGTCTCTGCCGCCACCTCGATGGCCGTTTTTGGCAAAATAACCATCGAAATAGCAACAGAGAGCACCAGCTCATCACAAGTCCCTGTCCTCCTGTCCTTTTTTTATTCAAGGCTCACATTCTTGCTTACATTAGCGATTATTTTGCAACATTCTGTCAATCTGTTCACGGATTACATTCTTGCTCACCACAAATGCCATACAACCTTGTTAGCTTTATTCTCCTAAGCGCAAATAGGACGGAGAGGAAAAAGAAGAAGAAGAAAAAGGGAAAAGGAAAGAAAGATAAGCAAGCAAGCAGGAGAGATGCAACAAGATTATAGTTACCACCATGACCGGTCTGGCCAAATGCTGCTGGCTACACTTCGGTGCAGGTATAGGTGCCTCGGTGCAGACGATGTTCAAAGGCAGCAGGCTGTGCACATCGCTGCAGGCGATGTTCTGCACTCCGGTGGGGGTGATGTTCAGAGGCAGAAAGCCGTGCCTTCTGGGTGCCGGTGGAGTTCCGCACACCGGTGATGTCCCGCACACTCTCTGAGTCAATATGCAACTCAGTCAATGAGCATGGGGCTCGGCGGTCACCGGTAGTCAGAAAAACACCTGGACCCCAATATCCTTCTGCTTCTTTCTCTAACAACAAGATTCCATCCCCTCCTGACAAAGACACTCTCCACACATACTCTGTCTCCGATTCCTTTGCAGTTCTTGCAAAATCTTTTCTCAGCTTTGCTAATTCAGTTGCAGTGAATGGGACTTCTTTGGTGATAACCTGAGGTCGGTCATCACTATCGTCCTTGTTATAAACAGACAAATCCTCTGAGCCAATTGATTTGCCAGTATGCTTTATTGTAAATAGCAAGCAAGCAGCGCTGGGCGGCCGGGGAGTCCCTGCTCTACCAACGGCGCGCGCGTTATAGTCCGTGAGAGCACCTTTTATTTACTGTTCCCCAAAAGTCTCCTCCCGGTTTGAATTCCAGTTCTGATGCGTTACAATGTTTCTACGCATGCTGCCTCCTTGTTGCTGGGGGGAATCTCTGAGATCTCCTGGTGTTCTTCTTGATGGGGGGCTGTTCTTCTTCATCGCTGACCTTGTCACCTTTCTCAGGACTCTGCGAATAACTCTTTGCAGTTTGGCCTTGTTCTTTGTTTCTGCAATAGCTGTTAGAAGCTATTATCACTTGTAAATTACAACCTGGCGCCAACTTAACATATCCTTGTCACTTGCAAATTACAACCTGGTGCCATCTTAACATATCCTTATCACTTTGTTTATCTTGCGAATTACAACCCATTTATCACACATGCATGTTTAACTGCCACTCATCCCCTTCTCCTCACCGTATAGTGAAATTAATTTAGTGTGTTTTTATAGCAAATGTCCCAGAGGAGCTGAGCGGAAGCAGAACAGTATGAAGAGCAGCAAGAAAGCTGAAAGGGTCTTATACACAGCTAAGAAATGCTAAATAATGCTGTAGCTCCACTAAGCTTCATGGTTAAATATACTATTCATTTCAAAGACTTAGTGCACACCAGAAGAGTTGTAAACATAACAAGGATGCACCTGCCAAAGTATCATCAGGTTATGAACTGAAACGTGTATGGGAGGCATACGCCTATGTTTACAGCCTATTTGCAAATAGCAAATACTGCAAATGACTGCTTTTATATACAAAGGGGTTCTTCTTTTTTTTTTTTTTTTTCCTCTAAGAAAGTCTTTAGCTAGCAGAACTACTGGACAGTAAAGCTCTACTGTCCAGTAATATGACAATGTGGTACAGTTTTACTGTCACACTGTCTGGGGAAAGGCAATGTGTGACAGGGTGCAACTGGAAAAGCTGAAAACAATGGTTCTGCTCAACAATGACAGAGCTCCAAGGGAAAAAGCAAACACTCGTGACTCCATCATCCTCTTTGTCTGTGCAATGTAGCAGGCATGCATCCATGTGGGGGACTGGCTGGTACAGGGGGGTGCCCTGGGCCCGTCCCTGACTAAAAGGATTAGAGCAAGATAAACAGGAAGAAGATAGCCGTGGTAAACAATGCAGAGAAAGTAACCGTTATCTCTTCCTTGTGCTTATCAGCTAGATACACATTAGAGTCTGAAGTGCTTAGCGTATAAAAGGACAGCGCTAATGTGAAATAAACGGAGCTGGATATAACTCACATTGGGTCTGGTAATCCCGACCTGACTTGAAGCTTCACCCCGCTCGCCGCAACACATCCAGAAGAGGTAACTTTTGAAATACGAAGTACCACTCTTGAAAGGAAAAGTCAAATGTACATTACATGCCTCAGCCTGAAACATAACAAAAAAACAAACAACAACAGCAAAACTCAGAACACTAAGGAAGAAATCCTGCAAATTTTCAAGACAACTACATTAAGGAGAGATGCTGTCCAGACATTAATTAACCATACAGGTTCAGGGTTCCTACAAGCCAAGTATTTTAAAGATCAATTCACACATTTGAAACACAAATCTTGCAATGAGGTGCACAGATAGGTGAGAGAATTGCTCAAGAAAGGGGAAATTAGAGAAAAACTAGGGCCTAACAGAAGTTATGGCATTACAGAAACTTGCTTGAGGTGAGACAATTACCACTTCCAGGATGTTTGCTATGTGTGGAATCTACTTCTCCACAATTCCCTTGGTAACACAATCTGCCCTCCTAGCACACATTAATAAGAGTAATCGAAGAGTGGAGCAGAACGGAGACACCATGGCTAAACTTTGTTGGATTCCCTACGGAGCGGGTAATCTGATGCTGCCATGCCGCTGATGAGTGAATGGAGGGTGGAGCAGAGTGAAGACACAGTGGTCAAACTCTGTTGTATTCCCTGCAGAGGTGGCAACCTGGTCGTACCATGCAGCTGATAAGCCACATAGTAGAATAAGATGTCTGATGCTGGGCCAACAATGGTGGCAGATCAGTCCTTTCCAATGGAATTTGCTCAAACTTCTCCTCATTCTAATCTCATTATAATACCAATGCACAACCCCATCCAAGAAGTTACCCGCCTCCAAGGAACAACCACTCCTCACTGAGCATGCTCTCTAGATTTTCGATTAACTCGAGAGACTTTTTAAACCAATCAGTAACGAAAGTAAGTATGACTAGAGTCACTCAAGCTCCACCTAAATGTAAAAGAAAATATATAAAATGTGAACTAAGGAGGGATATAGTAGGAAGAAGGAAGTGAGAAAGAAGGAAGAGGGAACTAGGGAAGAAGGAAAGAAGGAAGAAGGAAAGAAGGAAGAAGGGAGAGGGAAGACTCCATCATAACTTCTGGATCAGAGACTGAGCCTCTTTCCTCCCCTCCAGTCAGGATACCGCCTGAGGAGACTCCTTGAGGTTGAGAGCCCTCTCCCATCTTCTGGGTGAATGATGATCGTGCATTTGTACACTAGCTAAGAACCCCACACTGTAGTAGTGAATTTCCTTTACTGACATCCATAACCTGTTCTCTAAATGTTGCATTTGANTCTAAATGTTGCATTTGAATAAATTGTGCTATTTGTGAACTCGACTACTTGTTTTGAAGGCGATTGGACCAAAAATTCAACAGACTGTTTGTGAATCCGATACTGTCAGAGTCGGGCTTATAGTTGCCACAGTATTTGGTACTCCTATTAAGAGATGAGTCCAGCTGCCCCCAGTCCCTCTAACCTTTGAGGATCAGCTGGAATGCAAGGGGATTCATCTCTTACCAAATTTGCCCCCCCCCCCCTTCCCCCATCAAACTGCAACAATAGGTCTTTTAGATTTTGCAAAGCCTCAGTTAAGGAGACTCTTCCTGCCCATTCAGTCCCTGGACTACAGCCCAAGTTTCCATACTCATTTAGTTAGTTCTTCTGTCAAATATTTGTATATGGACACTAATCCTCATGGAACTGATTCCAGGAACCCATCTGGGTGCAGGGGCAGAGCTATGATCTCACTGCAATGACAGAAACATGGTGGGATAGCTCACATGACTGTAATGCTGTTATGGATTGCTAGATGTTTTTTAGGAAAGATGGGCCAGGAAGGTGAGGTGGTGGAGTCACCCTTTATGTGAGAGAGCAGCTGGAATGTATCGAGCTCTGCCTAGGGGTGCATGAAGAGGCAGTCAAAAGCTTATGGGAGCATCTCTCATATGAGGAAAGGCTGACAGAGATGGGACTCCCTAGCCTGGAGAAGAGAAGACTGAGGGAGGGATCTTATAAATGCATGTAAGTATCTGAAGGGAGGGTGTCGAGAATGGGGCCAGACTTTTCAGTGGCGCCCAGTGGCAGGACAAGAGGCAACAGGCACAAACTGAAACAGAGTCTATCTGAACATAAGGACAAACTTCTGAAATATTCTGTGATTTCATAGTAAGACATAGCTCCACTGATCAACAGTGGTCAGGATTCTGGCCTGTGATATAGTAATATGTAATTCTCTATTCCCTCAAAGGCTCTTTTTTATTTAAAATAAGAGCTGAAGTATTTCTTGTACTTTTAATCTTTGAAACCTTTCAGAATCTACCTTATGTTTTGCACAGGCATTCTTGTTCTATTTTTAACATATCATTTTCACGTTAAAAGACAGATCTAATAATTCTATTGGCAAAGTTCTTTGATAGAATGCTGTTAAGTAAAACTCCCATACAAAATCAAATGGATGCCAAGTTTTGCATGAAATTCTATCAATGGCCACTTCTCTGGTGAAAATGAGAATGGTGCATATTTTCAAATGGCATTCTGGGACTCACTCCTTTAAAAGTATATTTTACATACAGATGGTAGTTTCAATTTCTTTAGAAAACACTCTTTGCAATTCAGTATTAAGTTTTCTTTTTTTTTAATAGTTAACTGATATTTTATTTTAGGCATTCAATGTTCTATTGATAACATCTACTTTCAAATATTTAACAGCTGCAGCCAAAATTGCACTAGTGAATTTTTATGGCTATTTGTCTACAATCAATCACAATGCAATCAAAACCTTTTAAGTTAAAACCAGGAGGTTTTTACATGTGAAAACAGAAGAAATATTTTCTCCATCTATCAACCAAAACATAACAAGTTTTATTTATAAAAAAGTTATATATTGTTTAGCTTTATTTCTACAAGTTAATTGGCTCATTCTTTCAAATAAACCCTGGCTTTGTTACAGTCTCTTTGCTGTGGAAAAAAAAAAAAAAAAAAAAAAAAAAACAATACCTCATCATTCCGGGAATAGAAAATGCTCAAAAATAATAAACAACAATAATAAAGTACATTACTATAACAATAGTATATTCTTTTTATCAACAGGTGCATTTTCACAAACGAAAAAACAATGCACAGCTACTTACAAACCACTCTCTTCTTTTTTCTGATGTTACATGTTTACATTGGAGGAACCCTTACTGATAAAATAGAAAAATACAAGAAACATCATTTTTTTTTCTTTTTTTTAAACTACTGCTGAGAAAACATTTTTTTTTTTTGGAGAAACTACTATAAAGGACTTTGAAAAAAACAACAAAACAAAAACCTACATTTCAAATCCTTTCTATACTTAACTTTTTAAGAACCTAAGCTGTTAATTATCATTTATTTGCAGGTTTTTATCTTCTACAATTTTTAAGTCGTGAATGCCAAGTGTTCCAAAAAGGATCTACAAAAAAGTGCATACACTCACACAAATAAATATGTATGTATGTATCACTGTTTGTCCTTTCTTCCAACTCGCTGCTGCTGCCTACAGAAAGCCTTTAATTTCCATTTGTTTGTTTCCATCATAAAAGGTCCATTGTAGATAAACAACACTGTCATCTTGTCATTGTAAGTGAGATTCTGCAGGAGCTAGGGAAAAACACAGAAACCAAAGTGAAAATAGCTAGAACAGATGTTATCCATTATCTAAAAAAAATAAGGAGATGTACATAAAAGTCTTAGATCTAAAAAGGTCAATAGAGCTGTTGCACCTTGTGAAGGAACAGACTCCAGTATAATGAACCAAAGACCCTTCCTTTATAAAGCATCAGATACAACTTATATACTGTACTGTCCCGGATACAATACCTTATTTGCCTAAAAGCATGTGAAGGACAGTTACTAAATGAACCAATAGTCTAAAGGATTATGTCAAGATTATCCAATCAGCATCCTGATCACACACCAGTCGTGCAGTTGCAGTTATCTTCTTTTTCTTGCTTTGTTCCTTATCTGTTGATAAAACATTGTGGTTCTCCCTTCTGGGCCAACAATATTTATCAGTCTTTTGCCTTGCATTGAGGTACTTTGCCCGCCAATTCCCGAAAGCGATGCATGTGAATTCATTAGGGGTAAACTGTTGGGCCATTGCGAGGCAGCGATGACTGTAACATCCACTACACTATCTAAAATTCCTTGTACAGTAAACTTTATCATTCCTGCTTGTAGCGTACAGGATATCTGTGGGCGATTCATAGTTATCTGTTGAGTCCAGAAAATCTCAGGTTGTCCTGTGGACCCAAAAGAGCCTGTGCTGCATTTAGTTTTAGCAGCATTTGGCGCCTGTGGTAAAAAGTATACTAATTGTGCTATTTGGCTTCCCGCTGGCACTGTACATGGCAGTATCGGAGTCCATACCATAATTTTAATTTCTCCTTTGAAATCTGCATCAATAACTCTAGGTAGCCCAAATAGTCCTTGTTTTGTTGTTGAGGAGCGTCCTATTAGCAATGCTGCCATTCCTTGTTCTAGGGGCCCACAGACGCCAGTTGGAATTAACGCAATTTATGTATCAGTAATGTGATAAACAGGAATGTAATC
>VWPW01001274.1:2808-49042 GCA_013389825.1 Crypturellus undulatus | reverse complement strand
TCTTACTCTGAAGTCTTTTAAAACCTTTTGACAAATTTACATGTCTTTAATATACAGGGCTGATAGATTAGTTACATATTTCCATTAATAATATGTTGATGTACTCACAGAAGAGTAGAGATTACGATGTGGCATCCTTGGTAGAGCAGGTAAAATACTGGAGCCATATACATGACTAGGATAGTTCAGGGAAAATCACAAGAACACTTGCCACTCATTTGGAAACTCCTCAGAAACAAAGTTGGTAAAGGGAATGCCACTCATCCATTTCAAGTAATGCACTAGCCTGTTGCTACAGAAATATAAAAAAGTCGCTGAAATACCTTGCTCTCTTAAATTAAAAATAATACTGCAAAAGTAGTATCGAAGCCACAAAAAGGGGGAGTTAGTACTCAAAGGCTAGCTCATTTTAAAAACTACAGCTAAAAGGTAAGAACAGGTCAGTTTGTTCATTGCAGCCTTTGCAGACATCTGGAATCTCACTCTCATAAAATGAAAGGTTCCTAGCTAGCTGTGCTGATAACTGTTGCGCCATTTACCTTTTATGTGCATGGGATTCTTTTTCTCTTGGCAGTCACTTGGTAGAAGTTGGAGACCTGTTGAAATAGAGCAATGCACCCAGCTACTGCCATACCCAGCAAATGTGGCACCACTGAGCAAACGGAATCAGATACAAAGGCATCTCCCCTGCTTCTCTAGTTCAGATAATTACAATTAATAAGGTACTAATTTTCTCTGTAACCGATTCCTTATTTGCTGGAAGACAGCTAACGTATGATGAAATAAGTCATGTACTACAATCTGCTGCATTAATAAATTTTTTTTTGTTTTTATTTAGCCCTTGCTGAAGACTGAAATGTCTTTTGTGAGAGAAAAGTAACGTTAAACCACTGAAATACAGAAGCTGTCTTAGATCTCGGCTACTTGTGTTCAGCCTTCAAAAACTTCATCTATTGAAGTTTTCATCTATTGATGAAGTTTTAAGGCAATTTTAGTGTACAGTATAGCTTTCTGTGTAAATAATTTATGTGAAAGTCTCTAGTTTGTTATATTTTTCATTGTATCAAGATAAAAAAGCTATTAGGCAGCTAGTTTGCCAGCTTAAAATGTGGCGTTCTACAGTCTACAAACTACATTTGTTGATCAGATTGGCGCTAAAATGCAGTTTCTTCTTTGTTGCTCTGATGAAATTGAGTTGTTGAAAAATTCAGCTTGTTGCTGAATTTTTTATTTTAATCCTAACGAGATTTCTCATTTTGTTTTTTGAGGAGTGAAGAAATAATTTTAAATCTATTTAAAATATTCCGTTTCCATGTAAGGAAGAACTTCTTTCCTGTAAGGATGACAGAGCCCTGGAACAGGTTGCCCAGAGAAGTTGGGGAGTCTCCTTCTCTGCAGATCTTCCAGCCTGCCTGGATGCCACCCTGTGCCACGTGCTCTGCGTGTCCCTGCTGGAGTAGGAGGGTTGGACTAGATGATCTCTAGAGGTCCCTTCCAACCTCAACCATTCTGTGATAAGTGGTGATTCTCAGAACTTAAGATTTGACTTTGTGAAATTTTAATTAGGATACAGAAGTCTTTTGTAGCAACTTGTGTAGCAAGTAATCCAGTTTTGAGAGCTGATCCTGGTATCTGAATGTCAGCTTGCATGCTCCCAAGTTTTACCAGAAAATTTCTGGGACAAATGTGTGAAACGTGAACAGATGCCTATGGGGAATTCACATTGGAGGAATGATATATGAATATCTTGAATCCTTGACAGAGACTTGCTTTTTCTCAAGCGTTCAGGGACTAGTAACAACAAAGTGTGTAGTGTCTGAGGTTAAAAATTATTTTCTTCATACTTGCCTGCCTTTTTGCTCCTTTTCTATTTCATGTCCGTACATAAATTATAGCCTGGAAGAAGATATGAGGCGTGGGGATGGACAGCCCCGCCTCCGGGTTCTGTGGAAGCAACATCATAGATCTGATTTGGGTCCATGTGTTCAAGCAGTGCTTATTTTTTATGCTTCTAAATGAAGCCAGTGTGGTTATCTGTGCTCCTACCGTACTGTTAATCTGTAATCTTTATGATTTATTCAGGGATAACCTGGCATGTAGTGTAATTCCCTTTTTCTTTCGTATCAAGCTCTCTAGTGTAGGAAAGTAGAATAAATACTCTTTGTCAGAGCATTCCTAGTAACACTTTTCTGTTTGTTTTTCTAAATGCTTTTAAAAACAGTGGAGTAATTCTTCTTTCTTTCCAATCGCAAGCTATCTTCATTAAAATATTTGCCTGAAGTATATGAGAAAGTATTACTGATTAATCACTGGGAGTGAAGTAATCAGGAAACTGAAAATTAAAATTTTTAGATTGAAGAAAAGCTGTACTACTTACATTTCAGGGGTTTTGGTTTGGTTTGTTTTTGTTTTCCTGCTTTGATTTTGGTTAAATTACATGTAATGGGGCTTCTTTGCGTGGCTGAGGTGATCCTCATGACTGTTACACGTAGTGTGTGGTAGAACACTTTTGGCACTTGCAGAGGAAATAATTATTGCAGCACATTGTCACTTCCATGTTGTGTTACTGAGGAAAGGGGAGTCAGACTGGAGTAATGGTGCAGCTCAGTTTCATACACAATAATCTCGATCTGTTTTGCCATAACTTTTAAAAACAAAAGAAATAGAAATAACAATCTACCTATTATGTGCCACATAACTAGATTTTTCATGACTAATCTGCTTACTGAGAGTTTTTATGTCTACTAACTCTCTTTCTATGCAGAAATATTAATGAAATACTACTGTGGAATGGTTGAACAGTCACAAATTTCTGACAGTTACACCTGAAATCAAGCACAGCTGTCCTCTTCTGTTGAAGTACAAAGTATATAAGCTTCGATAAAGAGGACCAAATGGATGGATGTACTGTCACTGAGATATTATGTATCATACTGATTTGCACTGAAACTAAGCCCTTTTTTTCAGAATTTTTTACTATTTGCAGTGGACCCTAAGGTAATAAAATAGAGCAGCTCTCTTTTTTTGGAAAGGTGTTAAATGCTTATAGGTCCTTTGCTCTTTGTGGAATTTATAGAATTTATGCATCACATTACGAAATCAGGCCTTTTGCATATCTCTGTGTCTCTGATACTTATTTTAATCACTTGTAAGCTGCTTCCTGCTGTAAACTTTTCTAGTCTTCTGTCCTTACAGTCTCGCTGGATAGCATCATGTCGCTAAATTAGTTATACAGTCCATTATACCTGTTGGCTGAGATGTCGTTTGTGCCCAGTGGGCCTGTATTATACTGTGGGTTTTCTCTTTAGCAAATAACTTTTGCGCAGTACAGGACTCTGTACTTCAGCAGGCATTTGTTTTTACCCTGCTACTCTTTTACTCTCGCTCAGCAGTCTCTGCTGTCAGAGAATCTTTCGATACCTAACAGGTTGACATTTTAATCTGTATTCTGCATTCTATAATGGAGAAGGCAGGTGTAGCAGTTATTAATTGGCTGAGATAAATGTTGTTTAGCCTATACTGCTTAGCCAGATGTTTGTTTAGCCTATACTCACCAGTTACATGCTGCTTACAGCTGCTTTCCCTGTGATGGATATTTAAATGTGCCTTCTGCTTTTGGCTGCAGTTGCAGCCATTGTCTATAACTATAAACTGATTATTAGTACATCTTAAGAAACAGAAGAAACTTTTCCTTAATTGTGAGATCAGTGTGATGTGCCTTTTTTTTTTAATCTCATAGTGAAAATCTCTTGATGTGGCATTTTTATGACATAACCTCAGATTCTTAAATTTTTTTTTGCACCTAAGTGAAACAGTTGATAGACCTATTCTGAAAGGAACACACCAAAAAGCAATTGTTGATGAAGGAGAGAAGTAGGACGAACCCTATCTAGGATGTGCATGTCTTGTTTTTTTAAAAAAATCTTTATTCTGGAAATTTATCCTAGTTAGTGATGTCTTAAGTGATGCAAATCCCTCAAAATGAAAACTTTTACTGCTCCCCAGTTAGAAATAACACATTGCTCTATGTAATGTTGTAGGTTGTGGCAGCTGTAGAAGAAAAGGAGAGGCTGATCACTCTTGTATTTGGGCACAGATACAGTGTGCTCTTAGGCCCCCAGAAGGGAACTACAGTTTTAATGCTGCCTATTGCGGTCAAAAAATAATTAAATTTTGACCTATTGTTTGGTCAGCCAATATTAGACCTACTTTGTCTGCATTAGAAAGACATACTGGATTCATTACTGTTTTTAAGATGAGACGTAATCATTTGCAAGTTTCTGTTGTAAACTTGTGGAGGTTAAACTTGTGTCTAAGCAGGATGGGAATTACTTTTCTGACCCTGCCGTATTTACTGCTTTAGTAAGACGTGGTTCTAGTTCACTTCTAGTTAGAAGTGAAATATGTAATGTAGAAGTCTTGAGCACCATTTTTTTCCTTTTTTACAAATATATGTCAAACTTTATGCTCAAGAGGTGGTAACGCAGGAGTTCATTTGCTGGTTACAGGTAAACTCAGGTAAAATGGACATGCACAAGTTGGGCTGCTGAGGTTGCGAGTGGACTGGTTGTTAGGCTACTCTCAAACATCTTTGAAAGGATATGGAGAATATGTGAGATTCTCAGAAACTCATGTTACTCCAGCTCTCAAAAAGAGCTGGAAAGCAACTCAGCAGAAGGACCGGGGCCCTGGTGGGCAGCAAGGTGACAGTGAGCTGGCAATGTGCCCCCGTGGCCAGGATGCCCATGGAATTGTTGGCAGCGTTAGGACGAGTCACTAGCAGGTTGAGGGTGCTGATCTTCCCCTTCTGTTGAGCCCAGGTGAGGTCACATCTGGAAGTGCTGCATCCAGTGCTGGCTTCCCAGTATAAGGGAGACATGGAGCTACTGGAGGGAATCCAGCAGAGGCTTCTAAGGTGGTGAAGGGAAGGAGCATCTCTCCTATGAGGAAAGGCTGGAAGAGCTGAGCATGTTCAGCTGGGAGAAGGCTAAGGGGGGATCTTATCAATATGTATAAATAGTTGAAGGGAGGATATAAAAAGGATGGCATCAGACTCTCCAGTAGTGCCCCATGGCAGGTCGAGAGGCAGTGGGCACTCACTGAGACAGTTCTGTCTGAACATCAAGGGAAAACTTCTTTATAGTGAGGGAGACTAAGCACTAAAACAGGTTGTCTGGAGATTTTATGGAGTCCTCATCCCTGGAGATACTCAAAAACTGTCTGGGCAGGGTTCTAGCCAGTCTGCCCTAGGTGACCCTTCTTGATCAGAGGTTTGGACTAGACCATTAATCATGGACCTTAACCATCCTGTGAAACTATGGAGAATAAAGATTGGACCCAGAGGGAAGGTGTCTTTGCAAGAACTGCACAAGTTTGATCTGCATGTGCAGGTCATGCCTAATTATGCCAAAAGTCACATTTCTAAGTTAGCATTTTGATATCTAAACGAACAATTAGACTCCTAAGAGTTCTCTTGTTCAAGACTCTTAGTGTTCAGCACTGTGCATATGTTAGTTGCTTCCACTTCAGTAAAACTGAACTTTTAAAAATATTTTCAATTTTAGCAAAGAGGTGTACCTATATGGTGCATGCCTGTGCACATGCTTAAAATGCTGGGCTGTAGTATTTGATTTTTGGTGCTGTCAGTAGCTGACAGCAATTGCTGTTTGTTTATTTTTAAATGAAGTGGCAGGTTAATCAAATGCCTGACAAGTTTCCTGACAGGAATACAGTGCTTTGTGGAATATGCTTGCTTTCTTGAGTGTCAGAACACTCAGAGATTTTCCTCACTAACTTCTTTTCTACTTCTAACCAAACTGCAATGCGTGTTCCAGTAAAATAGTTACGATTTAAAATGCATCAGAACTTGAAAAAGAGGGACAGCAGGACTGCAGTCAGACATCAACCCCAAATCCCCAAATTGTAGTTTTCAAATAAAAAATGGTCCTGCAATTGAGGCTGCTTTTTTTCCCTATTTTTCTTTTCATTTTCTTTTCTTTTTTTTATTTATTTTATTCATTTTATTTATTTATTTTTAAGGATTCTCTAGTCTAGGATGTATCACTAAATGTTCCTGCACTGTTAAAGGCGATGGCTGGGTTGAAAAATGAGATTTACAACTAAAATCTCACAAGGTATGAGTTGCTATAGACCTATATTCTACTGTCAAGTGCATGAAGAACAATTCAGATTTCTTTTTAGCTACAAATCAGATGTCTAGACTTGAAGTTAGATTTTTCCCATTAATTTACGAAAAAAAAAAATTCTTATTACTCTAGAAGAGTCTTATTTGAATATTTTAAATAATTATCAATTCTGGACACACTTTTTATTTCTATTTTTGAGAGATGACTGGTAAGAGGAATGATAATATATTCATATTATTTTGCCTTCAGGAAATATCTTTTTTTTTTTTTTTTCCAATTACATAGGAAAACCTTCTTTTACTGGATCTGAAATCTTGTACTTGCTGAAAAAATGCAATTTGAGAATTGAACCATAGGGTTTTGGTTATTAAAATATATAGAATGTATAGAAAGTAGCCCTTCTCTGAATGCATTCTTGTTGGGAGAAGCTGGGTCCTGTTGTTTTAAAATAGTTTGGTCCAGAAAAACAGTTAAAATACAGAACTGACAGATAGTAATTGTGAAAATAATACATAAGATATATAAGAAGAATGAGGGGTGGGGAGTGAGCTTATGCTTGGACCCTAAAACTTTCTCCTCCCTCCTCTATTTCTTGTCTTTTTACACTTATCTAGAGAATTAAATTTTATTGGGGATTATTACTACAAAAGCATAATTCAGTTTTTCATTTAAGGGAAGGTTATTTTCTAAAAAATCTAAGCATGAGAGAATTTCTGGAAAGTTTTCATTTGCAGTTGTCATTCTCCTATCACAGAGTTGTGGAGGCTTTTATTCTTCTTGTGTTTGTTTTGGGGCAGTAGAAGAGGGAAGGAAGTGATAAATAAGCTAAGGAGAAAAGGCCAGTTATTACTGAAGAGTTATTTGAAAGAGCGTAATCATGAACACTATATTTTCAGCTGAATATAAATAGGATGCAGCAAGACTACACAGTTCCTTGCCAAAGAAAAATCAGTTTGGGTCTTGCTAGAGAGAACCACCAGACACCCTACCTGGCATGATGCAGCATTGTACTGCCCCAGGCAATAAAATTTTCTTTAAGGTAACTATACCAGCAGTTATTAGGCTTTTGGATGACTGTATGGAGTTTGAATTGAATATTTCTTAGAAAGTAGCAGAGATTCTGTAGGTCATTAAAGCACATACAGAGTTTAATCGTTTCAGCTTTTCTTATCTGAGACATTTTTGCTCTCAGCTGCAGCTTTGCTGCTATGCTTATGCTCATCTTCAGGTAGATTCAATTACAATAACCTGCCCTGGAAATAAAGGTTAAAAAAAAAAAGAGTTTTCTTTGATCACTAGAAGCTGAAAATGAATTAATTCATATAATAAAACCTGTCTGTAACAAGAGGATATTACCTCACCCCAATATTACCTTAGGGCTGCAAATAATTTTGAACAGTCCAGCCTGTTTTCAGCTAAAATCCCGTTGAAATTTTTTATTTGTCTTCTTCCATCATCATTTTCTGTTGTTTCCATTTTTCCCCTATTTCTTATGAATGTGGCTAGTTATATGCTGGTAATAAGACTTTGAATTGGTTCTCAGTGGGGTTTGTCGTGCTATGCATTTGCATCCTCTCTGAGGTCACTCAAATAACTGGAGGAGAACAGTGAGCTTTACTGAAGTCCACATAAGGAACTAGATGTAGAATATACACGGGCTGACTGCATGAGAGGAATTGAGTTGAGCTAGTGCAGAATTGCCCATTATACTGCTGTTAGGTCTCCCAGGCCTGCACTGTGCCCATAGCTTATAGAAACTTCCTATATTTTAGCATTATTCAGTATGCCTTGTCTCTACAGGCTGATAAAACCCATTTCCTGTTTTGCTGGTTGTCAAGGATTAAATGATCTTGCTTTAGCAGCCTGTATAATATACAAAAGAGTTATTCAGAATATTTGTTAGAAGATTAAAATGTAATTAGCAGCTTAGGGAAATGTATGGTTTTATGCAATAATTAGATCTGAAAAGCACTGTGCATTGCCCAGTATGTCAACCAGCAATATATCCATTTTAGTATTTGGGCAGATCAGGGTTGTGAACAGCATGTTTACAATGTTTTTGAAATGTTAGTTGTAAGACTTAGTTTTAAGAACCTCCGGATCTGCATTTCTGATATTTCTGTGTTCAGACAAGTAACTCCAGTTTTGAGAAAAGCTAAGAAGAACCCAGGCCAGTCAGCTCCGTGGTGATCCCTGGAAGGGTTATGGAGCAGCTAATCAATCCTGTATACCATTTCCAAGGACTTGAAGGACAAGGAGGTGATCAGGAGTAGCTGACATGAATTCACAAGGGGGAATCATATAACCAACCTGGTAGCCATCTGTGATGGAAAGAGTGGGTAGTTGAGGGGAAAGCCGTGGATGTTTTTTTGCCCTGACTCCAGGAAGGCTTTTGACACTGTCTCCCATAACATCCTCACAGGCAAACAGATAGTGGGGTGATTGAGAGCACTCAGAGCGTTGTGATCATCAGCAAAAAGTGCAGTTGGAAGCCTGTAGCTAGCAGCGTCCCCAGGGCTCTATCCTGGGAGATAGATCCTGTGTTGTTCAAGTTATTTGTCAGTGACATGGATGAGGGACAGAGTGCACCCTCACAAAGTTTGTGGTGCCAGTGGCAGATCGAGAGGCTCTGGGCACAAGCTGAACTGCAGGAAATTCTCTGGACTTCTTGCCTGTAATGGAAACTGAACACCTTGCTCTAGGTGACCCCTCTTGAGTTGGAAGCATGGACTAGAGGATCTGCAGAGACCCCTTCCAATCTCATCCATTCTGTGATTCCCTACAAATAGTCACCATTTTATGAAGACCTAGGAATACTTGTTTGCTAGCCTGTAGCTGTAGGGTCACATTAACAGTTCCTTATCCTCTTATAAGAAAAAAGTCACATTTGTCTTCCATGCGATCCTGTATTATGTGATGCAGAATACCTGAGTTCAATTTATGCTGGGGAACAGCCCATACAGATAGGTAAACTATGTAACTTGTATGGCAAAATAGAGCTCAGTTTGGGAAACATTGGTCTAAGTGATTCAGATCATCTGAGTAAATGTCCAATTATGTTTTAATTTTGACCAGCTTCTCCATCTCTGTCATTAAGAAGTGGGATTTTTTTAAAAAAACAAACAAACAAACAAAAACAAAAAAAAAACAAGATCTGTTTGCTTATTTTTATGTGGAGAAGCTTCTTAAGAAAAGATGTTGGAAGAATAACACTAAGCAAACTTTTTGAATTCTTTAATTGTTCCAGTAAAATAGTTTCCTGCTCTCTGAAGATGTGCTTAAAGTCTGAAGGTTCAAAAAGCAAATTATTACATTTGTCGGACTACTATTTTTATAAATATGTTCTGTAGTAAATTAAGTATAAATTGCATTGATTGTGCTGTTTCTTCTCCTATCCCTATAATAGCTCAGTGCTCCCTAGTCTGCCAATACTCTCCAATAAAATCAAAATTCCTTAATTAACTTAAAAACTGTTTGTCATCAGCATGCACAGCACTCTATTTGTGAAGTTATTGGCAGCAAATTCTTCTACTGGGGTTGTGATGCAAGAGTAAGGAAACAGCCTTTCATCACTACGAAAGCTGTGGCAGATCAAAGTCCCTGTTACAGTCACCGTGCGTGTGCACAATGTACACTGTTATTTCCCTCCCCTCCCCAGCTCTCCTCCTGACGATACAGAAATTCTTGTTTAAGACAGGAACTACTTGACTAAAAAAGCGAGAGTTCTTTTGCAATTGTGATCAAGTCCTGTATGAAATACAGCTTCCCAGAGCCTCTGTTTCGAGATAAATTGTTTCTGCCTGTCTTTGCTGGAAGTTTTGAATGGGTGGCGGATGGTGAGTTTAGATTATTATGTTCTGTCTGTGCTTTGTGCTAGCAAGTAATACGGTAGTAGTCACCTCTGAAAGGACTTGCTATTGCTTCAGAGAATCAGAAAAAGATGTGATCGTTGTCCCATCAGATTTAAATAGTATGACTTCAAATTTATGATGATCAAGGTAGTCATTACTGAGGTCCAAAACAGGGAGCTCAAGAGATTGGTAATCATAGGCCGTGATACTTCTTGTATTTTGTCACAGATCACAGGATCACAAAATGGTTAAGGTTGGAAGGAACCTCGAGGTATCATCTAGTCCAATCCCCCTGCTCCAGCGGGGACACCTAGAGCACGTGGCACAGGGTGGCATCCAGGCGGATTTGGAAGATCTCCAGAGAAGGAGCCTGTTCCAGGGCTCTATCACTCTCACAGTAAAGAAGTTCTTCCTCACATGGAGATGGAACTTCCTGTGTTTCAGCTTGTGCCCATTATCCCTTGTCCTGCCATTGGCCTTTGTGTCTTTTGAATGGACTGGGCTGTCTCTGCTGAAGCCGTCCACAAGCCCAGTAACATATGATTTTTGAGTTTTTTCTTTCCAATTCTCTTCATACCAAAGACTAGCTGAGTAGTTCTTGCCCTAACTATTCAGATCGTGATTTTTTGAAATCAGTTTGCCAAGTGAAGCGTGGACTGTCACTGACAGATTACTCTGGCTTTTTCCCATGTTCCGGACATGTTGCTTCCCTTCCTTGTGCTACCACAGCCGCTCTTTCAGCTGTGAGTGAGGTGAGGGAACTGGCCATTAGCTTGTGGCCACACTGCTCTAATCTAGCTATGGGCTCAGAATATGTGGCTGCGATGATCAGTGAGGAGCAGGAAAAATTGGTACCTCTTCAGCAGCAACTCGCACTTTGCTGGGCTGCGTTTGCAGGGTTAGCCCTCAGCTGGCTGGAAATGAAGGCATGGGAGAATTCACCTTCTCAAGTTACCTGATTTTGTGAAAGGTTAAAAGGAAGCCCTGTGAAGAACTGACATTGATTTGAAAGGTCAGTAGAATTGAAATGGCTCTCTTGAAAGAAGGGTAATTGAAATTGTTGAGAAAGGTTAATGCTACTGTTCTGTTGAAGGTAGTGGTTCAAAAGAGATGCTTGTGCTGGGGAAGCAATTTAACCCTGGGGTGTTTTTCCTGCCTTTTTTCCCCCTTTGTGTATTTCTCTTTGCCACTTTAAGTACCTCTAATTAAAAAGTATCTGAATTAATAAACATACAAAACCTGAGCATTTATCTTGGTATTGGGGTAACTGCTGAAGATGAGCATTTGGGTATTCTTGCTTCATGATATATCCTGCTATAGGAATGTTAAAAGCAAGTAGGCTCTTTGGCAGTTTTGCCATGCAATGTGCAAGTCAGCCCCCATCAACATCTGTAGCAGTCATCTACTCCATTTGCTTAGCCCAGTCCTACAAATAACCAAAACTGACTTTAAAAGTTGCCCCAGGCTCCACATTCATTTTAGTCAGGCCATCTCAGGCAATGTAGCAGGTGACAACTATTTCTGTCTTTTAAAAGTGGAACTAAACCTTTATAGTTTTTGTGTCCAAAACTGTGACCAGTGTATAGACCTTGAGATCTCCAACTTGACCTTGGTGGAAACACACAGATCTCAGTGACTTCCCCCTGATGCCAGCAGGCATAGCAGGTTCTCCAGGATGTTTGCCCTCAGTAATTGCTGAGAGCATACCATAAAAATAGTGTGTCACACATCAGAAGGAGCAGAAAGAAAGAAACCATTGTTTAAGAAGGCTGGATATTTGTTTATGTTGAAACGTAAGTTTAGTTCTGGTGCTTTTCCATTGTCACCATTGACACAGTATTTGAACACTGCCCATGTAAAAGTAATGGCAGGGTCCCCAGCAGAGTAATGGAAAACAGGCTTCCTTAAATTCAGAATTTACTGTTTGTGAAAATGAAAGCTTTCGTTAATCTAAGTTGTGCCTTTTAGCTGAGGAATCTTGAAGTCAAGCTGCCACAAAGATGTGAAGCCCTTGTCAGATGTAGGGCCCTGGAGGCAGGACTTGCAAATTCCTCAGGTGCCCTGGTTGTTGGTTATCTTGGCTTTCTGCTGCCTCCCCAGCTTGGCAGCTTTTTTTCTGATGGGGTTGGTTAAAAGGAGTTATTTTTTTTTTCTTCCAGTTCCCTCTAAATGAAATTTCAGAAATCACATTCTTTGGTAAATTTTCAAGTCTGTCTTTTTTTTGTTATAAAACAATTTAAACTTGAAATTTCATGTGAACAGGAGTTTCAGTTTGTGTGCAGCTCTAATGGTGGTTCTGTTTCTGGTTCTCCCTTAATTATTTGTTTAATTTCAAGAAATGTTTTGTTTTGCTTTTGTGTTGAGGGTGCTGAGTAAAGTTTAAGGGATAATATAAGCCTGAATATAATATGAAAAGACTTTTAGAAAGAGAAGTTTAGACCAAGCTGTGTTACCTGCCTTGTTGCAGTGAAGTGCCACCTCTGTGCTTCAAACGTGGTAAATTGAGGCTGAGCCTGTGCCAGAACTTGGACCTGGCACCAGTCTCTAATAGGGAATATGAGCGTGTGACATCTGAGGATGGCCTCAAGGGATCTGTTTTTCGCAGTTGTTTTGGCCAAGCAGACCATTGTCACCGTCAGTTATTTTCATGGCTTTATGATGTTTTTGATTAAAAAGCTTGTAGGACTGATACTCATTTGCCACAACTGCAAAGTAATGCGTAATAGCTTGAGACTCACGGGTTCAGACCAGGGAACATATTGGTAGCCACAGTCTATGTTGTTTTGTAGAGGGTGCTGCAAATTAGTAGCCTTAGCCAAGTAAATTAAACACAGTATTTTTAATTACCATATGTAAATCTTGAGATTTCAGGATTGGAGCTGTGCCAAAGTGTGGGTTTTTTTTTTTTTTTTAACCCTTTTTAGTTTGATATTTGCAGATTTTTTTCACCCTCTTCCTCATGCTTTTCTGATCTGTGACTGATGTGGTAATCTCTGTTTTTGTGGTGGGAAGAGAATTTTAGTAATTAAATGTTATGGGTAAAAAATAATCAAGTATTGCACACAATTATATGGTGTGTGCAAGTCTTTTGTCCATCTTTATGAACGTGTTTATAACCCTCACTCTGTAATCCATTAAAGATACTTCCACAGTAAATACTTGAGGTAATGTCTGTCAATGTGAAACAGCACCGTTGGTACCAGCAACTTAATTTTGTTTTTACATTGCTACTGCTGGGAGACTTTAATTTGCACTTGTGGTAGAGAAGACTGATTTTTTTTTTTATCCTAGAAGGTAGCTTGACTGTTGCCTAGAAGCTGAATTAAGATGAATTAAGTAATATAAATCTGTTGGCTGTTTTGAGCATAAGCAAAACTACTCAGATTTCATAAGAGTTCTTCAAGCAGCATCCACTGTGTAGAAATATCCAGCACACTTGGCACTACTCCCTGCCAAGCCCATGTGGATGGGCTGATCATTTTAGAGACTTATTGTTCTGATTTTTACACATGTACTAAATTACTGCAGTGGTTCTGGGGACCCGAGAGCGGGGTTCTTGGAGGCAAAGTGAGGGGTAGGTGCTAGCAAACAGCCTAAACTAAAGGTTTCGGGGCATTGGTAGCACCTTTCCAGTCCTGTTCTTCCCTTTCCTGCGTAAACCCTGCTTCCTGCCGCTCTCTGTAGGAGAGCAGAGACTGTTGTGTGCTTACCCTGTAGTTTGTGTGCAGATCTCAGCTTGTGTTTCCTTAACAGCAAGGAGGAAGAAACTGCAAAAAAAAGTGCCCTTTGCCCAGCTAAACTAGACCCAGCCTCTGGGAAGGGCTTGCCTGCACATGGTGTGGCTTTTTCTCCCACTCTGAGAGCAGATCAAGAACAAGATGCTTGCTCACTGCAGCAGTATAAGTACTTACATAGCATTAGTGTGCAATCTTCTCTGCCCCATCTGTGCAAGCAGAGCTAAAGGAATTCCTGAGGGTCACAAAAATTCCAGTCTTTATATGTCTGGAGGCTTCATAATGTGTCACAGTTAACAGGGTGTGAGGAAATGAACCTCTGTGCAGGCAGAGATCATGGTGGATGGTGAGGAAATGCAGTTGGAGAGGTGAAAACTTTGGAGAGGTAAAAGCAGGGAAAGACAAGGTAGGTGGTAGTCGTGATGAGGCACGTGGCCATGGTTAGGAGACAGACCATATGTAAAAGTGGGAGTCCTGTATTTTAAGTGACTAGTGGCTTTGTGCGAAGAAAACCTGGATGAGCTGTGGATTAGGTATAGGAAGCAGGGAAGGAATAAATGCTGCAAGAGGTGATGGGAAACATGCTGTAATGAACATGAATTTTGAGTAACTCTAGGCAGAAACTGATTCTCTTAGTTCTTTGCCATACATGTCTGAGTTTTCAAAGTTATAGTGTAACAAATACCAATTATAGTCTTTTTATTTTCATTTCACATTGATTGTTTAGCAAAACTTTTATTTTAGAATTTTTAGGTCTACTTTGAAGAAGAAATGTTTTTGTGCTGTGTTTGTGTAAATAAACATGACACTTGTAAACATTCTTACGATCTTTGAATCAACATAGATTTCATATTTTGTTTTGTGAGCTATTCTTAGCTTAAAGCACTATTCTGATGTGGCTCTTGTCAGATAAAAATAACTCTCTACCTTGTAAGATCCTTTTCCTTCCCTCTGCCTTGAAATTTTAATGAAATAAGTATTTTATTGAGTTGAGATTTTTATAAAATCATAACAGCACGTAGGAAGATTGCTAAAGCAGAACTATCTGGTGCTACGTGGGTGGGAACACTAGTGCTGTGCGGTAGCATTGAATAGTAGAATGACTTGCATCTCTAAGTAGTGATCTTTGTTCGCAGGGCATTGTTTAAACAGTTTTAGGCATTTGAAACAATACAAGAACAATGTTAACTGTTATCAACGATCGCTAAGGTATACCCAGCTAAAAGGCTTGCTTGGTGACTCCTTTTCCAGCGACTCCTTTGCCTTCCCAGCAGGGGTGAAGGGACTGCCCAAACCATACATAGCTTACAGGTTCACTGCTGCCTAGCGAACTTCATTGTCAATCTGTTAAGAATTTAACTCATATTTGGTAAGCTTCCTTTTACTTTTGCTTCTCTGTAGAAACAGCTGAATTCTTATTTCAAGAATTCAAGAAATCAAGAAAAAGAAGTAGCTTTCCATATTATTATTCTCCTACTCTATGCACGTCAGTCTTCCTACCCATTTTCCCTTCTTTCTTCACTGTCCATCAATGGCATTTATAAGCGGTAATATTATATTACTGAGTGTTCTTGTGTTTCTGTACTTTTTTCTAATTAACACTGTATTCTATTTGAGATAGATGACAAGATGCTGCTTGCAGTATTGAAGATAAATGCCTATGTCCTTTTTCGGTTAAACTAAGAGGTTTGAGATTATTTAGAAACGATTTAGTTAGGCTGTTTTGTGCCAGACTTTCTGTGGAAGCTCCTGCAGTTGTCTGAGGTCTTTGCAGTAAGTGACGAAAATGATTAGTTCCTTTGTCAGAATTATCTGGAAAGACCAATTTAATGGTTTAAAAAATGTTCAGGATGATGCCTTCTGTCACAAAATATCTTTTCCCTCACCATGGTAATAGCAGTATAATCTCTGTGTTTTAAAATTGGTGTTGTTCCTTCTCTTATCAATCCAGCTGCAAACCCCCCAAACTTGGTGAAAGAATATTAAACAAAAAGGCAGTGAACATTCTCCTGATTTTGTCATCTAACCCACTAGTACAAGCACAGTCTATTTATGAAGACCATAATCTCTTCAAGATAATTTATTTCCATTTCCATTTCACTCAAGATTGCAAATTTTCATTACTATGCAAGGAAAAACTTCCATAACTTAAGCTCTTTGAATAATAATATAACACTTTGAATAGAGGGCTGAGTAGGAAACCTCTTTACCACCTCTCCAACCCTGTATTTACAGTCTTCTAGATAGATATTTGTGATGTATTTCATTAATGACTTTCTAGACATACAGTGCTCTAGACATACAGATGTACAATATCAGGAGTACTGGATTTTTAATAATACAGCTCTCAAACAGCTAGCTGCTAAGTGGAAGCCAACACCATCATGTTCCTAGAAATCCAAGTTTTAAGGACATGCATTTGTTTGTGGCTGCTTCATACATCTAAATGTATTGTGGAGACTTGAGATGTATACACTTGAGGTATCTCTGTACGTGGGCAGCCTTTATTTGCAAGTAGTATCAAGTGGCATTGCTTATGATTCAGGCTAGTCTTTATTCATGGTTAGGATGAGAATCCTGTGAAAGGCAAAGTTCTCCTTATTTCATGCAGCTTTCCCTAGAGCATCTCAGGGTAAGTGTTTTCACAGACAGGATGCCATCGCTAGGGAGGTTTTAGGAGGCCTTTCTATATCACACCTGGTGTTTCCATAATCATTTAAGACAAATCAATTCTCAAGATTATTTTTGTCTTGAATGCTGGTGTTACATCAGTAACTTCTTTTATTGAATGTTTTCTACTCTGTAATAGAAGTTCTCTTTCTACTGCAAGTGAAAGCTTCAGCTCTCTTTAATTTTGTAAATAAGTTTATCTTTTGTCACAGTATTTTGTGAATATTAACCTTCCCTTAAATTGAAAAGTGAGTTTTAAAACTGACTGTACTTCCTCACAGTTTTCAAGAAATGAAGTACAGAAGTCAGTAAATGTGTTTCCAGGTATTGAATAGATTTATTGATTCAAATACTCTGCCCTGTAAGCAGATATCTTTCAACATGGAAATACGGATAAAGCATGTTAGATGTGGTATGGTTCACAGAATAGATCGAGTTTGCAGTTTTGCTTTTTATGTAAGAGCAGTCTATATTAAGTTTCCAAAATATATTAAGTATATTTAGATATGTAAATGACAAAATGATAGGCATATGGTAGCTTTCTAAATATTTTATTGAAAAAAATTTCATTGTCTTTTGGTTTTATTATAGTCAACCTGAAAAACCTGTTCCGTACATTCTCCTGTTTGCCGCTTTTCTATCAAGTTTTCTATTAATTTACAATATGCTACGGATCTTACTTAATCCTGATTTCAGATTATTATTGCTTCATCAGTGCCAGATTGTTTGTGGATGTAAAATAATTTCAGTATTTCTCAGGAAATCCAGATAAGCCTGTGTGATGCTGGAAATGTCAAACACTTAAGGTCCAAGAAACATAACTGTGCTATTTTAACTACTTATAAACTACACTTAATATCTAGCAGTTGCTGATACCTTGCTGTTTGTGTCACTTTTCTAAAATTCTCTGCTCTTCAAAGAAGAGTCTGTCTTAAAACTAATTGGGGATCGGTCAATTTCTTCTTTTTGTTTTCAGTAAACATGATGGCTGGCTACCTGTGCGGCTTCAGGTTGAGTTAGGGTAACAAGGACAGGTTAATGAAGGTGGTAGCAGAAAAGGCAGTAAATCCTTTTCAGCTGTTTTCAGCTGTAGAGGCAAATCTCTTACTCTCTTTTGTCCTTCCCAGGGTTACACATCCTTCTGGAATGACTGCATCTCGTCGGGATTGCGTGGCTGTATGTTAATTGAGCTGGCGCTGCGGGGGCGTCTCCAGCTGGAGGCTTGTGGAATGAGGCGCAAAAGCCTCTTAACGAGAAAGGTAAGGGGATAAAAACAGTCACACAAAATGCTCCAGGCAATTCAGTAACTTACAAGTTCTCGTAAGAAAAGACCTTTTTTTCCTTTGTTTTTATGGGGATAAGGATCGTGAGCGATGCCTTCAGTTGCTTTTGGGATCCTTGCTCAAGCCACTGGCAGAGGCTGCGTCAGCAGCCGCTGCTGCCCAGGGCCAGGAACACCAGTTGTGCCCTGCTGAGGCCCTGCCTGCTGCACATGACTGCAAAGGAAGCAGCCTGTGGGCATTGTGCCCCAGAGAGCGCCAGCCCAGGTTTGCTTTGACCATGGCCCTGGGAGGTTAAATGTGCTCTGTATACCTAATGTTTGCGTGGGCATATTTTTAAGATTCCTTATGGAATTAGACTGAAGATTGGAGGCTTTAATTTGTTACTTCTGCAGCTGAATTTTTCCTTAGTATAAAATATTTAAAGGTCATACTGGCAAAACTTTACTTCATTGGCATTAGTGGATACTTCTGAAATAGTTTTATTGAAAAAACATAGTTGAATATTGCCCGTTCACCACAAATAAATTTATTTCTGTGGCAGACTTCCCTGTCAATATTACCTTTTGCTAATTTTTTTTTAATGGAACGTTTGAAAATTCTCCAACCCGCTCTGAAGAATTGAACCTCTGTTCAGACAAACAGTTCCTAGTTTCATTTGAGTAATTCAGCTTTGATTAGTTTGCACAGAAATTTTTCCTCCAAAACTTTTGGCTCCTTGGGCATTCAGGAATGTTCTTCAGCCGTTATTTTCATTCTACACAAACCTTGTCAGATCGGTCTAACTGAAATTTTAACTATGCTTTTAATAAAATGGAAAAAATAATGTGGGCCTGTCTCCAATAAAGAATAAAAGCCAAGCTTGCCTTGCATTTTTTAAAAAATTATTACAAGTTTTTTTTTTTTTCTTTTTTGGTTTGTTAAAGGAGTTAAATGCGACACAGTGTTCAATGCTTTCCCTTGTGTTCTTAGGACAATCTTGAGTTTTCTTTTTACAGGCAGAAGAGTTCTATGAAAAAGACTTGATATGAAATCCAAATTAAGATTGATATATGCTTAAAGAAGTGTCTGCAAATAAAATCCCTGATAGTGATATATACAATGTGTTTTTCCGCTGTCTCCTCCCAACCCTTCAGTTGAGAAATCATTCTTGGGGATGACTCTCCCACTGTTCTGTTTGTCTTGCATTGTGTAATGACAAATTTCAGTCTTTTTTTTTTTGCTTGCTAGATTTTAGTGTCTCAGTTACCAAGTTCCCTCCACTCATTTTTAAGGGACTTTGCAGGCATTGTTTACCTTGCCCCCAGCTTTCTCTTTGAGTTGAATATTGTGCTCATTGAGTGGAATGAGCTGTCCAGTTGTATCCAAGGCTCAGTGAGGTGGGAACTTCAGTATCATTTTCTACAGCTTCGGACTCTCAAGCTAGTTCTCCTGCACTCCCCTCTTAACGCTTCCTGGGACTTAGTGGGTAGAAGCTCCTTCAAGCAGCAGTTGTTGCTCAGAACCCCACATCCTCAAGGCCTAGGCTATAAGAAGCAATATAGGCTTTATTTAATCACTTGAACTGTGTTGTAGCTGAGAAGGGTTGTCCTGTCTCTCCTAGTCTTCTAATATTGCAAAGAGGCTTATCTGGTTTTGGAACCTTTTGGGTTGTTACTAGTGTTTGTGCAGCCACGTAGTCGATTGGGTAAGTATCCTGGCTGACTGCTTGTTCTGAAAGCAGTGACTTTTGTGATGAGTTTAGTTCCCTGATGTTGTCATGAGGTGGTGCCTAGGGGAGACTGCTGGCACAAGGAGCCAGGTGAGAACTACCCACCTTTTTGGGGAGAAGTTTGGATTTCTAGCCACTTACAGCAGCCATCTGTCTGTAGCCTTAGCTGACTTACAAGTTTGCCAGCTGCAACAATTTCCTTTTCAAGCCTTAAATCAAACAGATGTTACCAATTATTTGTTGCAGTTTCTAAGGTATAGCTTCAGAAGTAGTCAGGACAGATTAAATCCATGCCTGAATGTCATAGGATGCAAATGAGACAATGAGAAACTGGCAGAAATGGCAGTGGTGAACTTTTCTCAAACTTGTAAAATGTCACAAGACATGATTTATGTTACAGCATCCTTGTATATTTATCCTCAGCATAGAGCATCATTGCAGTAGTTCTACCTACTGATAGCACTTCTGGAAACAAGTAAAAGTTGAGAATTCTGTATAAATAAAGTAATTACTAAGAATGGTGGTGCTGAAGGTGGAAAAGAGTACTCTATTCTGCCCCAGAGAGAAAAAAAACTCAATAACTGAAGTTTAAAAAAAAAACCCTTGACTGGCAATTCTGAGTGATTCGTGCTTGAGTTTATTCTGGTGTTATTAAAGCTAAACAACAGAGAGCTCACTTAAATAAAAACCAATGCTGGAGGTGTTTAATCATTAGCATCACTTAATTGCAAAGCTGTATGGTAGAATCTACAAATTAAATACTCTATGTAGTTGAAATGTCCTCAGCAGCTGGAAACAAGGCAAATCTATCACATTACAGATCACTGAAAAATTAGAATAAGTAAAGCTTTTTGTTTTTGTTTGTTTTTAGTAGGGCTGAGGACTTTCATCTCACAATCAGCTTTTTAGCTACTTTTTCTACCTTATCTATTAAAAAAAAATCCATCATTTTAGAGACTTGGTCCTGTGTGAGGATTTAGTTAATGAGATCCTCAACCCCCTTAACACAAGAAGGGCAAGAAAATTGTGACTTCCGGTGTCAAAACTCTGGAGAGAAGTACTCAGCAGGGATGGTCTGTGAATCCTCCTTCAGGAACAGGCAGAGCTGGGAGCACTGAAGGGTGGCTGGGCTTCCCCTGCTACCCTTCCTCATGGAAGGGTGTATGGGGAGAGGAAGGGGAAGAGGAATATCATGGAAGTGTCATCCAAGTTAGTTAGAGGCAAAGGATAAATTGAATGGAAGAGGCTGTGTTCCTTACAGCTCTTTACTCTGAACAAGTGTGTGTTTAGGCTCGTACAGTCATTCTGGATTATTTTCAAACCATCTGTTTAAACTTCCTTTCCAGTGATAAGAAAAAATATCTCGAAGAAACCATTAAAAAAGAGTAAGGAAAGCTGTTTTTACAATTTATTTTTTAAACCTATTATTTCAAAAGTGCTCTGAAGCCTAGGTTATATTTCTTCAAAATGAGTCTTTTTTATATAGACATATAAAAACTGATCTATAAAATGATTTCACTTTTTATCTCTTTAAGCTGGATGATGCCTAAGAGGTTACTAACTATAGCAGAGTGAAGATATCCACAGTGACTAAAGTTTGCTGTGAAATTAATCATATGAGGCAATTCAAAGATAGGAAAATATAGTTGTTTACCAGAATATCAATTTTAAAAAGAAGGGAAGATAAATTTGTTGGAGTATTTTCAGATTAAGAAGAATCTGAAAGGAAGGGTATGGATTGAGCTGGATCTAGTGGCTTTAAAGTCCTGCCTGAAGTAGGCTCCTGTTAATTAAAGAGGAGAAACCTCTTTATATAACCTTATCTATATGATTGAAGTGATCTCCAGCTCCCAGAAGTATGGATCTGGACTGTATCTTAACAGTCTGATAATCTCATTGCACTAACCAAAAATCAGATTTCTCTGGTCTCTCCCTGGCAACTGTATATCTTAAAATTCTCCACTGAATGCAATTCAGTGGCCTCACTGTGAAGTACTTTCAATATATATCCTACATCTTCCACATTTCCAAAATAAGCTGATATTTTTTTCCTAGCTAGGCACCCTAAGCTAGTGGTTGATATCTTGGTATAAAAATCTTACGGATTTTATTTTGAGAACTCAACAAACCTACTTTTTAATATTTTACCGTGTCATTGTGTTTGATTCTTGATGGTTTTACTAAAATCTTAGTTTCTTTGCTTTTGTATCTGCTGAGTTGGAGGTAATCTTTCAACATTGATCTCTTGTTTGTAAAGAATTATCTCATACAATACTACTGTTAATACCATTTACAGAAAAATTTTTCTTTCTACCAAGAAGACTTCGGTTTTGAGTTCATAGTCAATTAATTACTGTAACTACTAGATCTTTTTTTACTGTCATTTTAAACTGTGTACTTGTTATCACTTGTTTTATGTTTGTCTTCTATTTTTCCATCCTAACAATGTGACTTTACATTTCTTTTTAATTTCCTCTCACAGACTTCAGAGCTGGCTCCTGTAACGGTGCCATTATCAAACTGTTATAGTCTCCTGCTCCTCTCAGTTGAGTGTCATCTACAGACCCCTTAGCAATAGGGCAATAGAATGTCTGCTTAGTGTGAATTTCTAGAATTATAGAACAAATATAAAATTGAAACAATAATTAATATTCCAACAGGACATGTAATACTTTTCCAGGCTGGTGGCATACACTTTTTCGGCTCCTTGGAAGATGAATTTAATTCCAGATCTTTCATCTGCTTCTTCTCCTTTGCAAATTCAATTCTTCTGGATCTTTTTAAGTTGTCTATTATCTTTTTTTTAACCCATCCTTTGCTAACTCGTACGTCAGTTGCAAGATTTAATTATTGTTTTCCCAAGAAGAAAGAATTATCTTGTTTTTATTAAAACATATTGTCATACTGACTTCTGCTTGTTAAACCAGTAAGTTTTAGTTTGGTGCTGTTCTAACCAGGAGAAAGCAGTATTTCTACATGATTTATATAACTACTTATGTTGGTAAACAAACAGTTACTCTTTTTTCTTATTTTATTACCGAGAAAAAAAATCCTTCTGCTTTTTCTTGGAGGAAGAATTCAATTAAATCATTTTTAGCAGTTATTGAATAATAAACTTAAACATACATCATATATAAAAAAAAATATTGAAACAAATGACATAAATATTTTGCCTAATACATGTCTCTTACCAATGGAATGTAGTGTTGCTTGTCAGTGTATTCGCAAAACTCAAAGCTGTTTTCTTGAACCTACTTTTATCCATAAATCTGTGGAAGAAGAAAACTAGTTTCCTGCTTTTTCATTTTTAATTGGTTTCTCAGCTTCATATGACCTAATTGTTTAAATGTAGTCTTTGAAAAAATTGTTTTGAAGCTGTAGAATAGATGACTGCCATCAGAAAGCAATGTAATGCTGCACTGTACTCACCTTTAAGGGGAAAACAAGGGACTTTAGTGGATTATCTTCCTTAAAAATAGGTGTTAAGTGTGCATTTGTGCTATGTTTTAGTTGATTAAGGGGTTAAATGTAGCTACGAAATGTAGCTTTTTGTTACCAAAACTTTTTTTTTTTTAAATAATCAGATATATTTAGAACTTGCAGATCCTTTAAGGAGAATTTTTAAATTCAGGTAGATTTTTTCTTAAATGCTGATTGATTACAGTGTGCAGATTAACTCAAATTATTGACTGCGTTTTATTCTGCCTCAGGTGATTTGTAAGTCAGATGCTCCTACTGGGGATGTTCTACTTGATGAAGCTCTGAAACACATAAAAGAGACCCAGCCTCCTGAAACTGTACAAAATTGGATTGAGCTGCTCAGTGGTAAGACTCAGACACAATGCATTTGCTTTTTGTGTGTGTATTTTTTTTCCTTCCAGTCAAACTAATTATTTGGCATCATTAGAGAGTATACTGCACGATTTGGGAGAAGAAAGTGTGCAAAATGCTTCATTAGTCTTTCCTCTAGAGTAGTCTCTTGTCGATTGTTGCTTTTAATCGAATAGGAATAACCGTCACTTTTGACTTTAACTTGGGTATGGAGAGGATTTAGATGGAAGTTCTGGAGAGCATCGCAAGTTTGAAGGAGGCATCTTAGCTGAGCCCAAAGTAAACTAGGCCCATACCCTGGAGATGTGGCGCACTCTATCTCACTAACCCTCTCTACTGCAAAGGAGGATTAGTGGAAGTGGAAGTTCAGGGTACAGCTGTATGTTCTCAGTACTCAGCTTCGTTGATAAGATGAGGAACTCATAGTTCTGGTATAAAATGTAAGCAGTATTTTTGAATCAGTGTTCAAACCAAAGGCTTCAAGATGGATGCTTTGCATGCAGTTGTTCTGGTAAGTGCTAATAAATTATTGCCAAAAAGACGAAAAGTCAGTCAGACTTCATCTTTATTGTTGTAGTTAACATTTTCTATATTCTTCCACCATGGTTGTGTTCTCAGGATGTGTAAGTTATACTGAAATGAACAACATCCATTGCCTACTTATTACTATGCTTTTACTGTTTTTCTGAGTCAAGACTCATTACCCAGGTTTACAAAACACACCAAATACAGCTTCTCTAGACTAGATCAGAGCTGTTGTGTAGGGAAAAAAACACTGTTTTGTCAACAAGGTGAATTTGCTAGGTGAGGGGTCACAAGTCTTGAAATTGTCTACTTAAATTTATGTTCTGTATGTAACAATGTAACAACCCAAGAGTTTCAAAGACCAACAAAACTTCTCCTGCCTTCACCGCTTTTCTGTTTTGATTGTTTTCTTCCCATTCTCCCCGTGCCACTGGAGCCAGCCCTTCTGCCACTTTGGTTCCTGCTTTATGCCCTGGCCATTACCTGCCTCTTCCTCCCCACTGTGTGTTGGGCAGAGCGTGGAGAGCAGGGAAGAAGGGAGAAAAACGTGCTCCACAACTGCAGGGTTGCGAGACCCAACTGCCAGGGGTTTGCAGCTTGCAAAAGCACTGCATGATTCTTACCCTGGACACATAATCTGGACTGACATTTCACCTTTCTCCCGGTGTGGAGCACATCAGGTTAGTGCCAAGTCAGGAGAAGGTCAACGAATGAACAAGCAAAGCTGTAGGTTTTTCTTGAGGCCTGATGCTGCCAAGCTTTGGCTCTGGGGAGATATTTATTGCTAGTGCTGTAGCTGAGACTTGGATCGACCCTCTTATTTATTTCTTAGTTGGGGTTAGGGACCTTTGCATTTCCCATGGCTTAGACAGATGCCCTTTCAAGAAAAATATTTTGGTGTTTTATATTGGGCTTTGATAGACTTCACTGAAAAAATACTTAGAATTTTAGCTTGCAGCCCAATCCTGGTAGATAGCTACTTCATCTGTAACTATCAGTGATACCGCTCAAGATACTCCTTAAAATTACACTATACGCGTGGAAATATTTGCACAGACGTTTAAGGCTACATTTTCAGGCTGATTTTCCCTCCCACCAGGCTGGGAATATTGAAATTTGTGTCAGAATGTCAGGTCTTTCTGTAAATGTAACAAACATCTGTTTGTATTCCACAAGCAAATTTCTGTGTAATTTAAGGGAATGGTCACAAGGTGTCACCACACTACATTTTTTTTAGCATATAGAAATATCAATTTAGCAAATTTAAAAAAAAAAAAAAAAGACACACACATCTAGGAAATAATCACTACCCTACAAAATCTCCTTTTATTACATTTCACTTCTTGGATTCATTCTAAAAAGCTTTGTTCATGGTCAGTGTGGGGAATTACATTCAGTACAGTGTAGGTCATACAGAAACTTGTATAGTTCAGTGTGCTAAATGGGCCTGGGTGGGTTCACAGAGTTTTTGCTTTTCACTCTGCTTTTTATGTCACTTCATTTACTTGCTGAACTTGAATTTTACATTAAATATGTTATTTTTTGTTATTTTGGGGAATATACCAATGATCTTTTAGAGACTTTCCAAGTACAAAACAAAATGCTATAGAACTTCTCAGATCATTTACGTAAAAAGCCACCTGCGTAAGAAATATTTTATTATCTCTTCCATCTGAAAATATGAATTACCTTGTATCAGAGGTGGATTTTAATGTTTATGATAAACACTTAGCTTGCTATGTAAACTTTAACCAAAGGTAGGTTTGTCCAAGTGATTAACAACTTCTGCTTTATCCATAAGGAACGCTTTGTGCTTTTTAAATCCCCGCATCTCTCTCTGTCTCTCTCTCTCTCTCATGCACGCACACACACACACACACACGCTATATTATTTTGTGCTTTCCCTCCTCCACATACACACATGTGCACGCACATACTCATGTGCCTAGTTCTCCTGTCTTAAGAAAAAAGAGTAGAAATAATTTCTGTAGAAACATTGAAGCCCCCATATACACAGTAGCTTAGAGAGAGGGGGCAGGAAGGGAGAGAAAAATGTAAACCTGAAAAAGCAGAAAAAAGAGAGAAGGACACGTGGGGCAGGTGAGCATGAGCTTGTCCTTATAGTTGAGAAGATGGCAATGGCACTTCTTCCAGTCCCTGAAGTGATACAGGCTGCGAAGAGGCAAATGGGCAGACCTGGAGGATATTCCTTGTTTTTTTATTTAAAAACAACCAAAAAATCTCTTCCTTCATGACTGTTTTTATTTCCTTCAATGTATTTGCCATATTCTTAAGCAGGACATGGCTTAGCTGGTGTTTTGTCCAGAATTTACATGTGCACTGAAGCTCCTCAAAGATGTTCTTAGGGGCTTCCTGTGCATATGTGTCTGAGAAGATCAAAGAAATGCTGACATGAGCACAGCAACCTGTTTTCAGCTGTATGATTTTGACAGCTCATTTTGCGCTACAGTAGGGGGAGTATTTAATAAATAATAATAAAAAAAGTAACAGTACGGATTAAACTTGGCCTGACTGGCTTTCTTTTTGTTTGCTTTTCTAGGTGAAACGTGGAACCCATTAAAGTTGCACTACCAATTGCGGAACGTCCGTGAGCGGTTAGCTAAAAATCTAGTGGAAAAGGGCGTACTGACAACAGAGAAACAGAACTTCCTCCTTTTTGACATGACCACGCACCCCCTCACCAACAACAACATCAAGCAACGCCTCGTCAAGAAGGTGCAACAAGCAGTTCTTGAGAAATGGGTGAACGACCCTCACCGCATGGACAAGCGCTTGCTGGCGCTCGTGTACTTAGCCCATGCTTCAGATGTGCTGGAGAACGCTTTTGCCCCCCTTTTGGATGAGCAGTATGATTTAGCCACCAAGAGAGTGCGACAGCTTCTGGATTTAGACCCTGAGGTTGAATGTATGAAAGCCAACACGAATGAGGTTCTGTGGGCTGTAGTAGCAGCTTTCACAAAGTAACTGCGATCAGACTAAAGTGTTCTCTCTTCTTACATGTAAACCAGTTGTTTCTCTTCTATCGACTATTCAGGTTTTCTGTAATTTGTACCTTCTCACATGATGAATCAGCTCTTATTTCATGGGAATTATAACTGAAATATTCCCTCTTTCTCTGTGTATCTGTATACAGGATTCTGCTGGTACAAGAGACCTTCCTGTTTAAAAGCAACAGAAAAAGGTTTTACTGCCATATTGGCATTTCACTTCTATTAAATTGCAGTTATCTGAAATACTTGGTTTAATCTATTTTTCATGTTTTTGTTATTGCAGTGGTTTAACTTGGGAAGCACCTCAAGGAGGAAGTGTTCATGCAGTTGGATCACTAGTCTTAGCTGATGCAGACGTGTGCGTGCTTTGATAGGTCTGCAGTACAGTTCATAGCAGTTCAGAAAAGGGCCTTCTTAAATCACCAAAGCTCCTCCATATTGAAGTGTCTGTGAGGACACTGTGCACAGATAAAGTTTCAATTATACTTAACAAAATTACTTTAAAAGCAGAAATGCCATTAAGCAGCTTTGTCAATAGTTCTTGTTAAACGCCCCGTAATTTTCACTTTACATGTAAATCTCCTGTGTACTTATGCTTTCATTAGAACTATAGCTGAGTCATAAGGCTAGTGTAGAGAGGTCCAATTGTTTCATAAAACAGTTTTGGGATGGGATACATTCCATTATGTTGTATATATAGTTCAAAATGTATATTAACAACCTCCCCCATCTTAGTATTTTGAAAGATTTACCTAGTTATACACCTGGTGCCCCTTTACTTGCTCTCAGTTGTCACCATTTGGTGGAAGGAGAGGCCTCTTATAAAGAGCCTTTGTGTGAAAGCTGTTCATTTCTGCGGTCTGCAACGTTTGCCATCCGGGTACTTTCAGTCTATTCATTGCCTTTAATAATTAGTGTATGGAAAGACACCACTTTCTATAATCGTTTGTAATTTTTTTTCTCCTGTATGGAAGAGGCTTGTGACCAGTACAATTCTTGAGTGCAGTTTTTAATTTTGTTTGTACACAAATTAATGTTTGTCTCCTAAATGTCATAATCTGTTTTACACTTCAAAAACAAAAAGTCAGTCGTAGCCGGTGTTGCATGTAAATGGTTAGCAAGTAATGACTGCAGTTCAGGTGATTAAGATTTCTGTAACGGGATGCTCTACTATATTTTAATTTTTTATATACAATTATGCTGATTAGCACACTATTGTAAAAAAATATATATATAAAAACTTTGGCTTTTTAAAATTTATCGCCTCTTTACCACTGCTTATTACTATCTCCCCTTTGTTTCACAATGTAAATATTATGCATTGAACAAATTAAGCATTGATTTATCTATTTTTTTTCCTCATAACAGCACAGACTTATAGCGGGGCTTACAGGTGTCTAGAAACTTTTTTGGTTACTATTCAAAGCAAGAATACTTAGATGGTGTATAACTGTAGAGTTGAAATTTAAGGAATCCCCTAATCTGTATACTAGCTTTTTACCTACAGTAAATAAACTATGATCTTGAAAGTGCCTGAAACAGAGCAAGCATGTCATTTTTATTTTGGGTTGCTAATTAGAAAGGTTTTATTGCCTAATGGAAAGCTTTAGTTAATATCCTTCTTGCTAGAAAGGGAGAGTTTGTGTGAGCTGGATCAAGCCGACCTCCTCGGGTGTCGCTTGGACGTGCAGGATTCTGTGAGTTAGTTGGAGAGTTTGTGGCTGTGGCTGCAGGGGCGAGACCTGCTTCCCCCTGAGCACAGCCCAGCTGTGACTGGATTTCCACTTCATCTAAAAACGTTTAGATGCCCAAGTAGCTGACTTTAAAATGCAACTTAAGTTCATCATACCTCTATAACCATTTTTTTTTAATCAAAGTTTTATAAACTATGGTCCTTAACATTTAACACTGGGCTGTTCTTTCAGTTCTTAAATGCTGTTTCTTTAGTAAAAAAAGAAATAAAAGGTATATTGCAAAGTATTTCGAATTCGGTTTACAAATAAAAAGTTAAACAGTGTTTCCTCAGTTGTAAGATGTTGTGTTGAAAACTTTGAGGAACTTGGGCATGAACGTTGGACATTTCTTCAAAACATTTTCAAAATGTAATCACTTTAGGTGTGGGGGGGAATGGAAGTTGCTGTGTTTCTCTTGCATTTCACAGGTTGCAGAATATTCTCTGTACCTGGCAGATTAAATTAACCGATTGCTTTTGTTGTCCCTCTCTCCCGTGTTGCCTTTTTTTCTTTTCCGTAGCTCTTTGAGTGGAGAGAAAAGTAGCAGGTTCCCATGTATGACCAAGGATGGGGATGTGTTGGTGCTGGGTGGATGCTGCACTTGCTGACGCTCCCGTGCAAACGGGGCTGGGATCGCGGAGGGAGGCGGCATCTCCTCCCGTTGCCTGACAGGACCCGTGGCCGGGCCAGGCAGCTGGCGACACCGCGCATCCCGTGTTGTGTTTTTGGAGAGAGGGTGGCCACGCCAGCACTACGGCACCTGGGTGCCAGCGGCCAAGGGGTGTTCGCTGCGCTGCCAGGGCTGCCACACACCCTCGCCTTCCTTACTGGTTGCTCTTGCAATAGAGGAGGTTTTGGAAGGTTTGATGTCGGAGCTCCGTTGTGCTGGGATTGCTGTTCCCTCCTGCCAGCGGCCTGGCTGGGGGCGGCTCTGGGCGCTCCAAGTCTTCAGCTGTCTCTGCCTATGGCAGCTTAGGGCGAGGGCTGCTCTCCATACCCTGAGCTTGGACTGGTGTCTCAAGGAAAACCCATTTTAGGGATTTATTTTTTAACCAAAGCTTCCATTTTTGTCAAACATGAAATTCAAAATATAAATCCGTTTTTTTTTCCCCAAATTTTTATAATCCTTCGGATGCAGAGATGACATTACAGTGCTCCTATCCAAGATGCTGGTGAAAACTGTGTGCCGTGCATGATGCTTTTGAGGTCTGCATCTGCTTCCAGGGGAAAATGGCATAAATTGGCTATAAAGGACTGGAAACTGAGTGCTCATGTGTTCATGCCCATTTCTCCTACAAAGTGAAGATATGTATTAACTAATGTGTTCTCTGTGAACTGGACTGAATCTGTAATGAAACAAAATAAAGCACCCTTTCACGTTACAAGCTGCAAATGGTTAGTGTCTACCATGCGCATGCAATGGCTGAAGGATTCATCTGCCAAGTGATTTCCAAGTATTTTTCATAAGGTTCTGGCCTACACTGGCTTGGGGAATAGAGCTAAAGAATTCCATCAAGCCTCATTTCTGTCTGAAATGACTTCAAGCAGTTTGACTAGTCAAAGTCTGTTACATCCTCGTTTCCCCTGTCGTGTCCATCTGTCTTTCTCTATGAAAGTATGTTTCCAGATTCAGTGGAACACAGACGCTTTCCAAAAGTAGAAACTCATTTATTCTGTGGTAATGTTTACAACAGTTTAATTACTTGGGAAATCAGGTATTTTCAAATATTGCGCAAGTGCCAGGTATAGATGTGTGCCTTCAGGTATGTGTAGGAGGGGAGGCCCTTTGGGTGGTGGGGAGGCTGCAGACCAGAACCCTCATGAACTGCCCAATTTCATCTCTGAGTAACGTGTGGAGTTCCCTCCTTTTGGGTCTTGTTTTCTTGCACCTGCAAAGCAGCAACACTAAGCACTGTGGAAAGTCAAGGAGAATGCATGCCTTTTGATTCAGCAGGAAGAGCTTCTCTAGAAATGGTGAGAAGAAAATCTTGTTCCTAAGCAGAGAGGATAGGCAAGGAAATGATGAGTAGTAGCCTCCAAACAATTCATTGTTTTTTGTTATTTTTCCCTTTCAACTTTGGCCCCTGGTCATTTTCATTTCTTCTCTTTTCCCTATTTCATATCTGGGTGATTTCTTCTCCTAACGATCATGAACAATCTCTACTGATTCTCTATTGATTCTCTACTGATACTTGGCTATTTCCCCTCTTGCATCTTTGTTACTAATCTTTTTCTTCCTTCACTTTTACAGTCGCTCAACTCAACTACCCTCAAGTTGCTTTCCCTTCTGTTCTCTGATTCCCTGCTGTTGCCTCAAGAAACCAATTCTTCTTCAGCAGATATTTTTTTTAATATCAATACCAACTGAAACTGAAATCTGATATTCTGCAGGTTTTGATTGACTTAAAGGATCTGGCTCTCTGCTATGGCTTACAACACACGTTTTGTTAGCATGAACAGGAACTGATGCTGATTTACCTTGAAACTGCTGTCTGCATCTTTCAAAAGCTGAGCTGTTACCCCCGCTGCAGGGTGGGATAATGATTTTGCCAGTAGTCTCCTGTAAGCAGATCTTACCCAGCGCCACTGCTCAAAGAACTTGCTCTCTCCTACTGGAATTTTTTTCCTATAATGAGGGCATTTATACAGGATTAATTTTCCTTCTGGGTTCTCTGCTAAGAGAAAAAAAATGAGTTTGTGCTGCAGCTCTGAAGAGCATCTTCTCCACTTGGCCATCTATTTTTATTGAAGTTACAGAGATTTCAGTTATTTGGAAAGTTCCTTTATTTTGGTTAAAAGGGGAAAAGAGGGAAAAAGAAAGAAGCACAGATATACTTACAAAGTGATCATATAAACTCCATTTTTCCTGGCAAAATGAGAGTAAAATGTTTTGCTTTTTCACTTTTGCTTTCTTGACTCCCAGTACCTCACTCTGCTCTTTCCCATCTGCTGTCTGCTGGGATAGGCTTTGCCATCAGCTAATGCTCTAGTCTATGAGGATTTAGGGTATGTTGACATTCTCTACGCCTTCCTCTTAAGTATTCCTTCAAGTCTGTATTTTTTTCCTCTTTCCCCTGGGATGGATCTTGAAAGCAAATGCTATGAGAAGGCTTTGGTCTGTTGTAAAGTACCATGCAGCAAGATTGATGCTCTCCCGCTGGCTGATAATTGTCCTATGAAATATGTTGGAGGTTCTATCTGAAATGAGCCCATCCTGTGGGCAGATTTCTTGGGGCAGGTGCCCTGTGGCTTTGTGTCAGATGCTGAGCGTGTCCCACACGGCAGCACAAAGCAAAGCTATGAATATTAGCACAGTCCATAAACAACGGAGAGTCCTTATAGACCTTTCCGTTTTCTGCCTGTGCAAGTGAAACCAAACCATGTTGCAACCAGTTTTTAAAATCCTGCTATGACTCTTCAAGCTCCTGAGGACTTCAGTCTCTTCTGAAGATAAGATTGAGGTAGGTCATGAAAGTTTTGCAACACTAAATAGAGCAAAGCCTACACATCATTAAATATCTCAGGCCTTGTATTCAGAGCACTTGCAGAAGGAAATTAGCAAAACCAGGTCACCTCTGCGAGCCAGGCTCACAGGAACCCACCTCAGCCGCGTCAGTTACTGTCAGAGCTCTTGCTGGAGATTCACGATGATGTCTGAGCAAGAAGTGCTCCAAGAGGGTTTCCTCTCCCGGAAAGATCTGAGATTCCTGATGCAGTTAATCTTGTGCAATACTGTTATGACATTTCAGGAAGATCTTGTACAGATAGGTATTTTATTACTCCTTTTTCTCCCCTTGGGAAAGCGGAGCTGGCAGTGGGCCAGAGGCTGGGAAGACTTGCTGCTCCCCAGGCCGTGTGGGTACGGCTCTGTGTCCAGGCAGGCTCTGCACCGTAAGAGCACTCTGGTGGAGCTGGGCATCTTTCCCTGGAAACGGCTGTCCCGGGAAACCTGAGCGTGCCAAGGACCCTCGAGGGTAGCAAAGACTCACTGAGCAAGAACCGCATTGCTGAACGTACCGCGGTCTCCCTCCTGCAGCCAAGGCGCTGCCGATGAATCTGCTCGGTGTTCATGCCCGTGCGGCAGTCAGCTCTTCACGGAGGTTTCAGCCAGCCGGGAAAGCACGTGACGGGATGGCTGTATTAAACATGGGGAGTGCCTGTGACCTGCCTTAACCCGGAATATGTACGAATAAAACAGGCCTGAAATAAAAATGGAAGTGTGCACACATTTGGAATGACAATGGAGGTCTGTTTTGTTGGATGTGCTGCAAACAGGAAATGGAGCTGATTCCACTGAATTAATAAATTGCTTTCTGTAAATATGTTACCAGATGTTAGGCACTAGCTATTGATAGCTTCCCCCTGAGACCCAGTGCAAGATTTATACACAACTTAATATTCTCAAATTGGAGACATTTGGCCAAAGACATACAGAATCCCTTCTGCACGAGCAGCACTGACATACAGAGGAATTTGTGCACAGCACTTATAGGTTGGTATTTAAATTAGCTTTTGCCTTTTCTTTTTTTATTGGGAAGCAAAGATTACTTTTGATCATACTAAAGTACCCTTTTTTTCTCCCTTTCTTCTGTAGAGAATGGAAAGGACATGCTGCCAATATCACATATGGCTGACAGTCAACATCAGGGTTAAGGATTTGTGAGCCATGAACAGCAGAAATGTCTGGCACATTTTCATTTACGCTGTGCAGTGAAGGCGGGAGGCAGCCGTTATTTGAGCCGTAATTGAAGTGAGTCTTTGGAAGACAATTGCTTGAAAGATAACTAAGCTATGAGCAGTTAGTGACTGTCTTGCTCTTAGCATGTCTTTCAGTTCCACCAGCTGCACAGAAAGGCTTTGGAAACAGGTGAGTTTGCCCCATGAATGGCATTTGAGGCTGGTGTCCAGCCCTTTGGTTGCATGGACACATGAGTCCCTGCTCCCTCAACCTCCACCTCTCAAAGCAGCTCAGATGCTGAAGACTGGCCCCTGGAAGATTTTGGATGTGCAGCCAACATCCAAGGCAGTGCTTGCAGCTCTTCCTGCCAGGCTCATCTCGTCCCCAAACACAGGTTGCTTCATGCCTGCAGGCCCAAGCGTGCGGCCTGCACCCAGCACTGGCACTCGGTGGGACTGCCAGGACATGCACCTATTCCCCTTGCAAATGGGGCAGCCTGGAGCAAGTCGGCGGGGCTGTCACCAGACACGGGGTCAATCAAGTGGCAGAGAGGATGCCGATGCCTGAAGGACTCAGCCTGCCCAGGAAGGCTGCTCCTAGGGCGCTGTGTGTCCCCAGTAACTTGGGATGGGACAGGCAGCAGAGGGAAAGCACCAGGCGGCGACTACTCAGAGAAGCTGAAGTTTCAGTCAAAATGTAAAACAGGGAAAACATAGGACAATCACACAGCATCAACACCAGATTAATCTTATTCAGATAAAACTACCCGAGGATGAAGCAGAAGTAAAAGGTTCCCTCTTTCTTTTTAACTTCACATCAATGTCTTATAAATGGAAGTATCAAGGCACGCAGTGGTGCAGCATGAACATTTATTCCATGGGCAGAATCTCTCTTTACCCCACTGTCTATTTATTCCTCTCTAACTTAAGACCATGTTTTTCAGAGACTCTCAACATCTCAGTTTTGAGGTGCCACCTCCACCTGAGCTCGCTCTAGAGGGCAATGAAGTTAGTACGTCTCTTAATGCCTGGAGCACCAGTAGGATCATGGCTTTTCCGTTCTCTGATACAACAACAAAAAAAACCCCTTTAACCAGAATCATTTATATAACCAGAAGTGGGGTGAGGAGGAGGGGGAAGCCTAGCTGCAATTTCAGTTTGCTAAAGAGTTTATTCATATCATGCATTGCAGTGAATGATAATTGTTTTTTAATTTAATTAAGTACATGGATTGGTAAGTAATTAAAAAGGATGAGGCATTTCTTGGGATTTCTTTGGAAATCACAAATCACTTCCAGTCTTATGCTCTGTCTGCTTTGAATCACAGGTGTGAAGCAACCTTGATGAAGACCATTAAACCTTCAGAAAAAGAAAGGGAAAGATCCAAAGCAAGTGTCAGCTATTGGTGTAAATCATGATTTGCAGCAGAGAGTGGAAGAGCTTCCCTCCACAGAGAAATTCTGGGCACGAGTAGCTGAGAAGCGATGTGGTGGTGAGTTCAGATCCATTGCAGCATCCTAGGACGCCAATGCCTCTGTAAGTGCTTTGGGAAGACAGGTTGTGCTTTTACAGCCTCTGCTTAAGTTGATGCACATTCTCCTACTTCTCAGCCACAGTAAGGGTGAGCTGCATGCTTGCTGAGATTTCTGATGCTTGAGCCTGTCTTTTTAGGCTCTGTGTGAGAGATATAGTCTTTTGGTGCTCCTCGCATCTCAGATTCAAATGTATTTTCTTTCAAGAAAGAAAATAATCTAAAATGAACAATACAACATGTAACTTAAATAGTGCAGGCTATAGAAAGCTGTTAGGATATTTCTGTGTATTTCTACATCTTCTTCACTTGCCTTGTTCTCAGATAACTGAGTTCCACATTAAAGTTATAAAAGCTAATAAAAGGGCTGTTAATTACAGTGATTTTAAAGGTGAAGAGAGACGGCTAGCAAAACTGGTCCAGCCTCCTGATCCAAGGCTATATCTGTTTCCCTCTGTGTGCATCCCAGGTTTTGGCTAAATTGGGCTTTTTAGTAAGAAATCTTTATGAAAGAGAGCAACATACAAAAGATGCAAAGAGTTGGTACTGAAAATCATGGTGTAAATTTGAGAGGAGCAAATGGCACAGTAAGAGAGATCTCCTCAGGGAATAACACTTTATGCTGTACCCCTGTGTACCTTGATACCTTCATTTCTAAGACAGTAATGTGAAGCTAAGACTGGGTACCTTTCATATCTTTGCTTCATACTTAGCTACTTTTATCTAAATAGGGTTAATCTGGCATTAATGCTGTGTAGTTGTCTGATAATTCTCATGTTTGGTGTTTTGACTGAAACTCCCAGCTGATATATTGTGAAGTTTCCCCTGAGAAGATGCACTGACAATGTAATCAAGTCCCTTTGCAGCCTTTTCCAAAGCAAAATGGAGGCATGTCTGTAGAGAAGAGCAGACACAAAATATCCCTGTAAAATGAAGTGGCAGCTGCCATTTGAGATCTTGACAAGGACACCTTCGTGCTGTTTTTTAATTCTGCAACTTCTTCTAAAGGAGGCTCCGCTCTGAAAGATCTTTGGAGTGGCTGAGGGACCCCCAAAGCCTCCTCATCAGCTTTGCTCTGGGTACAAGTTGGGAGTCAGCCTTGGAGGGTCCGCGACCTGGTTGGATGCAAGGCAAGATTTAAAAGAAGGTTTGTGGCAGCCCAGTGCCCAGTTTAGCCCCACTTGGCCCGTTATAACTCATGTGAATTACAGTACAATAAGACATTTTCAGCCCTCTTTCGGCTGGACAACAATCCTGGATCTAGAACTCAAGGATAAAGCTCCGTTTTTTTATATATATTTTTTTTAATATTAAGAGCAACCTGAATACCAAGACATGAAAGTTCACCAGAGCCTGTTCCAGCCTGTAAGTGGGTCACAAGCCACTGAACTGTTGAGCGAAATAACGCCCACACAAATCAAATAAAAGAGAAGCTAACCTGTATTTAAAAAGAAAAAAAAATCTTTCTGAATGCTTTAGTCATAGTTGTCTTAGCCATGAAATATTCAAGAGGCCAAGCACTTAGTGGGGAAATAGCTGCAGAGGATGCCTCCAAACCTGAGCACAAAATTATCACCCTGCCACTATCAGGTAAATTTCCTCTCCTTGATGCTCCAGGGACCTGAGATACATGCAACTTCAATCAGATATTATGGGATTCACGAGTATGAACCATGGGAGTGACGTTTAGCAATGGCTTTGGAGGACAAAAACTAGCCACCAATATCTTGTATAGAAGTCTGCTTAAGACAAGACTTGAAGTGCTGGAGGGTGGGCAAAACCAGACTAAATCCATTGCTCGGAGATGGATGTGGAGCGGAACCACAGTGGAAACAGCTCTTGAGCCCCTGCAGAGGCTTTATCGCCTTCCCGGTAATTACAGCGCAGCCCTTGGCCTCTAATTATGTTGACCCTGGGGGGCTGCCCCAGCAAGTCTTGCCTGGCCTGTCTGCTGGATGCCCGTGGGCAGAGAAGGGGCTGGAAATTGTCTCTTGGAGCATCCGGATGTGAGAATCCAGCTGGGATAGGGGTGGGAAGGAGGTGGTGGGTCCCATCCTGGGCATCTGTGAGGATGCCAACACCCTCGTCATGCTGAGCAGAGCTGCTCAGTGTTTCCTTAGCTCTGCTGGGACATTTCCCAGCAGAGGGGAAAGATCAGAGAACTCAACTCTTCTCCTGCTCAGGGCTTGTCCTGTTGATACCCCAGTGGTTTCCCGGTGAAAAGTCCCTAAGAAGAAAAAGGTCTGTCTTTCCACATAAATGCATTGTACCCAGGCGTGTGTACAGGCTTCTGGGTGCCCCTCGGCTGGAGAGGGGCACTGTCCTCCCATCAGCGCTGCTGGTGATTGCCGATCGGCAACGGAAACAAAACGGCAGAATTTCACAGTCGGGTGAAGGTTACTAAAAAGGTAACGACTCGCATACAAAACAGAGGGGACCTCGTGTGACTGTGTCTGCTCTAATGCTCTGCATGCACCGTGCCGGCAGCCTAAGTGGATCTCCCTGCAGCGGGTGGTCTCCCGCCATCTGCTCGTCTGAGCCCGAGCTCAGACGTGTCCCGGTGCAGCCGTCCAGGAGCAAATCCGCTGTCAGTCCTCCCGCTGGCACCATCACCCCCAAGCCGTGCGCCCTGGAGGTAGGGATACCTAGCAGACAGGCTGGCTAAAGAGGAAGACACTGCATCAAAATGTGGGACGCCTTGCTTTTAACCAAAAAAGAACACCTTGTTAGATCATTTTTCTACTTGTTGAAGTGGCCTTGTGGTTGGCATCGGTTTACGGGCAGTCCTCCCAATGCTTCCGCCATCCAGGGATGCACAGAGGATGTGCAACTGTGGAAGTGCAATTAATTGGGCTTTTCTCTTCAAGCTGCCTTTGGGCTCTGTTTGTAGATGCTGATGAGAGCACTAAATACTTTCAATGCCTATAAATGCACTCTGAAATCTATAGAAAGACCACTTTTATCAGCCAAAAGCCTGCTTTAGGAGGAAAACCAAACCTCTTGACCTTGAAATAGATGGGCTGTTTTTAGACTTTGGAAGCTGGTTAGCTAGCTCCTGTAGTTACAGACTATCAATCGCTGCCGTATTATACACAGCATGTAAAACTTAAGTAATAGAATTGCTGCCCCATCACCATATTCCCAACTAAAAGCTGATAAATAGAACCACTGACCTCAGCTGGTCGATTTAACCTGATGAGTCATGGTCTTGGGGCCACATATGCTTCCTCTGCTAATATTCTTGTTCCTATTTATTTTTTTAGAGTGCCCTGGCATACTGCATACCACAGAACAGCTTCTCTAATGGGCAGCTCCAGAAATAGCAATATCGCATTAGTTCTCCCTCCTTTGTAGGGATCTCACAGCCGCTATTTCTTCTGCTCGGAGGCAGAGCTCACAGCGAGGCGGGGGCAGGCCTGCTGCCGGGGGAGCGCGGCAGCACTGAGGCCATCAGCAGTGATTCCTCTTAAGTTCTCCGTTTCAGAAGCACCCCTCTATCCTCTTGCTTTTTGCATTAGAAGGAGCTGAGTGGCAGAGAAAGGCACAGCAAGGCTGGGGCTCCTCTGCTTCAGCTGGGGAGCGATGGCTGTGCCATGACCGATGGATTTGCCCACAACAATACCCATAGTGTGGGGCACAATGGGATTGTTTCGCTAGGAAACATTGGCCGTTTCAGCTCGGCTGAGTGGGAGGGACGGACGGGCAACAATCAGGGTGTTGTTGTTGTCACGCAGGTGGTCCATAGGGGACCACTTATTTTGCACTAGTGTTGCCTAGGGCTAAGTGCTGTGCCGAAATGGAGCTGAGAAGCCCTCTTGCTGTCCCAGTCGCTACTAGTTTGCCCACAAGTTCGTAGTCACATTAGCAATTTTTAAATTAATGCCATCAGTTGTATCATCAGCATATCTCGGTTGGTCCCAGATGGTGAATCATAGTCTTGGGGCCACACGTGCTCTCGACTGATATTCAAACGGGCGCACGAGTGGTGACCACACAGGAAAGACTGAGGCTGGCTGGCCAGGGAGACGAGCGCTCTGCCTCGCGCCACGCGGGCAGCTGCGCAGCGAGGAGGCCTTGAGGGAGACCTGGCGCTTTGCAGAACTTCAAGGGCAGGAGAACCAAAGGGACCGGTGGGAGCTGTTGGAAGGGGGTCCAATAGCGCACAAGCCAGCACCATCGGAAATGGCATTTGCTCAGCAGCTCTCCCTCAGCTCTGTAATTCCAGCCTCAGAAACACTGCAGTCAGTGTCGCTACCCAGCCTTGTGCCCATGCCCAGCTGCAGCATCGCAGGCCGTGCTCCAGGAACCCCTCTGCGCGGGCTGGCACCAGTCTTGTTTGTGAGCCTTGTCCCAATGCATACCAGTCCCTTGGGTTACCCGAGTGTCACTGAGACCCTTTTAATACTCATGGTGTTTGTGGCGTTCAGGTGTCTTTGCTCCAAGTGAATTAATCCCAAACCAGGTCACACCTTCCATTAAATCCCCTGGACCTCCAGCAGAGAAAAGGTTCGATAATTTACCAGCCTAGGAAGGAAAGAGGAGTATCCATAGCTCTGGTGCCGACTCACTTCCATGTGCGAGTTCACCAGACTGGGGATGTAAGAGGCTGCTGAGTCCGGCCCGTCACTGCATCCTCATCTCCTCGGGTGCATCTCCATCTCCTCTATCCCAGTGCAAGGCTCCCTGGACGCTAATTCTCTCTGTTCTGATTCTTTAATGTCACAGAAATGGGATTTATATGGTGGAGTATTTAGCTGAACTGCATTAGTATTTGACATTTCAGCTCTGAAGAGTCTTCAGTGAGTCTTTCAAGGTTTTTTTTTTTTAACTGCTATAAATTGCAATTCTTTAAGGATAGCTTAACAGCTCAATTTTCTAGATCTGTCTCTTTGTCTCTGTCTTTCTATCAGGACTTCTAGTTATTTATTTGATTCACCGGGGCTCTGGATTTCCTCTGCTTTGCTACAATGCACCCACATCTCAACGACACAAAAAATGTTCATTTGAAGTAACAGTTCTGGCTCGCGGTGCTTTGGATTTGATACAAAAATAGAACTGTATGGCAAACTTTTTTCTTAGCTTATTCAGAATCCCAGACCTTAGGTACTTTGAGGTGAATAGCATGAACAACTCAGAATATGAAACTGGACTTCAGGTGCTTTAAGGTGACCGCAGAAGAACATTTTGTTGCTCCTCAGGCCTTTGAAGACTACATGCTCTGTAGGACTACAAAAATTCAGGCATGCAGTATTTTTCTGTTAGTGAGCTTGTATTTTCTTACCTTTGTATCTCTTAAATAAGTAATAGAAAAGGAAAAATCACAGAGCGAAAGCCTAAATGTAAAGGCATTAGAACAGGCTCCTGTGGGTGATGCAGTGGATATGTGACCACAAAGAAACGCCAGCAGTGGCACAATTAGTGATTTTTTTTCTCAGAATTCTTCTGATGAAGAATTTTCAAGAGCAACAAATAGAATTTGGATAGAAACTTCAAGGTGAAAAAAGAAAGGTGCTGTGTACATCGTTGCGGCAAAAGCTGACAGATGGAATGGAAAGTCTCTCCTGAATATCTCATCTATGTGTGTAACATTAGAAAGAGACCTCATGAGCCAGAAAGATATTCTAACCATTGCACTTCATTATCTCTGGCCATCACTTAACAATATTACATTGCCTTTCTTTGGTACAGTGCATCTGCCCCTTAAAAACAAGGAAAGAAACTGCAAGCAACTGCACACAGGTACTAGCTAGATCTTATTGTCTTATTCCACACATCTTATTGTCCTCACTCTACTTAGCAGAATGCCAGTATTATCAAGTGGTGAGGAATTCGGCAACTTAATGACTAGAACTTAATGACTAGATCTGATTTTAGAAACACTACCCTTTCAAAAAACTGCTTGAATATGCTGAGAAATGGTTACTCAAAAAGGAATAACATACATTTTTCTTTTCTTTTTTTTTTTTTTCTCTCCCATCAACAGATCTGCATGTACACCCAAACAATTGTAGGCAAAGTTTGGACATAATTCTCAAATCAAAACATACTTGATAGCAGAGGCCAGGCCAGATTCAAGCTAAATTTGTAAAATGAGTTCCTCAGATGAACACTGCTATCTGACTGCAAAAGATTATCATGAATAACAAATGTGTCAATGTTTTTAATGAAAGAAAGGAGTAAGCTCTTTATGGACTTCTTTGTCTGCAGCAAGTGTTTTCTGTTCCAGAGAGGAGAGGACATGGAAGTTGGGGCCTGCGTTTTCCCTGGCTGCACTTCAATGTTGACAAATATTAGGGTGACCCTGCTCTAATTCAGTAATTATGAAATTAGGCTGATGCCCCTTTGTTCTGGCAGCCTGTGAGTGTCACCTTGTGTTGAGGAAAGCAGGAATGCTGCTGGTACCCCAGCACTGGGCAGTGTTGGCAGCTGGCAAGTTGTGTGGCAGGATTTCTCAAAAACCTGGCCAATCTTTGAAAAAAATTATTTTTGTGCAGCCAATGACTATATAATACTGACAAGTTGCTGATTTGCCTACCTCTGCTATTTGTGTATTATAGATGTGAGTGCCTCTCTGAAGATGGATTTCTTTGGAAACAAGCATCCTTAAAGCAGCACTTGATATCTATTGCACAGATTTTATACAGATTTTATAAGTCCTTGGTGCCAGCTTTCTGCAAGAAAAGCTTTCTTCAGTGCCTTTCTTACTATCCTTTTGAGACAGCACACAGAGTATTCAACAATCACTGTAAATAAAATACAGTTTTCTCCAAAAGGCATGTGCAGATATGGATCTTTGTGCAAAAATCGTTTTCAACTTCAAAAAGTGTTTTAGTAAATGATGCAGTCCATGTACCCAAGTACTTAACAATGAAATCTCATTAATTGTAAACTACAGAGGAGCTCTGCTATAGGCAGAAAGGGGAATAATGCAGACTGACAACCTAAAAATAGAAATCCAAGAATTCCAAAAACTATTCCAGGAAAGAAAAATAAACACAGCATCAGAGCAGATGTGTGAGAATAATTTCACATGTATAGTGATATGTGTATAGTAATACAAAGTGTAGAATGACTGACTTGCTGAAGAAATTAGGGAAGAAATAGGTTTTGGTGAGAAGCTCTATGAAGATCATTAGAACCCAATTGCTTTAACCTTAGATTTTTCATATCTATGTCTTGCAAAATATTTGGTTTCTGCAAATATACCTACACATACTATACCTAATAAATTTGACCTAACATATCCAGACTACTGAAATCTAGGCATGTGATGACTTTGGAAGGCACATTGAAGAGATATTTTAGATAATCATATCCTATAGGCATTGTAAAATAATCTTGGAGAATTTTATTTTTCTGAGGAGCTTGGAAAACGAATATTTCTGTGAAGAGAGATAGCTGAATGTTTAAATCAGAAACACTTAGGTTGTTACTATTGACTTATTTTTGTCTATTAAGGTAATACATATGCAGAGTATGTAACTTAGACTTTTGCAGCAGATTAATAATTTAATGGATAGTATCCACAAAGTATTTTCACTAAAAATGTCCAGGTGTATATTTTTTCACTTTAAAGTTCAGATTTTGTTGATAGCAGCATTTTTGGATCTTCCCCCCACCGCTGCCATCTGCTTGATCTGTTTGGGGCAGATGATAAGTTGCTCTTTTAAGTTTCATGCCAATTTAAACTAAGGAGTTCTTAGTGGTTACCCCCTTCAGGGCTCTGGGAGAAATCCATGGTGTCTGGGGAACTCTGCATCATAGCATGGTCAGCAGTTAAATGCAAGAGGAATGGTGTAAATGGAGACAAATCTCCGCTGCTAGATTCATAGCTATTAGCTCATTTTTCCTTTGCTGTGAAGGAGCAGCTGGACTTCAACATGCAGCGTAAAAAGGGTTGGATCCGCACCACTATTTCTTCTTGTTGTGCCCATTTGCAACAGCTGACACAAACTAAAGCCATCGCAAAGTCGCTGTTCTTCATATTCCTTGTGTGGCTTCATCCAACTCTTTGGAGAATTCTCCCATTCAGCCCTTTTCATCTCTTATTTGTTGCAACATGTTGCACTGGAAACACGGGCAACCTTCTCCCTCTCGGGCTTTGCCTGCACAAGGCAAAGAGCGGGGCCGCGACTGCGCTGGGCTCTTTCAGAGTAAGATATGGTTGTTCTGGAAAATTGCTCTGCTTTGGGAGTAATTATTTGCAAGTAAAATTAGAACAAAGTGTCCACCTGAGGACTAAGATAACTCTAGATTATTACTGCAATCATGCTGGTTAATTTTTACATGCAGACAAGGAAGTCAACGGGATTGTTCATTTCAGTTTCCTTCCTACCAGAAATTGTAATAGCACAGTCAGTGGTGGCCTGTCCTGGTGCTCTGTTTTATCACAGCTAACATGTGTATGTATGTCTGTAGAAAGGGCAGGGAAGAGAAGCAATATAAAGATGAAAGGTCTTGGTTTTGCTTCCAGGAAAACCAGGAAACAGGAAAATATCTGCCTTGCCAGCAGAGCTCCCAATTTACCAGGGGCTAGACTGGATTTTTTTTTTAAGCCATGGGCTGGATTTTGAAAGCTTCTGGGACAAAGTCACGACTTGGCTCACTCTATCCCAGGTAGAGAGCGGTCCCCAACACTTACCAAGTCTTGTCCCACTTTGTGCACCCCCTGGGCAGGAAGATGCTTCATTTTGATTTGTACTTTCTTCTTTTCCTACCATCTTTGTTCACAGGAGCAGAGCTGTCACTAAACTACACCAAAGTGTCACCAAATCATTTACAGAGAAAGTTTAGAGTAACATGAGCAACCTCAGCATCTGGGGTTTCAGGGTGAGCTGAGGGCAGGGAGAGCTCAACAGATCTGCCTCGCTTGCTGCACGTCGTTTGGATGCCGCCGGGGTGCAAGGGACAGGGTCAGGGCGATGCCCCCGTGGCACAGATCAGGGGCAGAGTATCCCGCTTGCTCTGAGAAAATGTGACAAAACTACAGATTTCTCAAGCTGGCGGTGGGATAAAACATTGCCACTAGCATGACTAAAAGCTGCTTTGTGACTACTTTGAAAGTACTCCAGCTTTCACTCAAACTTAGTTCTGCTGATAAAGCCACACAAGGCTGTATGACCTGAGCAGCGTTCAAATCCCTGAAGCTGAATATTATGTCTCCTTATGCTTCATCTGATCTTTCTTCTGCTTCCTGGGTTCTCCCCTTGTTCTTCGAGGGTCTTCTGCATTCCAGAAACCTGTTCTGCTTCCTTATCTAAAGCAAAATAAAATGAAATTTGGGGTACTCTATGTGGAAAAAAACAAGAAAAATACTTAATCTCTACCTAGCCACTCACAAGGAAACACACAAACACACAAAATGATCCTAATCCTGTTGACAACTGACTGGGATGCAAAATAAATGTATCACAGAAGCTGACCCCCGCTTATGAACCCACATTTAATTGGGATTTTGATGTTCGCACTGCATAATAGGCACATAACCTTCAGGAAGAGCAGAAGGCAATAGTGCTTCTCAGATACAGAAGGGAAAAAATGTAAAATATTTCTGGCAGCCTCAAGAACTACTGATTCCAGTGGTAGATAAAGATGACCTTTCAACAGGGAGCTGAAAAATAAACCCAATGAACATAATGTACGGTATCTTTCCTACCTTTTGGCCTGCCAGCCAAAGATACAAGCGATGACTGATTTACATTATGAAGCAAATGCCAGCAGCTGCCGATGAAGCTGCTTAGTTAAAAACCTTGTTTCTGAGTGTCAGCTTTGCTTCCACAGCAAAATCCTGCCAGAAGCCCTGTGCTTTCCAGCAGGAGTTCCAAATCTGCGGCACCTTGGAGCATGAGCTCCCAACGGCCATGTGAAAGGGGGGCAATGCATATGACGGACTTTGGAGAGATTTAAATGATACCATAAGAGGATAAGGAAGAGAAAGCAAAGTCGCTTTTCATTCTGTTTCTGTATCAGTGTTAACATCCCTGAAAGAAACAGACTTTCTCTGATTTGAATAAGAAGAGGTTCAGGCATAATCTACTCCCTGCTTTTAGAGATGTGCTGTATAAGCAGACTGGACCTTTAAAAAATGAAGATAACAGATAATCTGAAGTTGGTGCCTGCTTTTTTTTTTTTTTTTTTTAATAAATCTGCTGCACATGCTGCTGCTGCATCTAATCATCACATTTGCATGACTATTGGCTTTTAAACCCTGCCAGAATCGATCACAGGGGACAGCCCTGCTTTGAAATAAGGGTCTGCATTCTGGGCAGCTATCCCAAGGTGGCCACTTGTTTCAGCTGTGAGAGCTCTGGGGATTTTTCATGTCCTCCCAGAAGATAATCACAGTTTTGAACTTGAGAGTCAAAGGGAATAACTTGGAGTTTCTCTTGCTTCACCCCACCATCCATCTTGCTTTTGGGAGAGCTCTCCAGGAGCGCAGAGGAGTCATTTGTAAGCACTGCTGTTCTCACCCGGGTAAATAATGAACTGAGGATTGTTCAAAGTCATATCCCTAGAAAACCTAAGGAGATCGAATCCACCTGATACCATGCTGCTTTTGAGGGAGCTGTGCCCAGGCAGGTCAGCCAAGTGGCCCTGAGGGGTGGCAAGGGACGGTACGACTTGGGATAGTGAGGGTGACCAAACTTAGAGTGCTCCAAAATCTGTTACCAGTGAAATTTCAGCAAGCCCTGGGCTGTGTTAAGGGCTCCTCGCTGGGCCGCGCCGCAGCACAAAGATGCGGGAGAGAAGGCATGGAGGGAGATGGTGCTCCCAACCACACTGCCTGCTGCGAGGTGGCACGTGGCTGTCCACGGCAGCTGTCTTCATTGGCAGAAATCACACATCTACTTTGTGGCACCCCTTGCCAGACCTTGGACCAAACAGAAATGCAACTGCCTGGCACAGCTTTGAACCAAACCAATACTTCAGTGATGCTGGGGTGGCCTTTGGTTTAGCCCTGCATTCCTGGAAACCCATTCCTGGAGCCTTGGCCCAGGGCATGAGTCAGGAAGAGAATCGAGCTTGGAGGAAAACAGAGCCGCTGACCATTTCCTTTAGTGTTGGCCAGGAGGAGTGAGCCTGAAAAAGCAACAAAACAAGCCCTGAAGTAAATGGGTTTTCATTTCAATAACCTGAAGTTTCTACTAAAGAGAGAGAGGAGGGGAAAAAAAGGGAACTTGATTAAAAAAAAAAAAAAAAGATTTATTTTAACTTATTTTTGTTCCTTTACGGGTAATTCGCTGTTCATTTAAATCACTCTTTTGCAAGCAGCACTTCCTGCTGACTGGGGACAGAAGGTAAAAGAGGTACCAGGGAAAACACTTAAAGACTCGAGTAAATCCCGGAGCGCGTGGAAACACCGACCCGGCGCACGGAGCCGCGCGGCTCGTGGGGGCGGGAGCTGCAGCCGGGCTGGGGGGGCCCCTCCAGCCGCCTCCCGCTCGCGAGGCGGGGGGGTCTCTCCGCGGCTCCTCAGCCCGGGCGGGCGCAAAGTTCCGCCGCTCCCCGCCGCGTAGGGCCGCCCCTCGCCGCTC
>VWPW01001272.1:21126-36135 GCA_013389825.1 Crypturellus undulatus | reverse complement strand
CCCCTTACCCAGACAGTGGGTGAAAATCTAAACTGCCGTTTCTCTGCCTCAATGTGAGAGCTGGCTTGTTACTAGAGCTGCCAGAGAAAAGCCCATGCCAACCTGAACGGGAGCTTGACAGAGTTGACTTCATTTCTAGTTGGCAACCTGAAAGTCTGTCGCAAAAACGCCCAAGCCCTGGGAGGCAGCAGCCATCTCCTGCCGGATAAATAACCCCAGCAGAGCTTTCAAAATGGGCTTGACAGGAGAGCAGGGCTCTCCTGCCAAGCCGATGGAACCTATTTCTCCTGGAACTCGTCTCATGTGCACGGGGTTCAGTTTGCTTTCCCAAGTCCCTCACTTTGATGGGTTTTAGCTGCTGCTGGGGCTCTGCCAAACGCCGCGGGGATGAATCGGTGCTTCAGTGCAGCACGGTTAGCACAGGAACCCGGCCGCCCTGCAGCCTCTTCGGGAGCCTGGAGGCTGGGGCTGGAGGCCTGAGGTGAACCCCTTGTACCTGTGTGTGGTTCCTGCTGGAGTCCAGCAGCAGGAACATAGAGCAGAGGCACAGACATGAGAAAGAGCAGAGGGGCAGCGGCCACCTGATGGGATGTCTTGGATGGACCAGCTTGGAGCTCATCGTGGACCTCTGCTTCTGCTCTTGCCCTGCCTGGTGTGCTGGGAACAAAAGTGCTGGCCTCAGTCCCTGCTCTCTGTGGCGGTGCTCCTCTGGCTGCACTAACAGTGACTGTCTTCGTTATCTTTGATGATAATTGAAGCTGAGCTGAAACCTGCTTTTCCCTAAGCAGGCCAGCGCTGCTGCCATTTAGCCACAGGTTGGTGGGGTAAAACTCGCCGTGGTGCCAGCACAGCCCACGCTGGAGCTGTGCCCGGGTTTTGTGGCCTCCTGGCTCAAGCTGCTGCTGTGTGTCCGCTTGGAACAGACACGGTTGTCTGGGGGTGTGGAAAGCTCCCTTCCTGCTAGCCCCAGGTGCTGTGGGAAGATCATGGAACCCAACTCCTCCTTCCTCAGCCCTCTTACAAACTGGTTTGAAAACTGCAGCTGGTGCAGGACCGAGTGGTGCAATTATTGCCCCGGGTGTGGAGATGAGCACTGGAGTTGTTCCTGTTTGGAAAAGTGTCCTGACCTGAGCTGTTTGGGAAGAGAGGAATGCGCAGAGGCTGCCTGCACCAACAGGTCCTTGCTGGCTGGAGATGGGCACCTCCAGCCTCCTCGTGCCCCTCTGCCTTCTCTGTTGTGCCTTCTGCGCGGTTGCACCTATGGGAAGATTCAGCTGCATCAAGACGAACTGTGAATGCTTTTCTTCTGCTGCTGCTCCTGAGGCAGGAGGAAGCCCCCGTGCTGGAAAACTGCACCCAGGGGATTCCGAGCTCGCCTTGCTGGTAGGGACAAGGAAGCACTGAGCAACCAGCAGCCGCCACAGACGGGGCAGCAGCGGGTGCTGCCCTGGCGCCTGGGAACACGAAGGTGGGAATGGCTCATGCCACCTTCCTGCCTCCTCTGTACTGTGCGCCCAGGAGACACCTCGGGCAGGACCTCAGGCTCTACCTCCCAGCCCCTCTTATGGTTTTAGGTCTCTGCCAAGCATCTGATCTCCCTAAAAACTGCAAAGTGCTTGCTGTGAGCTAGGGAGGCTGAGGCGCGGGCCAGCCAGGTGACTTGTCTGGAGTGGCATCCGGAAGCACCGTCCCTTCCCAGGCTTTAGGCCCATGCACGGAGCACCAGACGATCTCCTCTTTCCCATGAACGTGTTTTTCTTCAGCTTGGTACAGAAAAGCCCAGGGCCGTGGAGTTTGATACGTGTGGGGTGTTTGCACCACTAGAGCTGGAACGTTGTTTTTGTCTTAGATGGATATCAAGTAGGACATGAGAAATCCAGTCACGAAAGGGCAAGGATTAAAGCGGGACTTCCGAGCCCCCTTCCCTCCACCAGTTTGGCTTCCTGCTCTAAAGCAGCAGTGCCTGGTGTTTCTTTTTTCTCTCTTTCCTTCTTTATTCCCCCTCCTGGGCCTCGCCAATCGGTGCAGCTCTGCAGCCCGTCTGCCTGTCCTCCCGCGTTATCCCGCTCTTCCGCAGCGATCCGATCCGACCGTGCCTCGGAGGCATTCTGCGATTCCTGCAGCTCGGCTATTTTTAGTCCGCCGTAATTCAATGAACTTGTGCAAAGATCCTTCTCTGCCTGGCTCTGCCGGCTGCTGCTTGGTTCCTGCTGTCAGGAGCGATGGCTTTCACGGCGAGCCTGGCGCTGCTGTCATGCAGGATGCAAATCCTGCCCTCTCCTTCGCTCCTTTCCAGCCTGCTGCGGCCGGCGGCTCTCAAAGCAGCAGCATCTCACAGGCTCTGTTGTACGAGGCTGAAAACTTGGCAGTGAAGCCATCCCTCATCCCCTGCCCTTCCCGTCAGGGCTCGTGGGGCAGAACGTGGCTGTGCTGGAGGAGCAGCCCAGCCCTTGTGTGATGGCCGGGACTTGGGCGCTGCAGCAGCTGTCTCTGCTTGCCCGCAGAGTCAGGAGAGGACACAGGGCAGGAGAACTGCAGGTCTACGTGGAGGACACGTCTGCAAACAAAACGGGGGCTCTTTCAGCATGGATGAGCCTGTGGTCCCCAAAGCGGGTGCTAAAATGCCAGTGCTGCCTGGGTCTGTGTTTCTCCTGGGTTGACATCCCCTTTCTGGAGGGTTGAGCAACATTCCCCATCCTTACCACCCCTCTCAGTGTCTCCAGCAGGTCCCCATGGTGCTACTGCAGCCCTGGNGAGCGATGGCTTTCACGGCGAGCCTGGCGCTGCTGTCACGCAGGATGCAAATCCTGCCCTCTCCTTCGCTCCTTTCCAGCCTGCTGCGGCCGGCGGCTCTCAAAGCAGCAGCATCTCACAGGCTCTGTTGTACGAGGCTGAAAACTTGGCAGTGAAGCCATCCCTCATCCCCTGCCCTTCCCGTCAGGGCTCGTGGGGCAGAACGTGGCTGTGCTGGAGGAGCAGCCCAGCCCTCGTGTGATGTCTGGGACTCGGGCGCTGCAGCAGAGTCAGGAGAGGACACAGGGCAGGAGAACCGCAGGTCTATGTGGAGGATACGTCTGCAAACAAAACGGGGACTCTCTCAGCATGGATGAGCCTGTGCAACCCGCACAGCGTGTATTNCTTGGGCGCTGCAGCAGCTGTCTCTGCTTGCCCGCAGAGTCAGGAGAGGACACAGGGCAGGAGAACTGCAGGTCTACGTGGAGGACACGTCTGCAAACAAAACGGGGGCTCTTTCAGCATGGATGAGCCTGTGGTCCCCAAAGCGGGTGCTAAAATGCCAGTGCTGCCTGGGTCTGTGTTTCTCCTGGGTTGACATCCCCTTTCTGGAGGGTTGAGCAACATTCCCCATCCTTACCACCCCTCTCAGTGTCTCCAGCAGGTCCCCATGGTGCTACTGCAGCCCTGGGACAGCCTCAGCAGAGCCGCCGGGAGCTTCAGCCTCTCCAGACGGCTCGGAAAGACCCTGGGCTGCAGGAGTGAGCGCTGCCCAGCCTGGTGCAGCAGCGAGGGCATCGCAGGGGCGCAGGACCGCGTGCAGGGAGGGCTGGATTGCGGCCAGTGGCCGCTCTGACGTGGACCCTGGTTGTTTTCCCTGCAGGCTGCTCTTCCCCGCGAGCTACCAGCTTGCGTGTCAGCGATGAGCTGAGTGGATCGACAGCACCCTGTGCGGGGCAGCAATTGCGCCCAGCTGCCCAGCTCCCTCCTTGCCTTCCTCTCCCCTTGCTGCAGACATGCAGTCTGCCTCGGCACGGTGTTCGTTTAGTTTTTTTGGGAGCACGCGTGTATTTTTGACAGGCCATGAAGAACCCTCCATGGCTTGGAGAGGATGGGATCTACCTGCTTGGCTGAGCAGAGCTCCCCTTGTGCAGCAAACGGCTTTGGATTGTCCCTGAGGCTTCGAAGCTGGGCAGAAGGGACCCCTAAAGGCTGGAAATGCTGCTGTGGCTTCAGAGCTGCCCCTGTCGATCCGGAGCTGAGCTCCAAGGAGCCGGAATCCCTGCGCCTGGTGTCGGCGCTAGCAAGGGCAGCTCCTTGCTGCTGCTACTGGAACACGCAGAGAAACTGAGGGCTGTGACAGGTCCCTTGGGGGCTGCAAGCCACACACGTGCCACGTGCTGCCCGCAGCATCTTCTGCAGACCCTCCGGGCACTGCGTTGCGGTGGCTTTCGGCCACCTGCTGCACCCGGTTGGCTCTGGCACCGCCATACTGGTGACACCTATGTGGGCCTGCCCCGTGCCGTCCCACCGGGAGATGTGTTTGTTCACTGCCTTGCGCGGGAGCAGCTGGCTTGGCACTTTCCCTAATTCCGTTAGGTGCGATTCCGATCTGCAGGAGCTATTAACTGATCTAATTATCCCGGAAAGCAGCGCTCCACGCGCTGCCTCGTTAGCTCCCGCCTCTCCTCCTTCCCCCGTGCCGCAATCGGTGTCACCCGGCGGGAAGCGCCTCATGGTGCCGCACGGCCCCGTCGGTGCCTCCGCTCGCCCGGACGCGGAGCGGCGCTCGGAGCGGGTCGCACCGGGAGCGCCTTGCGCCGCGGCGCTCGTGTCTGCAGCCAAAACATGGCGCTGCGTGACATGCAAACCCTCATAGCAACGAGGAGCACAGCATGGCAACAGCAGCTACGCAGATCCAGCAGGAGGAAGCGGAGCCCTCTGGATCCCTTTGCGATGCCGCTGGCGGGCTGCACTCGCGCGAGCTCTGTGCGCTGCGGGCGCTTGGGACGCATTTCTGCAGGCAGCTCCTAGCACTGCTAGGGGCATCAGCGGCTGCCCTTGGGGCTTCGGTACCATCGTGCCAACACCAATGCGCATGGAGTGCTGTTAGACTGGACAACACGGTCCCAAGCTATCGGGAGGCTTCCCTGTGACCTCCACCCGCCCGACTGCCTCTTGTAGCTCTACGGGTCGTCCAGGTCCCGCATCCTCCACCGTCTTCTCCTTTGTGGTTGCGTTGGACATCTCTCGTGCTGCCACTTTAGGCGTCTGTGGCTGCCGCCTGCTTGTGGCTCTGCCTTCTCCTCGCCCTGGCTACCAAGACCAGGCTCTGCTTGCCCTGCCCCAAAGAGATGGCTTCGTGGTGTCACCTGGCCCCTTGAGCGGTGACTCTTGTGGTTGGGGATCTCTCTACCTCTCGTGATGCCTGGTAATGTGGAGGATGCTCTAAGGGTGGCCAGACCAAGATTGCAGTACCCAGAGGTGACAATACTGCTGCTGTCTGGGTTTGAGGCTTCAGAGAGGGACATGGTGTTCCCTATAGACAAAATTCAGTGTTTGTAGCTGGCGAACTCAAACCCAAAGCGGGAGGTGAATTCTGGAGGCTTTCACAGCCAGGGGCAGAGCGCAGGAATAGAAGTGTCTCTTGCTTTGATAGCATTTCAGAACCAAAAAATACCGAGCGCCTCGCAAGCCCCTCCGAGAGCGCGGAGCCATCAGCAGAGTCTTACAGAGCTCCGGCGCGGCAGGGAGCACCACGACAGCAACATTCCAGACTGGAGCACCAGCGGGTGCCTCTCTCCCCGCCGAGCCACCCATTCCTCCTGTTTCCCCATGAATGGGATGACCCCGGCCCTCGGAGCGAGGTGGCTGTGTGCGCGGCGGCCCGGAGATGTTTCATTGTGCATAATTCCCCGGTACTCCCACAGCGCGGCCGCTTCCTATCTCGTATTTGCTGGCAGAGCACTTGGCAGTACTGGGAGGCAGGGAGCTCGCGCAGAGCTAATGCACTGCTTATCGCTCTCAAAGCGCTGTTTATTTCGGCATCTGTCAGCTTCGCGCGGAGGCTGTTTTAGCAACAGGTGAGCAATATTGGGCTGCAGGCAGGGCTGGTGCTCGTGTCGCACTCCCCGGGGTGTGCGGCGAGCCGCCCCGCTTGCTACCAGCTGGGGCTCCCGTTCCCGGCGCCGCGTGCCGGATGAAAGGGCTTGTTTACAAGGGGCTGTCGCAAGCTGCAAGCTGCTGCGTGGCGCTTTGATGGGAGCTGAAATGGTTTCCGGGCCTCTTTACCCGCTCTCTTCTCCAGCAGAGCAAAGATGGATGGCCAAGCTGCTCGCCAATGACGCAGCTCTTGGGAAGTCCATGGGCCTTGGGCTGTGCTGTGCCCGCCGTGATAAACCATCCTCCTCGGCGTGCAGGTGGGATCATCCCGGTACTTGGTAGGGCTCCATCCTGGCGAGGGTGAGGAGCAGCCGGGCGCAAAGTGGCTGCCTGAATCCCGTGTGGATACAGGCAGGTTTCCTTGAGGATCGGTGCAGTGGATGGGTGGACACGAGTGCAGGAAGTACCCAGCACAAGTCGACACCCAAACCCCGGGGCAGCTGGGTGGGAAACCAGACAGAGCTCCTGCCGTGGAAGGAAGAGCCACTTTCCTTGTCAAGCGTAGCAGCCTGGGCTGTGCTGTAGCCCTGCAGCCCCTTCCAGCAGCTGAGGTCTTGCTGAGCAAGCGGCAAGACTTGATGACAGGTAGGAAGGAGCTAGGCAGGTTGGCCGGTGCCCGGGACGATGTCCGTCGCCGGGGCCTGTCCACGTACTCAGGGCTGAGCTCGTCTTCAGGCTTGCAATTGGGAGATCCCCTCTGGCAGTTCGCATAGGTTATTATTTCATTTTATTTCATATATGTGTGTTTGTCTCTCTCCACTGCATGGCTGCTCGGGCAGTTTCGCACAGCCCGTTCCTCGCTGGGCACGTGCGGGCGCTGTGATCACCCTGCTCTCCCGCTGTCACGTCCTGCCTGTCATTCGCCGTTTGCTGCTGGAGGTTGACGCTCATGACAGGCTCTGGGTCAGCGCGTGGCAGCGGGGACGGTGCGTGTTCGGCGGGTCCTTGGGAACGAGCTGCCCATCACGGTGACAAGTGACGGGTGTACTTACAGTGGCATGGCCTGCGGTCACTCCCGTCACCTGCAGGGCACCTTCGCTGGCTCTTTTCCCTTGGGTAGGAGTTGCCGTGGCCCCAGCCCAAGGCATCTCTACGATTTTCCCTGCCCCAGCATGAGATCCTTTTCTCCCTGTCCCTTTACAGTCTGACCGGTAACAAGGATCTAGTGTCCGGAGGCACCTGCTTTGCCACTTGGGCTTTGCCCATCATCAAGTTTTCCCAGGGAACCCGGGCAGAAGTGTCACCATCCCGGCAGGGTGCCAGAGACACCAGGCAACGGGAGAGCTTGGTCCACATTACCGCACGGGGCCTGGGCTCTAGGAGGCTGGTGCCAGCGTGGGGTCTTGCCAGAGCATGGATTCCCCCGAGTGGCTGTGTCCGTGAGCATCGCGTGTCAACACGAGTGCTCCTTTCCTGTCCTTCCAGCTGGCGCTGGGGCCTCTCTGAACAAGAGAGGAGGGGCTGAGAGGCCATAGATTGGGCACTTGCCAGGTAGATGTTTGTGCCAGAGGCAGCAGGGAGGTGAGGAGCCCTCCTTGGGGTGCAGTCAAGCTGAGAGAAGGACTAGCAGCTGGAGACATTCATGGCAAAGACTGTTGAACACTCTGGGCTCACTCACCCGATGCTGGAGGCTTGAAGAGCCCCTGAGCAGCGCTCAGTCCCTGGCCACGGCGGCGGGTGCGACAGCGGCTGGATGTGCCCTGGGTCTGGGCTGGCTCATGGACCCCAAATCGCAGCTCCTCGCAGTAGGAAGTGCCACCAGCTGCTGTCCCGTCTTGCAGAGGCGCCCTGCACCCACAAAGCAGCAGAGTTAGCAGGGTTCTCCCTGCCAGCAGCCCCGCCGCCATGGAGATGGCTTGGGCAGCTGCCAGCCTGCTGGGGCACTGCAACCTGCGCAGGAGAAGGAGGAGGAGGAGGAGGCAGTGAGCCCTGCTTGGCAGCTCTTTCCAGGCCGAGGACCACGCTCGTCAGACGGTTTGGGTTTGGCCTGGGAGAGGCCGTGGCTGCCCCTTTCCAACCCGAGGAGCCAGGAGAGGCCTTGCTTCACCAGCAGCGTTTGATGCTGCAGAGATGGCAGCTGCTGCGGAGGGGACGACTGTTCTGGAGCAGCTGTGCCTGATGCGCTACAGTGGGCTGGAGAGCAGTGGGAGCGAGCTGATGCCTCTGCCCCACACCTTCCTGCACCGCTCACCTTCCTGCACCGCTCACCTTCTTGCACCCCTCACCTTCCTCCATCCCTCACCTTCCTCCATCCTACGCTGTCCTCTATCCTATGCCTTCCTCCATTCTACTTCACCCTCCATCCTATGTCTTCCTTCCTGCTATGCCATCCTCCATTCTGTGCCTCGTTCTTTGGGGTCTTTGACCACAGTGCAGGGCAGCTGCACCTCCAGGTGGCACTGGGACTGCATAATCCTGCCCTTCCTCTTGACTGTTTCCCTGCGCACCAGCAACTCCTGTCCCTCCCCTTTGCCTCCGGTTTGCACATCCAAACACTCTTCACTCGCCCCTGCTGTGAGGGGCTGTAGAGCCCAGCGGGTGGCCCTGCACAGGCCTCGCTGCTGCGAGCGGGAGCCTCTGTGTTGCCCGTGTCCTCCTGCGCGTCCTCCGCCGGGACCAAGCGGAGCCCTTTGCCGCCTTCCTCCGCCGTCCCCCTCTTCGTGACACCTCTCTCTCCATCTGCGCTCTAGGAGATGAGTCCCAGGTCGCTGCCCGCAGGGTTTGGAGCATCCCAGTGCTGCCAGCCCAGCTGCGGGGCTGCATTTGATGCTCCCGCCGCGGCGACGGGAGCTCTTAGCACTGGCACCTCTGCCTGCACGCGCTGAGTGCTCTGCAGCCCGACTCAGCCTGTATCCATTACCTGAGAGCTTCAGAGGTGTCCGATTCCCGGGAAGCAGGTGCCTCGGGAGTCATTTGAGCAGCTTGCTCTGTCCTGGGGACGGGCACGATTTGCCGTGCGGTTGCAACCTCATTGTGCCTTCCTGGGCTCAGCAGGAAGGGCCACTGTCCCATGCTGTGACACCAGTGGGGACGAGCAGGGGCCTTGCACTGCCTGCAGGATGCTGAAGGCCATGGATGGGTCCTGCTCCCCAAGGGATGCTCTGTGTTCGGGGTCTTCCTCCGCGGCTGCAGCAGCTCTGGGCTCCCCTGGGTCCTTGGATCCCTTCAGCTCTGTCTTTTCTAAGCGTGAAGCCCAAATTTTGAATGTCGTAACGGGCCAGGANCTCCCCAAGGGATGCTCTGTGTTCGGGGTCTTCCTCCGCGGCTGCAGCAGCTCTGGGCTCCCCTGGATCCCTTCAGCTATGTCTTTTCTAAGCATGAAGCCCAAATTTTGAATGTCGTAATGGGCCAGGACCCATTTCCTCCAAACACAGGTGTGTTTCAAGACTCATCTCTATGGCCCGGGGACATGCAGATGATGGGGGGGCTCCCCATGCCCTTCCCAGCTTTGGCACTTTGGGCTCTCCTCGTTCTGCTGAACTTGGGCACAGCGGCTTCCCAAGCCACTTACTTAGGCTCTATCCCCGGAGCTTTAAATTGTCCTGGGTTATCAGAGGAGGATTAGGAGGGGGGTTTGCACCATGGTTTGCAGCTGGTTAAATAAAGGCGCTCAGCCCCGCGCCAGGCGCCGGCCCCGCCATGACCGGTGTCACTGTGCGGAGCTGAGTGCTACCCATTTCCCTGCCATGCTGCCTTGGTGCAGCCTCCTCTTCCAACGGGAGAGCTGCCGGCTGGGCCTCGGCTTCGTGAGCGGCTCCTGGCTCCATATTTTATCTCGGCGCAGCCGCAGCTGGCTGCTGGCACAGCACCGCCGCGGCTACGGACCCAGGTTTACAAATGTGCTCCAGGCCCAGCTGTTCCGGGCTCCCTTGGCTCCATCCATCTTCTTGTGGGGCTGCGCGGCGATCTATCAGCTGCACTCGTCTGCCCTTGGAAATGAGATTTCTATCTCCCAAGTTTTACCTTGCTCAGATAAATGCACTCGGCGCGATGGACTCTGCTCCCGGTCGAATTAGTTATGCAGTAATCAGAGCAGTCCATCGCTGGGAGGAAATATCCACTTGAGTTCACCCGGCTAATGGCCTGAGATTATTGAGTGTAATTGCTTTCTTATGGAAGCACTTGCAGCCCGCTAGCCACCGGAGACCCGGGAAGGTGCTGGCGCTGGGCGGGCTTGCCAGAAGGGAGCAGGACGGGTCTCCCCTCTCACAGCATCCGAAGGGAAGCCAGGAGATGCAGTTGGCCGGTCCTGGAGCAAGATGGCCGAGTCTGCATTCTTGGCAGGGCCATCCTTTGGCTTTCTGGCCTCTCCGTGCTTCCTAAAGTCGTTGCTATTGGCAGTGTCCAGGGTTTGCCCCATGCCGGGGCCTGGCCTTGCACAGCACAAGCAGGAGATGTGTCCCCAGCCACCCATTTTCCCAGGCAGAGCAAGCTGGCAACAGAGGGATGGTGTCTCGTGATGGGTCTTGGTGGACGACCTGCAAATACGGGAGCGAAGTGAGCAGCAGACCCGGGTTTTCCAAGGTTGGGCTCTCCTAGGAGGCGCTTTGCGCCCCTGTGCGGGGCTTGGGGCGGGCGGGCTGTGGGGATGTCGGGCAGAGCTTGCCATCTAGTGGGCAAACCCGGCTCTCCGAGGGCCTCTGGAGCTGCCGCGATCGCAGCCCTGCCTGGGGGGTCGTAGCTCTCGCGCGGATCTCCCAGCTTTGCGTGGGGCTTGTGTCGCTCACCCGCATGTCCCTGTCTGCTCGCCTTGCAGGGATGCTGGTAGTCAACGTGACTTGGAGGAACAAGACGTACGTGGGGACGCTGCTGGACTGCACGCAGCACGACTGGGCACCTCCCCGGTAAGTGCGGCGGCGCCCGGCGGGACCGTGTGGCCCTCCGCACCCCGCTCCAGCGGGAACACCCGCATCGTGTCCTGCTTCATGCAGGCGGAAAGGGGAGACACAGCCGCGATGGGGCTCAGGTGACCCCGCACGCTCTGCCCGTTGCCCTTGGAGCTGCTGCTCCTCCGGCCACCTCACACTTGTCCCCCTACCACGTTCCTGGCCCAGGGCTGCTGTCAGATGAACCCAACACCTCCCTGCCCATCCTGGCTTCATCCCTGGCTTATTGCCTCTCTCGAGCTGGAAGCCAGCTGGGTGTTTGCTCTCTGAGGTCCCCGATTCCTCCTAACCCCTTCTGTGGAAGTGCTGGGGTGGCCGGGGCCGCTCGCGGTACTGGCAGCACTCAGATCCGCTCGCGGCTCTCTGCAGAGCGCCGGGGAAGAGGGGGCCTTGGGCCCGGGGGGGCCGGTGCTGCCTGGTGCAGCCGCGCTCCACACGCGCTTCTCGTCCTCCGCAGGTTCTGCGACTCTCCCACCAGTGACCTCGAGATGCGCAACGGCCGCGGCCGGGGCAAGCGCATGCGCCCCAACAGCAACACGCCCGTGAGTGAGGCCGCTGCCACCTCGGACAGCAAAGGGACCAGCAACAGCAGCAAGACCCGGGCGGGAGCCAACAGCAAAGGGCGCCGGGGCAGCCAGAACTCCTCAGACCACCGCACGCCTCCCAGCGGCAGCACCGAGGATGTGAAGGCCAGTCCCTCATCCGTGACCAAGCGGAAGAGCAAGCCCCTCTCGGACATGGAGCTGAACTCCAGCTCCGAGGACTCCAAGGGCAGCAAACGCATCCGCACTAACTCCATGGGCTCGGCAACCGTGCCGCCGGCTACGGTGAAGGTGGAGCCGGCTGTCCTGGACCGAAACTGCCCCTCTCCCATCCTCATCGACTGCCCTCACCCCAACTGCAACAAGAAGTACAAGCACATCAATGGGCTCAAGTACCACCAGGCCCACGCGCACACGGATGACGACAGCAAGCTGGAGGCGGACGTGGACAGTGAGTACGGTGAGGAGCCTTCCCTGCACTCGGACTGCAACGGTGCCACCGCCTCGCAGAAGGGCTCCCTCTCACCAGCCCGCTCGGCCACCCCCAAGGTCCGCTTGATGGAGCCCCACAGCCCCTCGCCGTCCGGCAAGTTCAGCGCCAAGGTCCCCTGCAAGAAGAAGCTGGCGGGGGAAGGCGACACCGATCCTGGCGCCCTGTCCAATGACGGCTCTGAGGACGGTCCCTCGGTGGCCGATGAGACAAGCAACGATGGCTTTGACTCTCTGGAGAAGAGGTGCGCTGAGAAGGACAAGTCCAAGAAGGCATCTGCTGCTAAGCCGGAGAAGATGCCTTCCAAAAGCTTGAAGTCTGCCAGACCCATTGCCCCAGCCATCCCCCCACAGCCGATTTACACCTTCCAGACGGCCACCTTCACCGCAGCCAGCCCCGGCTCGTCCGCGGGCCTCACCACCACCGTGGTGCAGACCATGCCCAACAGCCCCCAGCTCAAGCCCATCCAGCCAAAGCCCACGGTGATGGGCGAACCCTTCGCAGTCAACCCCGCCCTCACCCCTTCCAAGGAGAAGAAGAAAAAGGACAAGAAGAAGAAGGAGCCCAAGGAAGCAGAAAACCCTTTGACTCCGGGGAAAGTCTGCAGAGCAGAGGAAGGTAAGAGCCCTTTCCGGGGCGAATCCAGCGACCTCGGGACAAAAGGCGAGGGACTGTTGAACGGCTCGTCCGACCCGCACCAGAGCCGGCTCGCCAGCATCAAGGCCGAGGCGGATAAAATCTACAGCTTCACCGACAACGCGCCGAGCCCGTCCATCGGCGGGGCCAGCAGGCTGGAGAGCGCCAACCCGGCGCAGCCCATGACCCCGCTGCACGTCGTGACCCAGAACGGCGCCGAGGCGAGCTCGGTGAAAACCAACAGCCCTGCTTACTCGGACATCTCCGACGCCGGTGAGGACGGTGAGGGCAAGCTGGAAGGCATGAAGGCGAAGGATCCAGAGCAGCTGGTCAAGGAAGGGGCCAAGAAAGCTCTCTTCCCCCCGCAACCCCAGAGCAAAGAGTCCCCTTACTACCAAGGCTTTGAAACCTACTATTCCCCTGGCTACCCCCAGGCGAGCCCGGGGCCCTTGAACCCCGGCAGCCAGGCTGCGGCTGAGACCCAGGCCCTGAAGCTGAAGAAGGATGAGGAGCAGGAGAGCCCAGAGGTGAAGGTGAAGAGCGAGGGCTGTGAGGAGAAGAAGCCGGAGCTGGGCAGCTCCAGCCAGCAGCCCTCGGTGATCCAGCAGCGTCCCAACATGTACATGCAGTCCCTCTACTACAACCAGTACGCCTACGTGCCCCCCTACGGCTACAACGAGCACGGCTACCACGCGCACCTCATGAGCACCAACCCAGCCTACCGGCAGCAGTACGAGGAGCAGCAGAAGCAGCGGCAGAGCCTGGAGCAGCAGCAGCAGCGAGGGCTGGAGAAGAAAGCGGAGCTGGGCCTCAAGGAGAGGGAGGCGGCGCTCAAGGAGGAGTGGAAGCAGAAGCCGCCCATGCCCCCGACGCTCACCAAGGCGCCGAGCCTCACGGACCTTGTCAAGTCGGGGCTGAGCAAGGCCAAGGATCAGGGAGGGGCGGACGTGGCCAAGTCAGTGATCATCCCCAAGCTGGAGGACTCGTCGAAGCTCTCGGGCAGCCAGGTAGCCGAAGGCCTCAAGGTGAAGCTGAGCGAGGCGAGTCACCTTGGGAAAGAGAGCGCCGAGACGAAGGCGGGCTCGGAGTGCGGCCGGCAAGCAGAGGTGGACCCCGTGCTCTGGTACAGACAGGTAATGTCCTCATGGTGCCCACCAGCTTGGGCACAGGGCCCTTCCTGCTGCGTTCCTGCCCCTCCTTTACTGGGGTGGACTTGTTCCCGCCGGGATGTGATCCCGCGAGGTTGCCAGTCGGGCCGGGAGGGATGGGGCTGGAGGCCGTGGCAGTGCTGCGCCATTCCACGAGAGCCGAGTGGGAAAGGGGAGATGGTCACGCTGGTTTCTCGCCAAGGTTTTGTGGTTTTAGGGCAAGCGGGGCTGGGGGAGGCGGCTGCACTGACCCGTCCCTGGTCCTCGCAGGAAGCGGAGCCCCGGATGTGGACCTATGTCTACCCCGCAAAGTACTCGGACATCAAGACAGAGGATGAGCGGTGGAAGGAGGAGAGGGATCGGAAGTTGAAGGAAGAAAGAAGCCGAAGCAAAGAGGCCGTGTCCAAGGAGGACGGGAAGGAGAGCACCAGCTCCGAGTGCAAACTGACTCCCACCGAGGAGGCTCGCATGGTGGGGAAGGACCCCAGGCCCAGTGTCCATGTCCCCGTGTCGTCACCCCTCACGCAGCATCAGTCCTACATCCCCTACATGCACGGCTACTCCTACAGCCAGTCGTACGACCCCAACCACCCCAGCTACCGGGCCATGCCCACGGTCATGATGCAGAATTACCCAGGTAGGAGAGCCACCACCTCCTCAGGGCCTGCTCTCTGCTCCAGGGATGCCCCTTCCTAGGCCCTGCTGTGTCCTGGCTGTCCTGCTGGTGCAGGGGGCTGTGGGCCAGAGCTGCCGTCGTCTCTGTGGCAATGGGCTGGGGAGGAGAGGGCCCCAAGGGCAGAAGGAGGGTTGTGGCTGTGCCCGGGTGGCTCACAGGTCGTTGCCACTTCTGCATGGGGTGGCAGAGCTGCGTGGTCCTGCTGTGCAGCCCGAAGTAGCAGCGGGTGGCACATAGGCCAGCTCCTCATGCTCTGACTGCCATCTTTCCTCCTGCAGGATCATACCTGCCTTCCAGCTACTCCTTCTCCCCGTACGGGAGCAAGGCGTCCGGGAGCGATGACAGCGACAAGTCCCGAGCCAGTCCCAGCGTGAGCTGTAAGTCCAGCTCGGAGTCCAAGGCCCTGGACATCCTGCAGCAGCACGCCAGCCACTACAAGAGCAAATCGCCCACGGTGAGGGTCAGGTCGGCTCCGTGCAGCGGCTTCAGGGAGGTCCCTGGGGTCCTGCAGGCTCTTCAGGCTTCCCCTGCACCTCGAGCTGTCCCTGCCAGACCACCCTGCTGAGTGGCCAGGATGGGACCACCCATCGTGGCCTTGGGAGCTGCTTGGAGGCCGCCCGCTTTGCTCACTGTGCGCCTGTGTTCTCCTCCGCAGATAAGCGAGAAGACGGCTCCGGAGCGGGAGCGCGGCGGCTGCGGCGTGGTGGGCGGCGGCGGCGGCTGCGGCAGCGTGGGC
>VWPW01001272.1:4074-21002 GCA_013389825.1 Crypturellus undulatus | reverse complement strand
GGCGGCGCGGGGGCCGGCGAGCGGGGCACGGAGCGGCCGCGCAGCTCGCCCTCGCAGCGCCTGCTCTCCACGCACCACCACCACCACCACCTCGGGTACTCGCTGCTGCCCGCGCAGTACAACCTGCCCTATGCAACAGGTAGGAGCCCAACCCTGCCCTGTGCTGGGGCCTGGCTGCTGGGGCGCGGGGTGACGGGTTCCTGGGACACGGCTGCAGCAGAAGAGGCCCCGAGCAGGGCTGGATGGGGTCACCAGGGGTTGGGAGGGAGCACCTAGGGTTTGGGAGCCATCCTTGCGTGTGAGCCCCTGCTCCCTGTACCACTTTTTGGCCATATCAGCTCCCCTTGGAGTTCAGGATGGATTTGACCTGGATGTGCAGGTGCCCCAAACCCAAGGTCAGTGGCCAAGCTCAGTGCCCAGCTCCTGACATTGCCTCTCCCTGCAGGTCTCTCCTCCACAGCCATCGTTGCCAGCCAGCAGGGCTCCGCTCCCTCCCTATACCCGCCACCCCGGAGGTGAGACCGGTAAGGCCCGCGGCGCCGGCGTGGGGTGGGCACACATGGCCCAACACGGGGTCGCTCTGGGGCTGTGAGAGCGGTGCTTGTGCTCACGCAGCCTCTGCAGGTCACCCCAGAGTGTGTCACCGCGCGCGCCTCGTGCCCCGCAGTGGCCGATGGCCCCAGGGCTGCCCGAGCTGACTGTTGCCCTGGGCTCTCCGCAGGACGTGACGCGCTGGGATGCCCGGGCTGTACGAGACATGTGACTGGCTCACATGAGGACGCGCTGGAGACTCCTTTAGACATCAGTTGAATGGTGTTAATTGTTCTGCGTGACGTTCCTGCCGTAATCTGAGGCAGACTCTGTCTTTCCCCCGTCGGACACACACTGAAGTCCCCCTCTGCATCCTTCCCTCTGGTGAGTTGGCGAGCTGGTACCTACAGAAATATTTATTCTACTGGGCACCGGCGCTCGGGAGGGAAGAGACCCCGCCTGCCTGGTGCCTATGAAGAGGAAACGGAAGCACTGAGGTTTCTCGATGGCTTTGAGGCCCCCGTGCTGCCACGTCTCTGCGAGCCGCCGCTTTGCACCAGGTCGGAGCATCCTGGGACTTGGGGGTGGCGTCCTGGGCGCTCCTCGCTGGGGTCGACCCACCGGCTCGGAGCCGCGAGCGGAGGCGCCGTCTCAGGAAAGAGCGTCGGGGCTACTCGGCAGCGGCGCGACAGCCACGCATAGCCGAGGTGGGTGTTGGAGACGCTGGTGCCGACGGGGGAGATGGCCTTGTGGGGCACGTCAACAGGCTTAGATGTTGGCAGAGACGCGGCAGTGCGTTGAGCTTGTAGCCATGCCGAATCCTCAGCCAGCCCCCGTGTACCAGGTCCAAAGGGCCCGCGGCCATGGAGGGCAGCCCCCGTGTCTTGCCGCTCTCCTGCGGGCTCCTCCGGGCCGGCTTGCGGAGGCCGCTGGGATGCGCCAGGTCGGGGTGCAGCGCAGCTGGGGCCGGGGCAGGCTGTGCCCATCAGCCCTCCCATGGCCCCTGCGGCTGCCCTGTGCCCCGTACGGGCCAGGCCTGGCGGAAACTCCTTCCCCAGGCTTCCCCCCCGGCTCAGGGTCATCTCGCTGGGAGGCCAGCGCGGGATGCGGCTCCCCGGTGCAGCCGCCCTCCAAGGGGATTTGCATGGGCCGGGGCAGAGCTCAGTGGGGCACGAGCACCCTGGGGCACTCTGAGCCTCGGGGGCAGCGGGTCCTCGGCGCTGGGGGGGACGGCACCGCGCGCCCCTTCCCGACCGGTCCCCCTGTCCCTGCTGAGGCCACACAGGGACTTTGTGGTCCCCCCCGGGCCAGAGCAGCTGCCTCGTCCCTGCTGCCGGCTGTCCCCTCGCGCACGGGGACCGCGGCAGACCGGGTCGGGCCAGGCCGGGGGGCGGTCGCCGATGTGTGTGAGCGTGTGTCGCACCCGGCCCCGAGGGGTCGCTGTACCGGGACGCTCTGCCCACGGGCTCTGTACATACTGTAAAAAGCAATCGTTTGAAAGCTGTTGGTTTTGGGTTTTGTTTTTTCTTCCCCCTCCATCCCTACTGCCCCTCTCCCCACCCCATCCCCTGCTCTTGGCCCACTTGAAAGGAGCCGCTGGCCGCTCCGGGCCCCGGTTGGGAGGAGGCAGCGCGGGGGCCCGGCCTGCTCTGCTCGAGGCCTCTGTGCTCGCCGTAGCCTTCGTCCCCTCGTGGGGACCGGCCCCCTCGCTCCTCTGAGACGGGGCAGGAGGTGCGGAGCGGCGGCACCTCCTGGGGCACCTACTGAGACACCTCAAGGGCCACCCCGACTTCCATCCTCGGCCGTTCCTGGCTCTGAGTCTGGCCTGAATGGGGTCCAGCGCTGCCTCTCCGTGAGGAGGACTCGGACTCGGATGCTGCCCAAGGGAGCCGAAGCAGCTGCAGGGGGCAGTTGGGACCACAGGCCCAGAGGAGCATCCGCCACGGCGGCCTCAGCAGCTCCCACCTCTTTAGGTGTTAGTGCCGCGACAGGTTGAGCCAAATAGGTTTGAAATTCGCCCAATTTCCCCACCCAAGCCCCTGCCCACCACGTCCCCAAGCAGGGGCCCGCCGAGCCCCCCGCTCCCGTCCCCCGGCGCCGCCGTCCCCGCAAGTGCGAGGCTGCCGGGGCTGGGCGTTGCTGTTCATAGCTCTTGTTTCCATTGGAGTTGCTGTGTTGGGTTTCATTTGAGTCTTCCTGATTCTTCCCCTTCTGTAAAGTGTACATTAATACCGAGTTCCTTGTTTTTTTTTTTTATATATATATATATATAAATATATATATATACAAACTGTACTCTTCTTGCCTTTGTACATTTGGGCAAGGAGAGAGAATAAATCTTTTTAAGAGACAATCACAAACCTGCGAGGGTGGCGTTTTCTTGCTGTCGCTGCTCTCCCTCACGCCGCTCCTCCAGCCACCTCCAAAAAAGCCACGAGCTCCATGCAGGCAACACTGGGGTGCGGAGGGACCTGCAGGCTGGCCTGTTGCTCCTGCCATCCCCTCGGCGCATGGGTGGCAGCTGCATCCGTGGATTTTCCCTCCGAGGAGCCGGTCGCCGCTCCCATGGGCACCTCTCCCTGAGCTGGTGCTGGTGCCGGTGCCCCACGCAGCTCTTTAGAGCCCTGAAATGCAGTTAGAGGGATAAGCGGTTACGGGTGGAAAGGTCAGCGGCCAAGAGGGAAGTGGAGTCATTAAGGTTTTAACGGGCACAAATTACATAAGGGGACGGGCTGGGGGCACCGAGCAGCTCGGGGTGTTGCACTGGGTGCACTGGTACCCCCGGGCCACACTGTCCCCCTGCAATCTGGGGGCAGCTCCCTGCAGTGCCTGGTAGGGGCTTCCCACCCACCTCTCCGAGAGCCCCCGTGGAAGCTGGTCACCTCCCCTGCACCCTGTCCTGGCCCCGCTCAGCTGCTGCACGAGGCAGCCCGGGTGTCCTGGACCCTACTGATGACCCTTGGGCGCACTCTGTTTGGCACCTGAGCCGAGGGAGTGATCCAGGGCAGGTACCTGCGCTTGGACATAGTGGGAGGCCGGGACAGCAGCTGGTTGCTGGCAGAGGAGCACACGTGCTTTGATGAGCAGACCTGGGCCCAGCCTGGACAAGACAAGAGAACCCTGGAGCAGGACGAGAGCCCAGAGCCCACGGAAGGGCCCAGGGAGACACCAGCACACCTAGGCCAGGAGCCCTGCTGGTTCTCTGCCCCGCTCGATGGCGGGAACGCCAAAGGAAGAGGATTGCCTGCCCCTTCCACTGCCAGGATGGGAAGAGGCCTTCTCTGCAGAGCCAGCACCGGCCCGGAGCTACTCTCATCGCTACAACTCAGCCTCCAGCTTTAAGCCAGCTCCTCTCAGCCTGGTTCACAGCTTCAGCCCTGAAAGGCACTGAGGAGGCAGGAGCAGAGAATGAAGCGTTTTAATTGTCTGAACACCCCACTTGGCTGGGATTTCACTGCTGGAAAGGGTTAGAGCTGCTGGCCCTGCCGCTTGGCCTGGGCGAATGGGGCAGAACCGCCCCGGGGCAAAGCAGGGCCGCACGCTTCCTTGCTGCATCTGTGCTCTGCGCCACATTCCTTCTGCTGAAAAGAGGGGAGAAAGACACAAACTTCCAGCTGGATTTATTCACACAAACTTGATATCCCAGCCCCTACCTCTCTCCCCTGCATTCCCAGCCCAAACACACCGACCGCAGCGCTTACGGAACGGCTCCGCTTCAGCCTTCAGCACAAACCCTGCCCCGAGTGCACCACAAGCACACGAGGACAGTTCTGCCGCCCAGCCAGGAGCAGCGCTCACGACTTGTCCCGGGGCACCATTTGTGAGCACCCCCTGCTCCGGGGCCTTTGTGGAAAGCCAGCCAGGTTCCATGCCGACAAGAGCACCTCCTCGATCCCCAGCACTTGCAGGGGCAGCTACAGCGAGCACTCCCCCCATCCCAACCCTGCAGCCCCCTCCAGGAGATCCCAGCGATGGGAAGAGGCTCAACGGGAGAGCTCAGAGCGCTCTTTGTATCATCAAACCCCTTGCACCAGCGCTTAGCAAGGAACTGTCCCCCCGCACTAGGGGGTGTTGCTGGGGACGCTCACCTACTCCTGTGCAAGCAGCGTCCCCGTGCAGCATGAAGGGAAGCCTAGAGAAGGCTCCTCTCCTTTTAAAATGAGTAGCCCCCGCTGGGTGGAGTTCATCTGAATGCCCCTTTTATTGAATGCTGTGATAGTGCAGTGGTAACATGGAACAGAGTAAGACTGCGTCAACAAAAGCTGGAAGAGCAAGAAAGTTCTTTTAAAAAATAATAATAATTAAACCAGTTAAACAGCATTGGTTGCCCCAGAGCAGAGACGCGCTGGGGCTTTGGTGTAATGTTAAAAGTTAACTCGAGCACATCCTTTCTGTGCGGCTAACGCCCCCAACATGCCTTACACTTAAGAGTCTGAGTGAAAATTAAAAAAAAAAAAAAAAAAAAAAAAGGTAGTAGGTAGTCGGTCAGCTGAGCGCACACCGCACGCTGGGTGATGAGGCAAGAATGACACCGATGGAGAGAAGTCAGGAGTCGATACTGCGCCTATCGCTGCGCTCCCAGCGGGCAGGCTGCCCCGCGCGGCCCGGGCGTCACGCGCCCCGGGGCTAACACACCACACGGCTGGATGGAAGGAGCTCCTATGCCAGGTCATAAACATCTCCCGTTTACTATTTGGTGATTACATGTGTGTATATATAGTTCTCTAGGCAACACATTTCAATGAGATAGTCAACTCGGAGGATACACAGGCCAATCTAACAATGAGAAATGCAGTTTCAGTCCGACAGAAGCTTGTTTTTCCCTTCCTCAGGGAAGGGGATGGAACCCTCTCTCCCCTCAAAAGCATCTCCAGCTCGAGCTGAAGTCCCCCGCGGCGGCTATTCTTCATCAGAGGAAGAGTTCTGATCCAGGGGGTACACCATGAACATCACGTCCGGTCGTGACGGCACAGAGGGATGACCAGGCCTCACAATTTCAAAGCCCAAGAAGCTGAATGTCTTCAGGAGCGGAGCTACCAAAGAGAAGGAAATCGTTACCAGCAGGAATGTTGCTCTTTACCCTCAAAGCCACTAGCGTCCAAGCACAAGGACATTAAACGTGCCTGCGAGCCAGCAGCACACCCAGAACTTCCTGCACCCAAAGAAATCATTTAACTCAACATTCCTCTTCCACTAGACATCTCATCTCCCGCCACGCTCCTTGTGGTTGCTCCTAGGTGTCAGGGGGATTTTGACTTCTGCAGAGGATGCAGTTGCTCCATGTTCATAGTGGGGAAAATGCAGAATCTCCACCTCATCTGACCCAGGCAAGATATACTGCAGATTGACTGCATGCTCGGCCCCTAGGCCATCGCTCCACTGTGAGCATGTGGGTTGTTCTGGAGCAACATCCAACCTCAGCACCCACCGATGCTCAAGCTCACACCACTGAGGTGTCAAGCGGAGGAGCTCCTGTACATGAGTGCTGTTCCTCCACTGCAGATAACAGGGGATGTAACTAGGTGCAGTGCAATTTAGCTCCAACAGCACTGTTCCAGCTGAGGACAAGGCAGTGCAGCTCATGAAGCAGCAAAGTAAAATCAGAATTAAAGGTTCGACTTACTCCTGGCCAATGGCTTACTCCATGGCCATTGCTTAGTGACCAGCCTGCACGCAGTGAAGTTTAAAGTGACACCTCCACAGCTTGGTACTTTGCCACAAATCTCCTCAAACTTCCGTCCTCTAATCACTTATCCACCACGTCTATCTTTAGATACTAATGCAGCCCCCTTAAGCCAGTGGCATTTATAGTCAGGGTCAGGATTACCTGTAAGTCTAGGAAGGGCAAAAGTGCTGGAAGATCTTTAAAAAGAGCAGACGAGCATCAGAGCTATGAGCTGGAACAGTTTAGCTCCTAGGTCGTCACCTCTCCCTGGTTTCCCCTTCCAAATCACACAAGTCTGGTGCCAAAAGGATACCCTTACCCCTTACCTAAGGAATATTAACTGATTTCTGGTCAAGAAAGTAACCTAAATTACTTGAGAACAGCTTTTTTCTCAGGGGAGTTTAACTGCAGGACAGCAAAGTCCAGCTGGAGGAACTAAATATTCTCTTTCCCTTAGTCCCAAGAAAGGACTTACATGGATAAATTACTTCTTCTATGAGAAACATTTTCTACTGCGTAAGGAGAAAAACAAAAGAACAAAAATTATGCATGCTACACAATTAGTGCAATGGGAAGCCTGCTGTGAAGCCTGCCTTGGGTTTGCCAGATTTTGGTACATGTTTAGCAGTGTCACTTGAGTTCAAGGGAGAAAACCTCGCCCTAGGAGCTCTCACCTCTATCTTCTCTGCTTTTTCTGAAGCAAATAAAGACGTAGTTTACTTTCATTTTTTCTTCAGCAAATTCCAGCAGTGCTGATAGCCTGCCAAGGAGGAAGAAGACAAAAGAACATCAGCTACAGGAAGTCCTGTCCCAAGGAAGCCACTGGCCACTATCACCCGTCGGGATGTTTAAGGCAGAAAGATTCCCTGTTTACAGACACAAATCCCATCCTACAGAAACAATGGCTGCTGAAACAATGGGCTTCCTGCCTGGCGCTCGGCCCCGGAACGGAGCTGTCCTGGCAGGGCCGCGTGCCCGGGCGCCCGCATGCCGGCACGCACGGACACCCGGCCCGCGAGCTGGGGCGTCACGCACGCGGGCAGCTGAAGATCGCGGCTCTGGTGCAGCCAGGCTCTATCCCCCAGGAACGCACACCCTAAGGGATCTGCTTGCTCTGGATTTTGTGAAAAAGAGGGCTAGTACCAGGCGGAAAAGAAAAACAGCACCGAAGGAGCACAAGCACAGAGCAGCCTGGGGACACACCATGTGCAGGGCACAGCTCAAAGCCACCTCATGGATCCAAGCTTCCTTCCCAGCAGGAGTGTTTCTGCTAGCACTGCCCAGTCGCAGAGCTGCATCAGCCTCTGCCCGAGCGCCCGGGACCAGCTGCCTCCGCCTGCCCTAAGGAGCGTTTTTGCTGCGCACAGCTACAGCAGTGACAAGCAGGACTTCAATCAAGACCTAATTAAACAGCAGTCAGTGAGACGGGCATGCACCGAGGGAGATTAAATTTGCAAGGATTTTGTTAATATGATAATGAACTATTTTAATTATAGCCTCTACTAGGCTGGTTTGCCCGGCTAAAAATAAGCTCACAACATTATGCTTGAAGTCACGATGACACGGGGGGGTAAATATCCTCCCGGGAGGATGTGCTCCTAGGAGAGCAGGCACTTGGACAGCTAGAGGATTTGTGGGCTGACGGCAGGAAGCCTACAAAACGTTGATGGATTTGGATTTAAATGAGACAAGGGCGAGACAGCGGCAACACGGGCGCTTGCTGAAGGTTTCCAGGGAGATTTTGACATAATTGGCTTGTGTCATGTAATGCCCTGCAGTTTATTTCAACGTTTAGAAGGACCTCAGCGAGCTCTGCGGCGAACTCCGCTGAAGCCACATCCATACGACCGTGCTCCCTGCCAGCAGGGATTTCTGGCACAGCATTTGGCAGGAAGGAGCTGCTCTGGAAGCTGCATTTACACAAACTTCTCAGAGCAGAGCTGTCTGGACAAAACACTATCGTCTTCTGCCAAGAGAGAAAAAGCAGACTCTGGCACAGCCAAAACCCACGTGGCAGTGGTCCAAGAGCAGATCCACCTACTGATGAGAAGGAGCACATCAATATAATGAGGCTTTCCCCTGAAAGAGAGGGAAAAAAATACATGCTTGCCAAATAGCTTTGCCAAGAGGCCAGTAGAACAAAAGTGGAGAAGGGCTTGTAGGTTGTGCACACAAAGCATGCAAAGAATCGCCCCACTCATTCAGCACTTCTTTCTCATTAGCTTAAGAACACAGTCTGGAAACAGAAGCCTGTCTAGGGGGAAAAGGTATATGGAGAAACAAAAGGAGGAGGAGCTGTGGACACGGGTCTGGGATCCCAGACTTACCCTTCTTTGCTTCCATCAGCTAATAATCCATCCGGGATTTCCACAAAGAGGCTCTGATTAGAGAGCACTGCATCCCAGGAGGAGGTCTTCACCTCCGTGACCTTGTACTGGAAGTGGACAATATGAGGCTTCCCTTCGTGCACTGGGACATCTTGGTTAACAGTGATCTTCTCGTCCTGCGCGTCGCCGAGAAGGCGGGGGAAAAACAAAAAAAAAAAAAAAAGAGAAAGATTTTGTGAATTACGTTATAGCATTTCAGTGTCCTTCAGTACCAGGTAACACAAGCCTTCTGCCTGCGAGCCTAGGACAAAAAGGATTTTACAGCAGCCTTTTCATAGATGTGAATCTCAAAATGAACCTTAAATGTCCATTAAATGTCCTTACATGTATTGGGTACAAAACACATCAAAAAGGATTTTTCCCGCTGTGCTATTAATGGGTCTTATATATATTTTTAATAATCAAACAACATATTTCGGATTCCCAGCTCCACCCAAGTAGGCTTTTAAACCCACAACATTTTTGTTTTGAGGCAAGTGTCCATGCCAATTCTAAAAACTGCATTTCATTAAGGTTTATGATGTGCCAGGAGCTGGGAGGACTCAGGAGCACCATCCCATCAAATTACAGACCAAAGGACATTAAGAGCCTGTGCTTACATGCACATGCAAAGAGATTTTCCAAGGCCTTTTCAATGGAAAACCCTCGCTGAAAAGCTGGCATCAGCCTTCTGGCCTGAACTACAGTTCTCTGAACTACCTGCGTTTCCCAGAAGACTTTGTCTTTATTCTGGCCTAACACATGCAAAAAAAGAGTGAAAAATAAAATCCTCACAGCTAGGGGAGTATAGTTAAAGAGATCCAAATGCAAACCAAAACGGTGTTAAACTCCGAGAAGATCATTAAACTTTCCCTTTGCCCTTTCTTTGGCTCCAGGACACACCGCAATGAGTAATGAACCCTCAGAGTGATTTGCAGTCATGTTTTTCCAGTCCAAGTGAATGCAATTTTGCACACTGACACGATATTAGACTTCTGGCTAGTGAAAGTCTATTCATTCACCACAAGTCTCAGCCACATCTTTGAGGAGCAGTTCATGAACTACCCTTCAAAGAAAACAACTGCAAGCAGCAGGCTGGAATAGTATCTGCCCCCACTATAGCATGACCCGTTCTGTTGCATTTCCCCTCCCTCTCCCCACACACTCTTTAAGAGATGACCACAAATTGCTTTCCTCGATTTTACCACCAACTGCTACGGCAAATGTTTTGCCTCCTGATAGAAGGGAGGAAAACACACAGCAAAGAATTCAGAATCGGCTGACGCTGCAGATTTGAGGACTGCAACTAGGTCTTTTCCAGAGAGCACAAGCACAAACACCCCTTTAATACTGCCCTGACTAAAACAGCAGGCGTGTTGTTGCCCTCTGAGCCCTGCTTGGTCTTTCCTCAAGGAGAGTTTGGTGGTTAGGCTCCATTTCTTCTCTTGGCAATTTTTATAGACAATTGGCAGTGAAATATGGAAATCCTTGTTGAGGGAGCCAAAAACACCAATGAAAAAGAATTTCCTTAATTTCCCAAGTGAACACAACAACTGCAGGGGACACTAAGTTAATCCGCTCTGCTTGGTTGCAGGCTCAACCATAGTGCATCTGTCATATTTACACAGATACCTGCACAACTTCAAAGACAAAAGTAAATCGGATATTAGAGCTAACACCAGTTTTGCTCCTGCATCACAGGATAAGACAGTAAAGGGAGACACTCCTCTCTCCTTAACAGCTTCAACAGGTGAGGTGGAAAGTGTTACACTCCACACAAGTCATTAAACAAGCAGCACTGAATGGGCATTTGGTTTTACTGTACTGAAAATGCCTCCAATTTGGGCAAGATCTTCTTCTCCAGTAAGAATCTGCTTTATCAGAGTGCTAATTCAGCAGCTCATTATGAGCTTGATCTATTGCTGATGTGGATGGTGATATATATGTTGAGGGCATGCTGCTGATGAAGAGCTGGACTGACAACACAAGCAAAACACCACTGTCACCCCAGGACAGCTTTAGATGCATCGGCACTAGGTACATGCATTTCTGTAGCCATAGGCAGCAAGGACAGCATCTAAAGCTCAGTCTAGCTTGGACCTGTCACAAAATATTTCTCCTCACAACCATAAGATATGGGTGCAAATACACTCTCATCAGCAGGGAGAGGCTCCTCAGTATTGCTGCTCTCTGAAGCTGACATTTGCTTTGGGGTCGTTTTAAAATATTGAGGCACAAGCATCACTGAGACCCCAATGGTTCAGGCAAAACACTTCTGGGCTCTCAAGTCTGCACGGTCCCCATGTTTTAATTATCATCACATGTACTAAAAAAGCCCCTTTTGACAATCATGACAAAAAATAAGCCATTAATTACGTTAAATGGAGAAAAAGTAACTCTTCATGTAAATTGGGAACTACCTAGCTATGGTAGATTGTGCATGTGAAGCTGTGTTTAAAGCCCACAAAGCTGAGCATAGCCTTGCTGGAAAAAAAAGAAAAGTTTACACTTCATTAGGATAAATATACTGTGGGAAACAAGTTTATTCACCGAGTTTGACAGGAGTTCTCATGGCTGTGGCTGCTGCCTGGATTTATTACAGTTTTAGGCCAACTGCACTAAGGCAACTGCCATTGCTCAAGGAGAGGTTAAAAAAAAAAAAACAGACTGTGGCCAGTAAAACCAAAACTGAGATAAGAGTCATATCTGAGTGCAAGAAATATTAAAAACAAAAACGAGGGGCTTATATACCTCTCACTGGTGATTTTAGAGGACTCTTTCGCATTTGTTTTTAAGGTGCCGAAAGAGTCTCCAGAAAGAAATATCTTCCCCTCTCAAGCAAGAAGAGCTCACAGATGTTTCTCTTCTTACACTTCATAACACGAAAAAACAGGGCTGGGAAGCTGAGAGGAGCAGGCTGGGATTGACACATTGGAGGTGGAGGCACACACACATCCATGCACAAAGACTGGCAGAAGGCTGAATTAGGAGGGAGGGAAAAGCTTTCTGTGTCTTCTAGCTCAGCCTTCTGCCGCCAGTTACACGCTTCCAGAGACATTCCCATGCACCCAAAACTAGCGAGGCTTTCCCTTCCAAAAACCAACCCTACTGCAATAGCCTCCTCTTTCAAAAACAGCATAACCGCCTGGATTAACAGAACCAGTTCTCCCGGTTCTTTGGAAATTAAGTTTACACAGCCTATCTTGGGCAGCTCGTTTTATTTTTTTTTATTATTATTTTTCTGTTAAAATAGAGCGAGCGAGATCCTGAGGAAAGAAGCTGTTCCTGTGAATCAGCAGCCCAGAATTCTTTGGAACAGGCTCAAAGCAAAATCCTATTTGTGTAACAAACACTGAGTTTTAGCTCACCCCTGCAAAGTCCCCCCTATCATGCTCTCAAGAGCCAAAAACACTTACCACGCTCTCTTTTATACATAACTGCCTAAATCATCAGCTCTCCAGCCTTGGGCTCCATTTCACTCAGTTTTAGCCTCAAGGACTGGCCTCAATGACCAGTAACAATGCAGCGCGCCCAAGATTTTCCGATTCAGATTCCTCAAGTGTCCCGAGGAAGACAGCCAGGACGTCCCTACACGCTGGCAGCGGCAGGAGGAAGGATGTTGTGATCCACTGCAGCCAAGAGACTCTAGAAACCCCGCAGGCAGCCGAGCGCTGGCAGGAGCCCGCAGGTGCAGCGCGTGCCAAGGTTGCTAGCCAGAGCACGTACTGCAGGCCAGAGCCCGGGCTGGCTGCACAGCACCAGCTCTGACCACGGTTTCATTCCCAGTTCTGCAATAAAGTCCCCTTGATAAAGGGTTGCACGTTAAGTCTTGGACCACACAACAACACAAGAGCTATGGGAAGCCCCAACTGCTTAGTTTATAATGTTGGGGGAGACAAGCAGGGTGCTGCATGCTCTGGACGAGCAAGCTCATACACAAGGGTCATCTCTTGAGCCAGAACATCTTGTATAACGGGAAAATACTTAAGTTTTTGGGTCCAGGTGTGTTTCCAGGTCATACTGAAACACGCTGGCTGAAAAGCCCCAGTCTGACGTAACTGCAGCACCACTAATGCGAGCAGGAGCCTCAGAGGGAGTCTCAGACTCTCAGAGAAAGTCTCAGTAATCCATGTCCAAGGTTAAGGCTTTAACTCCTTGTACCACAAACTCCCCAGTGAAACGAGCTAGGTTTGTGAAGGGGCCAATTCTCTCATAGCCTCTGGTAGCAAATGTGGTCCTGCCAGCAAAAAACTCCACATTCCTGCTCCTGCGATGCCTCTACGCAGACGCCTCCTCCACAGGCAGCAGTCCCTGCCTGCACACCCCTGCCAACAGCTCCTGTGCTAACGGAAGGGTGTCCTGAAGGCAGCCGCTTCCGAGCCTCCGAATCGTGATTCCCTCCAGCAGTGTCTCCTCCACATCGAGCCTGTTTTCTGCTCTCAGTTTTGTCTGGGGTGCACGATGCTCCACAAAATCTAGCTTGCAAGAGTTAAAGTCAGAATCCCCTCTATTTCCTCATTCCCTCCCATCCCAAAGGGATACAGTGGTAAGTCCTGAACCCTGTCGGGAAGCTACTTCCATCTCTCTCTTGTCCAGAAGGGACAACCTGTGCTGTTTGCTACACCTCGAAAGATGCAGCTCAGTAGCACTAAGATGATGTAATGATGATTTTTTTTTTATTCTGAAAGTGTTAAGAGGCTACACAGAGCAGAGTAATTGGCATTTATATAACCACATATTGTAATCACAAGGTAAAGCAGGTGGGGCACATGCTAAAAACTCACGGAGCTGACCCCAAAGAAAACTCTGACAGCAGGAAAAAGCAGTATCGGACAAGAATTGCAGGAGGAGACTTTCATAACTGGGACCTGAAAAGACCTGTATCTTTTTATCGTTTAAAGTCTGGATGCCTCCCACAGCATAATTAAAAATCAAGTCTAACACCTATGACAACATTTCTGTCTGAACAGGCAAATTTGCAAGCTTCTCAATAGATTTAGGCTCCCTCTTCTGCAGACCTTTGATAAAAAGACTTGTTCCTCCATACGCAAATGATCTTTAGACAAAAAGACAAACTTTCCCATTGATCACTTTGAAATAGTTTGTGTTTATCCCCATCAAACTGTAAAAGGAAGCAAGTATGGCTGTAATACACCCACAGGTGATGACTCTAGGTATTAAAATCATTCTCACCTTATATATCAGAGCTGAAAGAGAAGGATCCCTGCTACCCCCTCGCCCACCGGGGATCTTCGACAGTGGGTGAGGGGCATCAGGAGCACCACAGAGGCCCGGGAACAATGTGCCTGCAGCACTGCAGCTGGGGACAGTTACTCAAAGGTAAAATACTACTGCAAGAAAAACAGAGAGAGCACAAGGTTACATTAGCAAGCTCACATTTCCAATGCTACAACTCCAAAGCATTTGCCTTCCCGCTCCTCCTGGCCACCAAGCCTTGCAGCACCTGGAAAAAACACTTGGAGTCCAAGCGTTGTTGTGTCAAAACATCGGTCATGTTTTGTTTGAAACAGAGGAGGGGCTTTGTAGGGAAGAATTAAGAGAGTGCTGAGCAACCCCATGCTAATAAGGGACACCTGGAGGGCTGCCAGCAGCAGATGGCTGGAAACGCATGACCAGATGAGCACACATTTTCTATAGACAAATATCTACAAATAGATCAACAGGATCCAGAGGGAGGAGGTTTAAGTTCCACGTTTTCAAATGGAGGAGGAGCTAAAGGGCTGGCCACATCTGAACTGACATTTTCCCAGGCAAACAAAACATCGGACACCATCCTTCAGCCCCATCTCATGAGCTCATCCCACAGACTTTGCCCCTACTTTTAAGGGCTTTACCCAAGAAAACAAAAAGTGGAAGTTTGCTTGGATCTCCTACACATGGATTATTCCTTTACTTTCAGAGCACTGCTTTTATCATCCCCACAAAACTGCTTTGCTGCAGCGCAGTGTGGCAGCAGCATTCCCCTAACAAGCCTGCAAAGGCAAGGCAAAGAAAACAGCCTTTTTTTTCCCAGGGCTTCTACTGTAGAAACACATCAGTGCAAAGCTAAGCACCAACTTTTCCACACGGAAAATCAAGGGGAATGCAAGGTTTATCCATAAGCACAGTCAGGGAGGAACAGGACTACAAGGGACAGCCTCCATGCAAGTACCCACAGCTTATTGTCTGCCCAAAAACTTTTTAGGCACGTGTCTCCAACATGTTCTCACTCCAGTCCTCCCCTTTTCCTGCCCCTTCCATGAGCTACGCAGCCTTAAATCTCAAAAGATTAAGCACTGAGTCACACTATCCGAATCACTCGAACCTCCTCTCCAGTATGCTGGAGCACAGTCTGCTAATGAACCACTGAAACGTTTACCAACGCCAAAAAACTACCCTTCAACGCAATTAAAACCTGGGCGGACTACTTAAATGCTACCATCTTGGCTACCCGTCAGTGAAGCACAATAGCCTTCCTCCACATTCTTCCTCCTCCAGGTTGGCTCGACGTCATTCTTCAGCGGGCAGCAGGCTCTGCTCATAGGAAACACTGCTTGAAACACACTAGGAAAAGCCACGAGGCAGCAGCACCGAAGGCGTCGCGGGGCAGACACCCCGGGATGCATTTCGTGTTAATACAGTCCTTCCTCCGGCCGGCGCTGGGGTATCAATGGGCCAGTGTGCGCTGGGCAGCGCGGAGAGGATGACAAAGCACTTTGCTGTGCAACTCCCCACCCCCAGAAAGCTGTTGGCAGCTTTGTTATTCTCTGCCCTCCTCCCTCATTCCCCCCCCCCAGGCAACAATGTGCTATTGATAGCGCTCTCCAACTTGTGGCCAGGCATCAAGAAGCTGGATAATGAAGTGTAGTTGTGGGAGAAGAGAAAAAAAAAAAAAAAAAAAAAAAAAAAAAAAGGAGTAGTTTTCATGCAAAGCAGATCAAGGCGCTTCCCGGTTTTCCTTCCTCTGGCACATGCAGAAGTCAAAACACAAGAGCCCTTCAACCGCAAGCTCAACCCTTGCTGCGGTGCTGAGGCTTTCAGACGCCTGGTGGGACTGAACCAGCACCCTGGGCTTATGCAGGGGCAGCACCATGGGGCAACATGAAAAAGGCAAACTGAAAAAGCTTTTGCTTCCTCCAGTGCACGCTGGCAGCGAGACTAGAGAGAACTTCCCCCAAGTCCAGCTCCCAACCATCCCCTGCTGCCTGTGGGAGCAGTCATCGCTCTGCTCCAGGAGATCCAGTGATTCCTTAAATTTAGGTCTGTGCTCCCATCTGCTCCAGCCTCTCCCTCTTCCCAGGTGCTGCTTCCCTTCAGCTGGCCAGCTCCGTTGAAAACCAAATGAGCTGAAATCCCCTAAGAGATCCTTTAGCGAAAAGATTTCCCAAGCGCAAAGGTCTTGTCCGGCTCCAGTTGGTGCAACTTCCACCTGCAAACTCTGATGCTCTCCAGCTCGGTCCCCTGCCCCAGAGAAGGGCAAAATCAGTAGTTCTGAGCTTAAATCCAACCGCTTTCCAGGATACATACAGGTGCTGCACACCTGAAGCTCCAGGGCTGCTCACAATCCCTAACTTTGCATTTGGAAAGCTAGAGTTTTCCCCACACTTCTCTAAACACAGTGCATGGAGACATCTACAAGCTCCCCTAACACTATGGAAATAAACATTTTTTTCCTCCATTTCCAAACAAGCTCTGGAGCAGCTGCTGAACACAGCCCAGAGTAAGAAGCTCCTATACAGCAAGCCACGCAAGAGGGACTCCAGTTTGAGGAGTAACCGGGATGCTGTAACCTCAGGGGCGCAGCGCAGCTCACGTCTCCGCTCCAGGAGCGGCGGCCAAGAAATAAGGCCCTTGGACACATATTTTCGGGGCTCTTATCTACACGGTTCAAGAGCAGCTCGGGAAACGGCACTTTTGGAGCCCCGTCTGGAGGCGCTGAGGAGAGATAATTTGGTCAGTCGCGGGGGAGGGACAAAAACAAAAACACTGCTGAGAAATAGCAGGGAGCAAGTTCACGGCTGCTGGAAACCGACCCGCCAGGAAGAAAATAACGGGGCCTTCTCCCGATTGATGCCTGGGAATCACTTTCCCGCCGAGGGCTGGGAAATCCTCCTGGCGCCGAGTGTTTACGAGCAAGAGGGGCTCAGGGCGCAGCAAGGCGGCTCCCCCCACACCAAGGAAGCCCCCCCAGCACCTAACACAGGCGGGGGCCGCGCTGGGGGGCGGCTGTTACTGAGGTAACGGGCAGCGCCCGGGGACGCAACCGCCCTTCTGGCCGCCCCCAACGCCCGCCCGGGCCCAACGGCCGCTCGCGGGCCGCGGGGGGGAGCGGGGGCGGCCCGGGGCTGCGCGCGGAGAAGGGGAGC
>VWPW01001270.1:5216-32142 GCA_013389825.1 Crypturellus undulatus | reverse complement strand
ATTAACATGAAAGTATCTTCTTTAACACGCTAAAACATTTCCTCCCTAGCCTTTTTCTTTGATCTGGGCCAGTAGTACGCTTGTGCTTCTCATTTACCGCAAAGAATATCAGAGAGAAAATTCATTGTGTATTTGAGGCTACAGCACTGACTGGATCAGGCTGTTAGAACCTTTGTCTTCTTATCTAGTCTTAGAAAAGTCTCCAAATTGTTTAACAGAACTATTCAAGCCACAGTCTGGTGGAAGTGTGAAAAATGCCTTTGCACCAGTAAAAAACAATGTATCTGATGACCTGCCCCACACTGCATTACGCTCAAAAAATAACAGCACAAAATTCACACACCCCTTGCAAAAGGAGAGGAATGTGGTGCCAAAGATAATGCTATGTGCAGATTTGGAATATTTGCCCACCTGTTCCTAGTCCTTCTCTTCACTCTGAAGATTCAATAATGAGAATGATTCAATAGTGGTACATCTGGATGGAGGAGAAACATCTCTTGGGGAGATCTGGATGGAGATTTGGATGGAGGAGAAACGTCTTTTGCAACTGCAAACCTGTACTACTCTATGTAACATGTTTTGAGAATATACGCAGCAAAGTATCATAGCTGTCAGTGGAAATGACCTCTCCCTGGAAATGGTGAAGTCCAGCTGCCTTAGTAGATTCCACATTTTACATTCATTTTTGAATCTTAAGTGAAATGCAAATCCTCTTTTAGCAAAAAGGATAAAATACTCAAAATGAGTAAGAAATACTTTGTTGGTACAGTAGGTACCTTATAGCAGAAATGAAGATACCATAGCAGGATGTGTTAGCCTAATATAGCTAAGAAGAGAAATGAAGATGCAGTAACATATGCCTTGGAGAGTTTGAACTCAAATTACAAGTTCACATAAAATCAATGTTTTCACTGCTATTCATGTTAGTTAATTTAAACTATATAGACATGTGAACACAAGTTATAATTAAACCTGCCTTTTGCTGTATAGCATACTCCTGGGAGCTCATTTCTTTAAAGCACATTCTGAAGTCCTGCTGACTGAAGTGTGCTTAAGCGGTTTGCCACAGACGCCCAAATTTAGGCATGTAAATCAGTATGTATCTGAGATGCAATTAAGAAGCCATATCAGAGCATAAGATTCTGAAAGCAAAATCTGAACTGTAGATACCAGGTGTTAACAAGCCTTGAATCCTTTGTTATATTTATTTAACAGCAAATGTTTATTTTTCAACTCTGCTACTGTCCCTGTACTTGGGCTCTTAGTAAATAGCTTGCATTTTTAAATCACTCATTTGTTCCCTTGGTTTCCAAAGTCAACTCATGCAAGCAAACCTCAATGGCATTTGTATTGCAGGAATATGTAAACTGAAGGCAATCTAAATGTTTTTGAAGCACTATGCCTTCTAGGTTTAGAAGCTTCCAATTAACTGTCTGCATTACCACCTCCACCTTCCCATAAACTACTCGAGCAAGTTTGCTCTTGCATACTTAGCGCATGTGGAATATAACATTCCTTGGATATATTCAGGACCATATATATTGCTTGCTCCATAAAGCAGTTTGGGTGGTTGCTGGCTACTCTGCAAATGCTGTAATTCATATACAGCTGGCCCCCTGAAATATAACTTTTCCCATTTTCATGAGAAAGGTATGATATTTGGGAAAATATCATAACCTTTGCCAAGGTTATGGTGAATACCTAAGCTCTTCTGCAGGCTGCCACCTTATAAAAGTTTATTTATCAGCTGCTTAAATATGTGCTTCAATGCTAGTAAGTCAAAAGGAATTTAGTTCAAATGCTTTATAGTATCAAAACATTAACAAGATTCTTCTTATTTTGGGGTTTATTGATCTTCATCTTGGAAATTCACAGGTCAAATCTTCACTTTATTTATTTTAGATCCAGAGTCACAAATCTTTATGGAATTATTCTAATAATGTGAGTGTAAATGACAAAGGATCCCCATGTGAAATGGATGATCTTTAAAAAGTGAGAGAGTACACCATTCTTAAATCATATGCAGAAAAATGCTTAGGCATATAAAATAGTGCTTGCATTGTCAGCATCTGCTTGATATATTATAGCAATAGTGAGAGCAAAAGTATTCCACTTATCCTACTGTTCTTAGAAAAACAAGACCCACTAGTCTCAGGAAAAGCAGAAAATCCTATCCCCTGTTCACAAAGTGCAAGTGCTATGCTTTCAATAGAAAAGTTAGGTACCTGACCTGTAAGTAATGGATTTTGTTTCCCAGTAATTGAACTGGATTTTGCACGGGCCATATGTATTCCTTTATACGGATCAGTCAAGAGAGGTGTTTATCCCTTTGAAAGTGACCCTGTAGCCTGTGCGTTTTGGACCTGCCTTCCCTTACCAGATCCAAGGTCGTCACAGTGTCCATGGAGGAAGTTGTGCTGAGACAACAAAACACTATGATTTGGGAGACAGCCAGTTGATCGTGAAATGCTGCTTCTCTGACAGCTCTCTGTTCGATATCTTCTCCTGCACCCAGAGGATCCTTCCAGTAGCATTGTTCCAAATGACTGGAATCCTGCCTCCAAGAGTGAAGACAGACGACAGCAGCATACAATGCGTCCTCTGTATGCTTTATACATAGTAATATGGCAACAAAAGTGTTGGGATAAACAGAAATATGATGTGCTAGGGTTCTGCTAGTTCAAATCCATTGACTTGTAGAATTCCATGGCAGAGATGGCAACCAACGTTTCAGCCCCTGAGACAGAGTAGGCAGATGCAGAGAGTTAGGAGAAAGTGTTGCCTGAGTCTCAGAAGCTGAAAACTGATCATTCATTATTTTTAAAAATCAGTATCACATTGAGCTGTGGTGTAGCAAGGAAGCTGGCAGGACTCAGCAAGTATATTGGAGAGTTTTGGTTTTAAGAGGTGATTGAAAAGATGGTAGAGGAATTGGGAGTAAGTTTAGGAGATTATGACTAGGAAGGATGACTAGAAAAATAGAGAGAGAGAGAGAGATAGGGGCTGTAGAAAAGACTGAGATTGCAGTAAAAATGAAGAAGAATCAGTGAATTCTGAGGCTTTGGGGTATCTTTCAACACATTCATTAGTCATTGTTCCCACAGATGACAGGATACCAAAGTCCCTCAGCTTCCTCACTTCCCAGTAGCCTCTCCCTCTGAAGTCCACTCCTAATCCTCCTTAGGACATAGAGTGCTCTTAGGACATAGAGTCCTTGCAACTTCCCTCTTCATCTCATTCTCTTGTCCTCCCCACAAAAGAATCCATTTTTTCACAGACAGATTAGGAAAGGGATGGGGAGAAATAAAAGAGCAAGTAGTTGTTCCTGGGGTTGATCGCAAGTCCTTGCACAGCAGCCCGAAACTAAAATCTTCCAACTCCCCCCACAGCAAATTTGATCACAGAGATCTTGCAAAATGGGCAGCAAGGTCACACACAGTTGTTTATTTTGGCTGTGTGTAGAAGTTAAACTTGCCCATTGCCACTTAAATTGGTGAGAAAAGCTCCTGATTTCAGCTGATTTAACTGGGTAAAACCCAAGAGATTAGAGATGTCAGCATTTTCCCTGGGTGTGTGCAGGAAGGTCAATAAAGCCTTTATTACCATCACTACTCTGCCGGGTTATTTGGATAGCAGTTTTAAGATACCTCCATCAGCTGCTAAAACATGTAAGAATATATACATATGTTTTTCTTTACTACGCACTGCAGAATACCATTTTGTCACAATTTTTTCTTCCTCTTCCAAACAAGACAAAATAATAATTACGGTAGACTGCATATAACTCTTTGGGGAAAAATACTGTGTATCAAGAGTTAAGGATGTTATTGACTGAACCAGTTGTGAAACATTACGCTATTTAAACAATTTCTTTCTGCATATGTGTGCTCTGCAAAATTAGGTGTAGGAAACAGCTAGAGGCAAAGCCATTTGTAACCCTGTAGTATATTAACTATGACATTTAAATCTATTAAGGGTATGAACCATATATAATGATTTCATCACACAAAATCATGGATTGAGGCTTATTGCCAGTTGACAAAGGGACAACTGCTTTTTTTTTCTCAGAAAACAGAAGAGAATTAATCGGCATAGAAAGATTCAGTTCAGGAAGCACCAGATGTCATCCACTGTCATACGCTTGTTTATGCTAGAAAGATGTACCATATTATATTAATTATATTCAGTGTAAATTTGCCCTTACTATGGGCAAAGCCAGAACTGTGTTAACTGCTGTGTCTGAGATAATCACCAGTAGCCATTATATTTTAAAACATGGTATTGTAGTAGATTAAATGGCATGGACATCTAATATTTTCTAACCTGAAGGATTCAAAGGGACAAAGAAATAGCCTTTATTCCTTACTTTAAAATAGTGATTTTAAATATCATCAGGGAACCCTAAAAAAATATTCTGCTGGAGATCACCAGTGGATTGCCTTGAATCTGACTGTTCTTCCCCACTTTTGTTTTTCAGGCTCCTCTAACATTCTTTGAGACCTCAGGATGGAAAGTTTGTGTTTGGGAGTTTTCTATCAGGATAACATTCCTACCAGACAGACAGGTCTACACCATAATATAGACATTAAGGTTTGTCAGAACAAAGACTGGAATTAGTCCAATTCCATGTGTTTTATAGTAAAACATAATTACAAGCTAAAACTAGGCAGAATAGTCACTTCTTTCATAATGTCCTGATTTTATACAAACCCTAAATGACTAAATACTAGTCCGAATTCTGATTTATGGGAAGTCACATGTATAGTTGTGAGGATGAAAATTATGCATTTCATACCAGCTATAACCCTGGATAAAACCACTTTATACTCTTTTCAAATTATGACAATGTCCCCTGTCTTACCTCAAGTTACTTATGAACCAGCTAATGCTTATACTTAAATTGCTGTACTTAACTACACACATTCAGCTATTCTTCTGTTTTTTAGTTAAAGACTTGGAAATGAAGGAAACCTGTGGCTTACCCTTATTCTCAGTACTGTTTTCCTGTACCAAGAATTGTACTTACATATAAATATATAAGGATTCATAATAAAGATTAATTAAGGATTCAATACATAAAGATTAATTATCTGTAAGTGTTTAACAGATTTTTGTTATTATTATCTGGTCCTTTGTTATATAACAAGGATCTCTCTAGAGTTGACAAGGAGTCTGAAAACTTTTTTCTAGTATTTTTTTGGTTAATGGTATTGAAAGAGTCCCCATTGTCTACCAAAATTGATTATGGGAGTTCTGACTTGAGTGACTGTGAAATCTGTGTATTCCCAGATTGCACTTCTAAATTCTGATGACCTTACATATTATCTATATAAACATTCAGACAACATCATGTTAAAAAAAGGAAGGAAAGAACCTGATTCTTTATGCATGCATTTTAGAGAGAAAGCAAACTGAAAGGGTAGTAACTTTTTGAATGATCATTCTGATGACAGAAATAGAACCCTGTTGACTTTAATCAGCCTTGGATTAAGTCCTGGCTACTGTAACTTATTATTGATTAATGAGATGGAGTTGGGAATTTTCCATTATCTACAGTCTACTTTTTGACAGGCTGTGTAAACCAAGAGTGAAATCTATGCTTTGTACTATATTTCACAGGAATTCTTAAGTCACTGACTATTCAAAAATCCCTATCTTTCCACATTTGAATAAAAAAAAAGAAAAAGAAAGAGGAAAGATTTTTTACAACTGTAAAGGATATTTCAGGAAATAATGAAAGCTCCCATACTTCTACCAGTTTCGAGCAGGTTGGTAATAATTAGAGGACAATAGGAAAATCCGTAAATCTCCCATTGGCAGAAAGCTAGCAAACAAAGCACAGACTTGCAAAAAAGAATAGAATTGGGTTGTATGCAAAAAGCGATGTAACTAACACTGGTTTTCTTTGGTCATGAATGCTTATCTGAAGTCCAGCTTATACGATTTTTTTTTGGCAAAAACTAGAACTAAACTCCGTTTTAGTTACTCGAGTGCTCTGAATCTGATATATATATTCTCACACTCGCAATAACAACCAGGCACACCTCATATGAATATGTGTCTGGGTTCTGCTTTCTAAACCTCCAGTGTCCATTGTGTTAGCATATATCATGTCTCTGTGAGTTATAATCTGAGTATAGGGTGTGTGTGAGTAAGGAGTATATGAAATATGCATTATAAGACCATGTAAAGGAAATTTAACTCAGTAAAGGTATGTTGGCAATTATCCATAAATATTATCCAAAACCTATTTCATATATACAGTTTAGCACATTTAAAATTACTTCCAGTTATCTCACTTATTTAGATTGTTATAAATACAGTTTTGTGGGGTTTGTTGTTTTTTTATTATTACTTTTTTCTCCAAACTTTCTCTAGAAGTTTTTTTTTTTTTTTTTTTAATTCTTAAAGTACAGGTATAAAAATAGATATTTAACCTGGTTGTCCTTTTCCCACTTTTCAGTTCCTTGCCATGAAAAATTCAATTTCAATATGAACTTTGTCCAAGAGGTCTGAAATGTGAGTCTATGGCTGTTAATTATAAATTGAACTCCAGCAATTTCAGCCTGTAGAAGTGCTTTGTAGACAAAATGCATTAATAGCATTATAAAATGAAACGCTCAGGACAGATACTTTTTGTTGGGTTTGCATTCCAGAATAATATTCTACAGGTGAATATAACAAAAGCAAGATCCTCAGGCATGCAAACAGGACAGGAATACAATTACATTTACTTTATCAATAGCAGCAAAAGGCAAATCTGCTGAATCTATGTTTTTTTTTCTGTTGAATATATGCTTATCCCACAGATTTTGCTGACGATATCATTTTTTACTTTCTGTACACGCACTTTCTCTTTGCTATAACTTGTATCTTCATTTCCACTATTCTGATGCCCAGCCTATACTATTACACACCATGAAGAAAGTGGCTTAGAAGGGAGGAGTGGGTTTATCCCTCCAGGAAATCCATTTTTGATATGTGAGCTGACGAGCTCTTCTTTGGTTTCATCATGAATAGCAGAAGTGTATTTATAGTAAATTCATCCTCGTCATTACTGAAACACCTTCATACTTCACAAATCTTATGATCCTTTTTCACATTGTATTTTTTCACAGCTTCATATGTTATCCTATATCTGTAAAACAGATTCTTGCGTGAGGAGACAATGTGTCTCTTGAAAAGACTGATTGCTTATGTACGGTTGGGATCCTGCTATTTTTCCCACACTCTATGGAAGTGGAACAGAAAATCTGTGATTTGCCAGAAGTCATGAAGAAAACCTTGCAAGAAAGCCACAAACCAAGACTGGATTTCTTATCTCAGTGCCTTAACCACAAATCCAGCCATCCCTGCTTGCTCAAGCCATGGCAACTGCACTATAAATCTAGTTTGTAAGTTATGAAGCCAGTCAGTGATAATCATCTGGACAGCATAAACCTAGTAACACTGCAAATATGTTAGGCAATAAAGTCTTACACACTTGAGAAGTTCATCTACAGTGTCATCAGTGATACACAAACAAATACGACACAGGACTTGAACTCCTTGAAAAGCAGTATTTCCTGTGCAATTTATTGTATGGGTAGGAGCTTTAAACTAGTACTGGCCTCCATTTTCCCAATGTTCCCAAATATTATAGGGATAAAAGTTAAAGGCAGTCCATTGCTTCAGTGCCTTTTTGTTACATATAATTACAAGTCCAAAGACGAGAAAAAGTAGGACAAGGATGTGAATATCTTTTCTTTCAGCAAGAAGGGTAGGTAGATTTGGATAATATCTAAGCTTTGTAGTCTTGGATAAATAATGAATTAGAGCTATAAGTAACAGATGAAAGTTGGTCACTTCCTTCTGTGTATAGAGTTCAAGAAAAGGCAGGTGAGCCTGATAATTTTTTAATATGTAATCCATGTACTTGTAAAATGTACTTACTGGGGGAAATGAAGCCAAGGGTATATATAACTCAGAACATATGAAGAATCATAAGTAGTGGTACTGAGAAAAACGGACACTGGGAGAATATTTTGAAAAAAAACTCTGTATATTGTAAGCAAATAAAGCACTGTACATTTGGGTTTACAGCAGATGAATTTGATCAATATCAATCACTAATTCTTCCTTTGCACCCTGTTCAGCACTTTGTCATGCATAGTATTGCATGTCTCAGAGCTGAACAAGACAAAATTAATGCAGTGAGACAGACAAGTTTTTCACATATTTCCTATTCAATACGTAACTTTAAGAAATATAAGACTTACTACTACATACAAACAGATATTGGGTAAAATTCCCAGTAATTTCAGTGGGATACAGATAGAAACTTCCAATAGAGAGAGTTTAACCAGGATCCTAGCAGGTCCCCATCTACCTTTCTGGATACTATTCCTGCTACAAAGTAGTTCTGGTTTATCTCAGCTGTGATAATTAGCAGAACATACCCAGGGGACTTGGTTTCCAGGCAGGGAACTGTCAAGCTGTTTCAATGTCACATCAACTGACACAGATGTGATTTTCATGGAGGAGGGGTGGAAAACGACTGAGGTGTGGGTGGGTCACTTTTCTAATTTAATTTCAAATAGCTTTACATGACTGTCTGAATGATTTTTTCAAATGAGATTTTATGCTTCCCACATATTGCAGAACATCATAGTAAATTATATATCAGACTGTGAAGCAAGAAGAGGAATAGAAACCTAACAAGAAAGCATAGCTATACTACAGTAAATGCTCAAAAAGCGACATTAAAAAAATGCTAAAGTCAGCCACTTCAAGGTAGAAAATAGTAGATTTACACTTCCCTGTGCAATGTTTATTCAGTCTGTATGTACATATCTATCACATCTTGTTCTCCTACTATATAACTTCACTGCATATTTTCCACTTGACTGATGTCTTATTCAGTATTCATTTTTCTTACTTTTTCTTTCTTTTTTTTTTAACCCTTACGTGGTCCTGTGTATTATTTACTTTCCACTTGTCAAATCCTATCGACAGAATTATTAATTGCTTTGGCATGCGAATGACACTAGATGAATGCTTCACAAATATCAGTTAGCTCATTTTCACAACAATCCTTTAAGCTGAGAGAATATTACTATCACTGTCATTCAGAGTCAGAAAGGAGGCACAGAAGATAAAGGCCAAAGTGTCTACTGATTTTGGGTACCTAATATAAGACAACTAGGATTCTGCAATATTTAGCATCAAGCAGCCACCTAGCCAGGCTGCTTTTAATATGATCTTCAAGTACAGCTCTGACACTAACTGCGTCAGTGTGACTTATTCAGCTCAGGCCTCTTGTAGCTGAGTAAAGAGGGAGCTAATGGAGCCCGGCAGTTCTTCCAGCCTTTCCCCCCACATCTGGAGGTAATACCTGCGTGAGCCTCTGCTTTCTTTCAGCTAAAGATGGAAGCAAGACATTACCAGAGAGATGTGTTAGTGTGGGGAGCTGACTGGACTCCTTGCCTCCTCATATAATATTTTCCTTTTTTTTTCTTGTGTACTGAAGTACATCTCACCTAATCTTAGCAGCTAAAAATTTGGTGTCTATGCTAGTATTCAGCCTTTTGTAGAGCTAAAGGTAAGGGCAGGTCCAGGGGTCTATGTGTCACCCATATTAACAACGAATGGACTGTCCTACCTCTGGGTTCCATTTTGCAAAATCCATATTTTACTGTAGGAAGACACGGTACATGAAGACAGACTGTTTCACTACATACAAGAATATATAGACATAAACAAGATTTATGGAGAGCAGCTGGGACATACAGGCTAATTTGTAACAGGAAAAGAATAATGGTTGAAATTAAACAGGTCTGAGAAGTGTTTACCAAAAAATCGTGGTTGATTTGCACCCTCTTTAAGTCCAACACACTGTTTGCAAGAGTATATCCCATCCTCATTGTGTAAGGTACTAAAGTCACATTCCAGCAAGCAAGTACAGCACAGAGAGATTATGTGCCAGCAGTCATTCTCTGGCTTTCCTGCAGCCTTGAGAAGTGTGCTTTATCTTCATTACTTCAAACATCTATATCTCCAGTGAATATTACTTATGCCTTCAGCCTGGCCCCAGTCTTGCAAGAATTTCTTCAGCAATACGCCTCAGCACATGACCCATATATGCCCTTTTTATCTGATAACATAAGAGATGAATCTAGTCATTCTGCAAGTGCACATAATTCACACCACATTAGTTTGTTCAAAAGGCAGAGCTGACAAGTACCAGTCTTCCCTGGCAGCCAGTTTTGAGACAGAAAGCCAACCCTTAATGACCTCACTCAAAAAGGAGAGACATGGACATTAGGAGTAACAAGATCTTGCAAGGGAATCACTGCACTATCTTCACTTTGGAAACCACTAATGTCTTTTGCATGTCCAAGGGAGATTGAGTCTTGCAAGTGGTTGTGCATCTAATATATAATTTATGTTTAGCATCATTTGTAACAATGTTACTTAGGTGATTAGGTACTAGTTTCACACTAGTCTCTCACTGGATATGAATTTAAAAAATAAAATGTGCAAAACAAAGCTGGACACGTTCAATCAGGAGAACAAGTTATTATCAGAGTGTGCAAAATGACTTCAAAGACTTTAAAGAAATCCAACAGCTGCTAAGAATAATTATTTAGTTATTTAAAGTGTAGAACAACAACAGAATAAGTAAAGCAGTAGTAGTAGTAGTAGTAGCTTTGTGTCTTTGCTATAGCATTATCAGGACAAATCCCTGGCTGATTTCTGGGCACAAGTAAAATAAAGAAAACATGAAAATGAATTTGATATTATAAAATAGCAGAGTCTCCTTGAATAATTTAAGTACCTCTCCCGAGAGGATGCTGCACAGGCTTACAGGATTGCTGGTCGTTTACAGGTTGGTCCTGAACATCCCCATTGCTATTGCAGTCTTTGCACATTATCCCTCCCAGAACTGCAGTCCATAAAGGAGCTCATTACTGATGTTTTGCTGTTTGCTCACTGATTACTGCTGCTCTTTATTGCTTTGAGTGCTCAGGAAATGTGAAGCGTGGTTGGGCAAAGGAAGGCACCACTTCTTGTTGCTGAGCAGAAAGCAGACTGCTGTCCAAGAAATTACCCAGATATAGGTGTGTGAACTAACGTGAAAGCAAGGAACAAACAAGCATTATCAAAGTGGAGCCTACTACTCTCCCTCGCAGGGAGGAACCAGAAAGCCTCATTTAGGTCAAATGTGCTTAACCCTAAAGTGTTATGCACAGAAAATGCAAAACCATTGGAAAAAAAAAGTGAGAGAAAAAAATTTAACACTGCTCCAGTGTAAAAAAATGCCATAGGCTGTAAACCCCTGGCATGTGACTTAATAGTCTCTCATTGTTCTTAATCCTGTTATTGTTTTCCTCCCTGTTTGTTTCCACAGCAAAATTCCAGAAAATGAATAGTAGTAGAGCATGTGGAGTCCCTCTGCTGTCCAGGTTTTTTTTCTCTCCCAGCTTGTTGCTAGAATAGGTTTGAATCTTGCAACCTCTACTTCTTTGATATCCCCACTGAATTCTATGGGAATAGCAGTGTGAGGACGAAGTTGGTGAGCTCGACAGGCAATCACTCGTTATTCAGTATCCAGCTGCCTTTGACCCAGTGTGTTGTGCTGAGTGAGCACTTGCTTGTGCACCAGTAATCAAATTTCCTGTTTCAGAACATTCCTTTGATCCATTAGGTCTTTCATGCTCATCCTCTGCATCCAGCTTCTTCCACTAGTCACTGTCCATATAATTGCATACATTTTGCATTGACACAAAATGCAACACCACTCTAACTCATTTGACTGGATGCCAAAAGGTATAGAGGGTATAGTAAACTTGTATGTAAGAGGATATGGTAAAAGACTGAGATTCTCCCAGGATTTTTGATTTGTGATATGATAACTTTTCTAAGGAGAGAAAAAAATTCTCCCTCTCTCTTCTCTTTTTTTTTTTTTTCTGCACATTCTTTGTAGCATGGTTTGACGTTGATGGGATCTCTGCATATATGGCAGTGTAAAAAGTAGGCCAGGAAATGTGTTTTCAGAATTTTTAAACATTAAAATGCTTGAACAGAAGCTTTAAGTAGAAGTAACAGTTTTAAGTTTCAGACATAACACTTCTTCAAAGTGTTAAGTACTCTTGATTCATGTCTGTGAGATAACATAACAGTCCAAATCTTCTAAATTAAGATGCATAGAAAGCTCAATCTCTGACATTAAAGAGAAGTCTGGTCCAGGGGAAGTTGCTGTCTTCTGAGCAAAACTTGTACTGTGAAAGATCGTGTTGTTTCAGAACTAATAGGGATAATAATTTTAAAATCAAGAATTTAAGTTCAGCACTGATATGTGCAATTCCAGTGAAGAAAAAAGATTTATGTGGTTGATGTATGTCAAAATTTAGTTCTCTGATTTAACTACAAGTCCATCTACAAAAAAGGGATTTGCAGCATCTGAGATTTTACAATCCCTGCAACCTTCCGACATTACAAGTCTGTAAATTAATCAAACAGTAGGAGAAGACTGTTCTCCCTGCAACACTGCAGTAAATAGCAATTCATGTATGCTATTTCAAAGATTTTTTCACTAACTGTAGCAAACACTTTCTGTAAATCTTTCATAAATTACAGTAGTTACTCTTTGAGAACTTTCTGCATGAGCTACTTTCACCCTGAAATCAGTAGCTGGTCGCCATCCAGACCAACATGTGAGCTCTCAGCCCAAGTGATTCTGAGCTCAGTGATCGGGGACTCTTGGGACCCTTGACCCTTGGGAACTTAGCAATCTTGGTGACGCATGATGGTGGATGACCCGTATAATGACATTTGGGGAAATTTCATGACTCCATGGTGCTAAAGAGGAATATCACAGGACTGGTTCCAGTTTTACCTACACGACCCAGGCAAAGGGATGCAGGATATTTTAAACCAGGGCCTTAATTTAGCCTGAAGGGCTATCCAGCTGATAGCTCAATGCCAGCAAATGCTCTGAAAGCATTTCGCATAGTTCTAAATGAATGGGAATTTGTCTTCTGTGAAGTAGCTAATCAGTCTTAACTCTAGCATGCTTATCATAATACAGTATTTTTACTGTAGCTGATCAATGAGGTGTGCTCGGGCACACCCTTATTCCTTTCTAACCCTTCATCATAATGAAAATTTTCCGATCAAAGAATCAAAATCCAGTGAGTAAGTTTAATTATTATCCTCCAAGTAAATATTTTGACAGACATATTCAGGGCTTCACTACACCATACTAATTCAGTTTGCTCTAGCTCTTTACTTCCTCAATCTGGTTCTCAGGCGAAATATCGTTAAAAAGATCAGTCTTTCTTTGTGATAATATTAGGCTGGTGTGTTCTGTGCATATTTTAGGCCCTACATTTTTCAGTTCTTACACCTAGAACCTAGAAACCTTTGGGAATGCAGACATGTTCCTTCCATGAGTGAGGTTTTGAGTATTTCTATTATTTTTAACAACATCTACTGCCAAAGCATTCAAACATGAGGATCTTTTCCTTGAAATTGGATCTTTGCAAACTAGTGAAGCAAGTGAGCACTTGCTATGAAATTTAAACAGACCCCCAAATAAGAAAAAAAAAGAAACATTAAAAACAGTCTTCTTGTGCTTAGCTGACTTGAGTTGTTCCTATCAACACTCAAGGAAAGACTTCACTGAGGGAGAGGAGAAGGAAATCTAAAGATTAGCGTTCTTCTTGGAACACTGGTCAATTTTTAACTGGTGAAAAATAATTCTGTTTATACATCAAGAGTGTATTAGATCCTACCTAGTGGCAAAACAGAACTTTCAAGCCCTTAGGCACATTATTCTCTTTTAATTGTTCATTTCCTCTCTGCTGTTCATCGGTCTGCAAGAAGTAAAGAGATTACTATCACTCAATAAAATCACATAGTTTGCTTTCTATAGCACTTTATCAAGCATTTGTGAGATATAGATGCATTTGTTCATAACAAGAATAAAAATATTAGAAAAGCAGCCACACGAACTACAAAGCAAGTATTTATAAAGAGTTGCATGATAACATTTCAAAAATTATTTTTAAATTATAATAACAACTTGAGTAAACTTGAGTTTATTGTTACAAGGGAGCATCAGTGCCCTTAAGAGTTTTTCCAAGAGACTGGGCAAACCTAACCTTTTCTGGATTGTGAAGGACATGACCCACAAAGAGAAGCCTTCCTTCGGTAAACCTGGCAGTGTGACAAAAGAGCTCTTGTAACCTGCAAAAGGGTTATGTTGTGTTTCATTACCCAACATAAGCACTGGGTGACTAGAAACATTAACTAAAAAAAAAAAAAGCTCAATAAAATACATAGTACTTTCTGATTAGACACTCTCAGGGTTTGTGATTACGTGTTTAAATGCTTCAGACCTTACAAAGATCTAGGTCGAACAGTCCAGGTAAAAGTTCACTTTATAGCTCTAAGTAGTAGTGTACTCAAAATGACACTGGTAGGAGACAATAATTTCATGACCCTATAAAAATATGTTAAATACTGTACAGAAAATAGCTCTAAATTTTTTGCTATCCAATTTCCAAATATGTCACCTCAAGTTCCATTCCCACCTACATTTTATTTTGCTGGGTATCTTTTCAGTATCATTATAAAATCTTCAATTCCATAGCGGGCATATAGTAGTCAGCACTCTTAGGCATATAGTCGTCAGCACTCTTATAACCCAGTAAATCCTACTCTTCCTTATCTTTCTAAGGTATTCTCAAGTTTGAAGGGACTGAAACCCATCTCTTTTGGATGACCTGTCAGGTAAGTCATACGTGATATAGTTCAGTGATTTTGGTAAGACTGATTGCAATGTTTTGCCTAAATTCACTTGAGTAGTTATGTGGCTGTCATCTGAATTTAGTTGGCTTCAGCTGGAAGAGTTCTTGTTTTCTTCGTCCTTCAGCTTTTTCTTTTTTTTCTATTTTTTTCCCCTTAGTGAATTTCAGTGATAGCTGCAATAGCTATTTCTTGAGAAATCAAGCACAGAGACAACTGCAGCTGTGCAATCTATTATTTTAATAAAATTCTGTCAAGTAGGATATCTGCATTTCTTCAAGCTATGAATCAAAAGCTTGCTCTTCTCATGGATTCCGTGTACCTTAGAGGTTTGCTTTAGTCACAGCTTTAACAACATTTCTGCATTTTTCGTGATTTCAACATGAATCAAATGTGTACTTCCCCAAAATTTTACCGAGGAAGAAGCTAACGCTTGCTTGAAAATAGCTTTTTTTTTAGTTGGTCTTGGGTTTCTTTTTCACTTTCATTTGTCTTTCCATGCAAGACATGTAATGTTATCTGGTATTAGATGTGTAATGGTATCTGGTAGTAACACAGAGCGGACAGCTTTTTAATTAAATTATATTAGCTATTTTTCTGACTCACCACAAGATGTCGGTGTGACACATTTATACTAGCAGCATGTTACTCACACACAACTTCCTGTACATTGCCAATGGATCAAAAGATTTTCTTTCAAAAATATTCCAAAAGATATTGAGACCACAAATGCAGTGTGCTATCAGCAAGAGAAGGCAAAGACTGACAGTGCAAGACAACTCTAATTAACTGTCTCACTTCAAACCAATTTTGCAAAGAACAGCTTTGCAACCTTTTCAGCAGTTTCTTGTTTTTCTGCACCAGGGAGAATGTCAAGAGGCATGCTAAGGAATCACTGCCTGCCCTATTTGGGAAAGAAAACAAGAGAAAATTAAGGTATAGAGCTAACAACTAAGGACATTGATAATATTCTCATTTTAATGAATCAAATTCTGCATGAGCTTGGTAACTTCATTTTTTTTTGCCTCAGGTTTGTGCACCTGTTGCTTATAAGATATGTGCATCATTGTACTAAACTTTAAAAGACATTACATTTATATATATCAATATCTGATATAAATATATTATGTATGTTATTGCTATTATCTACATATTATATAGTGCTATTTTTCTATATAATACCATAAAATTCCTATTAAAGAAACCAACAATAATAGAAAATAGAGTCCAGAAGGCTGCAGAGCAGTGAGTGTCCCTGGTAGGGATCAGCTTTAACATGCTCTTTTCTTATTGTGGCCCAGTGACCACCAGATCATTCCGGCCTAACAGCAGGAGGGAATGAGGGACTCCTTCCTCCTCTGTTTCCATAAAAGCCTGAGTTTGGGTTAGTCAAATCTTTTCTTGGGAATGTTTTACCCTGCAAAAGAGAGGGACTGGCTCTCTTCCACTCCCACTGGCTGATTTGAGCAGTTTCCACCTGGATTTTTGGACACTGCCTCTTTGGCTGTATGGCCGGCGCATCCACCTCGGTACGGGGCAGGAAGCTGTGCCAAAAAGAAGCCCTCATTGCAGCTAGGGCATCGCTCAGCTGTGCCCTGCCCGACATCCCTGGAAGCCCTCCTTCAGCACTGACACCTGAGGTGAATTTAGTGATTCATGGATGCATGATTTTTTGAACCAGAGCTTAATCACTCTGTGTAGCGATGCAGTAACACTAACAGGCCCATGTGCAATACCATCCTCACACACCAGAGAGCAAAATGTCCTTGTGAGCTATGTCAATAATCATTTTTTTACTACATTGTTTGACGGAAGTTAACTAAGCTTCAGTCAAACTAAGCTGATCAGCTAAGCACATATCATGAGCATCAAAATAAGTTCCTCAGTACTGCAGCTCCATGTGCATATTTAAATTTGATAGCCTGAAAAATATTTTCTGAATTGCTGGGATGTGTACATTTCAAGAGCATTTGTTATTCCAGTTGATATATTCTCCTGCTAGCAACAAAGATAAAAAAGATTAAATTAATTCCTTAACTTTTAGGTGGAAAGCAGAGGGTAAAGTAGTTTGAGCTCTGGATGAGAGAGCAGAAAGGAGCCCCTTTGCTCTGCTGGAGCTGCAAGGCTACATTAACAAAATCTTTCAGATTCCTTTTCCTGTGGCATAGAAAGGCATCCTATAAACAGTCTCATATAAGATATGAACTTAAAGGGAAACCAAAGCATCTTTCATGCTAAGTAGACCAGATACACAGTACCAAGTATGCTTGTCAGAGACATTCAAAAGACAGAAAAACTAACGCAACTTTCTCTGGGAACAAACAGCTCTGTCAGTGAGCTGTGCTGTTACTGTTTCTCTTTACAATTAAAGTGTATGTGTGAACCTCACATAGGTAACTTTACCTTTTTCTGAAGAAGATGGAAATGATTAAATATTAAAAAAGAGAGAATGAAATATTACTCCACAGTTCATTTATTAATAAAGTGCAAAGGTGGAGTAAAATAAGTCAAACTGTCATCAGAAACCTCAACAGGGACAGCAATAACTTTAACAATTTCTAAAACCCTATTTGTTCAGTCTGGTGAAGAGCAACTAACCAGGCATATTGCTTCAGTTCAGGGTTAAAGTTTCCCCATCAAGTGAATCATTGGCTTGGAAAGCAAAAAACAGCTGCTGAACAGATAATGGGCAATGTTCCAGGTTATTTTTGTCGCTATTTTAGCAAACCATACATTCAGAACTGCATTTCAAAACTATTTCTGCCGGACAGTTGGACAAGAACAGAGCCAGTAGTTAAGTGAAGTAGTATACTCTCTCTTTTCCCACAATATGCCATTAATCAAACGACCATTGAGGCTTCGAAGGTAACTTGAATCTTTGATTTCCTTTGGCAATTTCCTTACCTTGCAAAGACACCTAATGTGCCTAAAATAAAATAGCAACCCTGAACCTTAATTATAGATACATTCAGTAACCCTGCCCTGTTATCTAATCAATACAGGAGTTTATTTCTGAAGACAACTATTGAAAGTTGACTGCCTGTTTCTCCATGAGGGTGCAGTCCATTAGCAACCAAAGATCCCAAATAAACAGGCTTGCCATTTTCATGATAACCGAAGATGCAAAGACAAGAAGAGGGAGAAAACTGTGATAAGAAAAAGATTTTTTTAAAAAAGTATTTTATTAATTATTTCCAGCATTAGTGTTAATAAGGGGAAAAAGCAATTTCTCTGTCAGTTATCATAGTGAGTTTTGCTTTCCATTCCTAAGCCCTGCTAGAGGAATTTTCTAGCAATCGTATTAAAAATTTGGAAATGCTTTTCCCACATCAACTACATTTTTCTCTTTGGTCTTGTTGACCAGGCCATGCAATATCTGCCCTCAGACCACAGCGTAGCAAGGAGGTTGTGACTCCACTGAGAGCCTTTGAGGACATCGCTCATGTTCCTCAAGCAAACAAGCTACATCAGGCCACGGATTCAAGCTGTTAGGGCCGGAAGAGGAAGGCTAGGACAGTGGGATAACATCAGGGGTTTTGAGGTTTCTTATTATTCTTATGAGGAAAAATAGCTGTGCTCTCTCTTGGGAGCTGTGATAAAGAAGCTTTTGCTGTAGTCCTGCCTGGGCTCTTGAGCCTGACTCCAGGTCATGTGTAGGGAGACCCTGCTATGCTTGTCGGCCACGGACACTGCAGTTCACCTGTCCAGACGCTGCTCTGCAAGGAGACCCTTATGCTTCCCTCCTCCCTTCCCCATATTTCACCTGTGTCACTGCGCACTTCATAACTTCACAGTTCTCCTCACCTGAAATTCACTCAGTTCATGCTATCAAAATAATTAAATTCCTTCCCTTGGTAGTTTTTATTTTATGTTTGGAAGAAATGTAGTTTATAGCTGTTACTGTTCATCCCTTGGAAAAATAATATCATTAAGCTTCCTTTTAAATCAGAGAACCTTTCACAATATTTGTGTATGAATTATTCATAGCAACAAGCAGCACAATATTGCAAGACTACTGAGAGGTGCATGAAAATAGTACTTTATTTACAGTGGAAATTCACACATGTGAAAACTGCTGAAGCAACTGCAGGCGCGGGCACTATAAATAGAGCTCTATTGTCAGTGGCAGAAGGCGAAAAGAGCCCCGGGTCCCCGGAGCACGTCCTGACGAGGGTTGCGCTCACCCGGGTCTAAAAGGGAACGGCTGCACCGGGGGATAGACAAGTCTGCCAGCGAGGCGTATGACTGCAGAGGGTTTGGGCTGACTCCGCGGCTTCCCTGGCACGAGGCGAAGGCAGCGGCCGCGTATCCTGCCTCAGCAATGGAAGAAACGGTTATAAGGCACTGGGTGGAAACGCCGGTGCGCTACCAGGAGGAGTTTGGAGCCCGGGAGGCGGAGGTGCTCAAGCTGGATCACGCTCTGTACGCCCTGCCGGGCCCTGCGACCGCGGGCGGGCGGCGTCGCGTCGCGGACAGCGCGGCCGGGAGCGGGGACAGCGCCCGCGAGGAGCAGAGCCCGCGTTTCCAGGTGCTGCTGGACGTGGTGCAGTTCCGCCCCGAGGACATCATCATTCAGACGTTCGAGGGCTGGCTACTCGTCAAAGCGCAGCACGGGCCCAGGATGGACGAGCACGGCTTCATCTCCAGGAGTTTTACCAGGCAGTACAAGTTGCCCCATGGGGTGGAGAACAAGGACTTGTCCGCACTTTTCTGCCACGATGGCATTTTGGTTGTGGAAGTGAAGAGCTCGGAGGGAACAAATTAAATTCTTGGGAATAGTTTGTTGGTGAGACAAAAAATTATTCTTAATATAACAGAGTGATGTAACTCAGGCAGCGCTGTAGAATGAAGTCAAACATGTGGCTGTACTTATATTACAAACTAGGAAAAGCTTTGTACATATTTTTCAGCATGCTGAGTTTATTGTTTGGTGTGAAAAGAGAACACTTGCCTCCAGTTACATGTGTGCTGGAAAGTGAGGCTTTTGCAACAGGAGGGAATTTAGAGTCGTGAGAACAAACTTATCTATTTGAGAAGATACTGAAAATAAACCACATTCAAGAATTTTGTTAAGCAGGTATTGTATTTTAATGAAGAAGTAGTTTTAAGATATATTTAGGCATGAATCATTAGTGAAACAAGAGACAGGTTGTGAATTTTATGAAAATTTAATTTATATACCAAAAATGCTGGTTTTCATTGATTAATACTTCAAACTAAATTTTTCTCTGTTATACTCTGTAAAAGCACACAAACTGAAGGATATTATCAGGAAAAAAGTTATTTTCACACTCAATTTTCCTACAAAATATGCTCTAAGAGATTTCTTTCTAAAAGTGTGTTTAAGATTATACCATAGCAGAATAATCACTGTCTTGTATTTTTTGAAAACACTACTGTGTTACTGTGTAACTCCTTATAAGTAAGAAAGAAAGCATATTTTCTGGCAAAGACATTAATTTGAAAGAAAAATTTCAAAGGCATTTAGAAAATTGTTTTTCCTTTAATGTATTCTACCATCTATCAGGAACCGGAAAAAAAGTATATTGCTCATGAATAAATACTCAAAAGCAAAAAATTCTTCCTTATCAAGCTTTGCTAAACAAAAAGCATTAATACAGTATCAATGCCTTTATTATTACACATTTTAGCTAGCTTGTTAGTCAAGCAGATGCAGAGTTTATTTTTCCTGTTGCTTGACAGTGGAGGCCAAGGCTCTGCAGCCATGTATTCGAGAGAAAAGTCTTATGCATACGCCTAGCCCCATTCTCCCTGTGTCAGCAAGGGCTCAGCATGGATATAATCTTAAGTATGGAGGTTCTGTACTACAAACATAATTTCTGTCCCAGTTGCTCTGCTTTGAGTAGAGTTGAAAAAATAATCTGCCCACTATACCTAGTATCTGGTCCTCTCAACATTAAAAAAAAAAGAAAACAATAAGAAAAAGAAAAAAAAACACTCTAAATGAGTTTGTAAACACCCAGACATTTGAGGAGATCTGCAACTGCAAATCTAACTTTCTTTTATGCGAACTGAAGATAAGTATGACTGCTGTGCTATGAATAGTAAAGGAATGTGGAATGGAAAGTGCCAAGTTAAATACAGACTCTTTATGATAGCCATCTGCTGTTTGGACAAATTAAAAATATATTCAAATGAAATTGAATATGAATACAGTTTTAAGACTATAAAAAAAAAGATGGACAAAATGCTACCTGGAGCCAGGTTAAATGCTGCCTGGAGCCTCTCGGTTAAAACGAAAGCCCTAAGCTAGTGCTTATGCACATGTCCATTCATTAGGAAGGATCACATTATTATTCTTTAGGTTTGAAAGCAGTTGACTTTAAGAAACAAGGGTAGTCCAATCCTACTCCTGGATTTTATTTCTTATTTGTACTAAAGTTTCCACAAATTTATAGAAGAAATACAAAATCCTGTTCTGGATTGTAAATTTCCATAATGTACAATTATTTTGCTTTGTGAATAGAGCAGAAGTCAAGAAACTAATATTTTTTAACAAAACAAACTAAATATAAAACATATGTCCCACATTTCTACTCAGCCCACAGTTTTCCCTCTTGTTGTCTTTGTTTAATTTATGTGCTGATTTAAGAAAATATGACTATGGTCAGGATAGAAAATTAAATATAGATTCTAAAAACTTCTATGTCAAGAAGCTTCCTCAGTCAGGAACCTGTTGGAACATAAGATAGATTAAAAATTGAGAAATCTAGATACAGACTTGGATTTAAGCTTTAAATGGCAGCTTTAGAAAAAGTTGCCTGTTCAGACAGGATATGGCTCAGAATCATTAATTCAGATTCATCAATTTTTTGTGTGATTTTCATTTATAGATAATTTTGTAAATCTGATTATTTTATAATATAGGTCTATATAAAAAATATTCTACCTAAGACTGCAATGATGGCATTCAAATCTCTGGTGATGTAAAAGCACTTTTACAAAACCATGATTTAATTATTTTAAATTAGATCATGATTAAACTGGAAACTTGGCAAGGAACTGAGGCAGAGAGCTAGAATCATATAATGTATTCTATATCTGTAAACACCATGGTTACACATAGCTCTGCTTATATATACACAGGACTCTCCCACAAAACCTGATGCAGGATTTGACACTGGGGAGGTCTCATCGCACTGCTCCGCTCCGCTGTTAGCAGAGGTAGCAGATGGAAAGCAGAGGAATATACAGACCTCAGCACCTCCAAGATATACCCAGGCACATTTTACCTTCCTGGCCTGTAGGACGTAGGGCTCTGCAGTGGTGTGAATTGGTGGTTCTGCATGAATGAGAGCTTGCTCGTGGCCCTGAGCCAGCACGGCAGTGTTTTAGGCTTGGGATGGTGCTGGAATAACTACCTGCCACTCATATCCTCCCTTCTAGCACTATGCATGATGCAAGGAGGTGTCTCTGTTGGCTTTTTAGTGGTGGTTTCTTGAATGTATTTGGATAAATCATTTCTAAGTGTTTACCAGAATAGCCTGAAATTGCTTGGCAGAGCATTTCTGTATTGTTTGTGGAGAGCCATTTTCCCGTATTATATCAGACATTTTACTGTTACAATCTGACTAGCACTGAATGCAAATAGCAAAGCAAGTTGTTAATACTTCTTGTGGGCAGCAGCATGATAATTTTATGAACTGCAAAGGATTGCTGAACAGCAACAGCTTGAGACAGGTTTAAGCATGCTGATGTGATTGAATTACGAGCGCTCATATTGGATGTCACAGAGCCCTGGGCCAGCACACGCAGCGCCTGTGTCCTGAGCTCCCCAGCTCGCGCCAGGGAAGGAGACCTTGGTAGCTGGGCAGGCTGCTCCTCTAGACGCATGCGTGAATCGGTGCACTGTAAAAATGCTTTCATAGAAGAATAAAATGTCCCAAGATCCACACAAGCTTCCAAAATCAAAGTCACCGACGTGATTCCATCTGAGCCCTGTGGGCAGAAAGCCCACAAAGTCCCTGCACTTCATTGCCTTTATATAGCATCTGCTGTACCCATGGGATTTGAGATCTCCCTGCACAATCTGATACTTGTGCAGTGAAATGAGGCGGACGTGACACTGTTCACTGAGTCAGCACTCAGCTTTTCCAATATCCAGTAAAGGCATATTGGAAAAGAGGAAAATAAACTGCTGTTGTTCCTTTTAAGAAGGCAAGTCTTCTATTCCTTCCTTAATTCACAGTCAGGAATAAACATTTTTTGTTGTTGTGTTGTTTTTTTTTTCTTTAATCTGAATAGGGCTAAAAAATATGTTTTTTAATAGGAATTGGGATATTTATGAGAATATTGGTTACACATCATCTTGGCTGAAAGAAGCACTGACCTTTGCCCAATACAAGGCCTGTGTCGTCCCACAGACAGCTTCTCGACGGCCCTGCACCATGAGCACACAGTGGCTAAACACTCAAATACTATTTACTGCATCAGATATATCTGGCCCCATTTGTTTTTTTCCGAGTTTGCTTACTGTGTTTGGGCTACCGTCCACCCTGGTGACTGCCATGGTCCTGCTAATGAAGTAGGTCTTTCCCAAGCCAGCTATCTAATACAGAGGATGCAGCAGGCAGCTCTCTGCAGGGAGAGGTGACAGAAACTGTAGGACCGGGTGGGCCTGGGCACACAGTGAGCAAGAGGGCCACCGAAGGTGCCTCAGGCAAGAACAGCGATCAGGGAAATAAAAACTAAACTAAAATACATACTTCAGAATATGTATTTTCAGATTTTTAAAGCATAACATTTAAACATGTGCAGTGAAAACACCCGTGGAGGATCTGGTGAAGAGTCAGTGACTGGCAGAGAGCATGACAGCAGCCCCAGCGTGACAAACCTACCACTGACCAAATTGCCACCAAGGCCAGGCCAAACTATTCCATTTTGTCAGCAATGTCTGCCTGTTTCCCGGGCAGTAGTTTCTTAAGGTTAGCACAGCTGAGATAAGGAAATACCACTAGCAGATAAAAAGGTGCTCCTTTGGATGCAATAGGTACAATCTCTGTCTTGATGCATTTATAGCCCAAGGGCTCGGTACTGGTATGAAAGTGATGTCAACTCAATGCAGATTGAGGCAAATATCTACAGAGATTCATTCTATCATGCTATCTACATCAATATTTATCCTGGACTTTTTAACAAAGCAGTCAGCCCACAGTTAAAAGGTGTGCTTATTTTTCTTATTCTTCAGTTTAATGTGGAACTGAAATATCAAAATCAAAATCAAGGTGTAGCAGAAGAACAATATTTTGCAGGAAGTTCACTAGTTGGCAGCAAGCTCATGTATAAACATATAGTATGTTTCCATATTATATTTTATTCATAAACCTTCACTGATTTTGAAAAAGTTACTAACATTTCATTCATCTCTCAATAAAACACATTAGGACAAAATAATTCATCACTAAGGGACAAAGTAAGACCAATTCTATCAAAAAAGTTACACATAAAGTGGGGACAAGTGATCAAACCTGTGCACCCTGTTCGAGTTCCTTTCCATGCCTGGAAGCTCGCCTTGGAGAGGCTCCGCCAGTGGACATCAGGAGAGGACACAAATGCAAACGTTGTCAAGCTTATTTGTCATGACTTAATCCAGTCCCTGCATGACACAGGGCTCACATCACAGTGCTACTGCAAGGAGACTTTTCTATGATCTCAGATGAATGCCAGGTGTGTGGTAAAAGTGCAAGAGAGAGATGAAAAAACAGGCCCAAACAAACCCCCCATTCTTCTTTTCACTAAACTCCACACCTGCAATTTCATTACCCTCCTGCTCTTGGGCATTCCCCTTTTGCAGCTTTGCAATAGCGGGAAGGGGCTAATGCCTAACACAGTTATGCAATTTTTTTAACCAATAGGGATACCGAAGAATTTTGACAAATAAGGCCAAATGAAGATTTTTATTATTAACAGAGAAAGTAGATATTTAAATCTGCAATTCTCAAGCATTGACAGCTACATGAACATCAGTAAGTACAGCCTCTCTGAGCTTGGAGGCGTACACTCTGCAAGGTCTGGTGGGGATCTCCTTCCTACATACTTATAGCAGAGAAGAAAAGCACATTCTGAACAGAAAAAGCCAGCACAGGTGCCAAGGAGCACAACACGTGAACTGACAGCGCCTTTGCCATTCCTCACTCTTTCATGTGGTGTTCTCTATAAAATAAGATAGCACAGGTCTCCAGAAGGATTTTACTTTAAAAAATTGTTTTCAAATCATCTTGTTCTTCTCTGTCACTTCCTTAGCATCAGGAAATTCCTATGCATTCTTAAATCCCCAAAATGGCTTTTAAAAGGTTGATTTCATCTGGATAAAAAGAACCTGGTCAGAATAATTTTGTGCTTGATCATAGGGTCCTCAGGTCAAAGGGACTGAAGAGTCCCTTTTGTTTCTGCATTTCAGAAACAATTAATCAGCATAACTGAGTTGTGCAAAGAAGTAATTTTTACAGAAAGTTGTAATTTAACCATAGATGTTAACGCTAATAGGTGGTTTAGGCTCCAGAGGAAGAGTTATAAAAATAAAAACAAACATCCACCAGCACCTATCTCCTAATCAGGAAGTATAACTGCTCCTGACTTCCTGCAGGAAGACACATAAAGCACTTCATAACTCAGATTTCCAGCGAAGGAAGACCACGGTCTAGGTAACCTAATAATGGGCAAGAAGATGAGACAAGGAGGAAACAGAAAGAAAAAGAATTGAAAACGTGAATTCTCATCTTTGTAATTCCACTGTAGACTGAACTTGGAGATATCCAAACCTTAAGTTTGATACTAGTATGGCCACTTAGGTCTAACATAATGTCTAATTCTCCTACCGCGGTTTCTAATTACAAACCTGCATTATTTTCCCATTTCAGCTGTATCTGATCAATGGGAAATGTCTGCTAGCTACTAAGCTTGTCCGTAAGAGGTAACACTATTTAACTCTTAGCTCTTCACTGAATGCATCTGAAGACATCCTTTTTTTGCCCATTTTTGTCAAAAGTCAAGCAAAGCTCTGTTTTAAGTAGAAATCCAAGTCACTTCCTCTTACATCTGGCAAATAATAGAAGTGATTTGTAGCAAAACAACGTATACAGCACACACAATTCAAGAGATGTTTATAAAGACAGCAGAGGTCTTATCATTGCTAGGGGCACTGAGGGACCTGAGGCAAATCAGCCAAATGTTCATACTTCAAAACTTGCATACATGTTCAATCACAACAGTGAATCCCATGGGTTAGAGCTCTAGAAGCGAAGGGGGCCCAAGAGAGCTGGCTAGTTTTCAAGCATCACCTCCTCTGTGCCCAGGAACAGGGCATCCCTGTGCGTAAGAAGTCAGGCAGAGGGGGCAGGAGACCTGTGTGGATGAGCAAGGAGCTGGTGGCAATGCTCAAGCAGAAGAAGGTGGAATAGAATGTGGAAAATAGGACAGGCCCCCTGGGAAAAATACAGGCGCGTAGTCAGGGAATGCAGAGTTATGACAAGGAAAGCTAAGGTGCATTTGGAACACAACCTGGCAAGGGATGTTAAAAATAACAAGAAAAACTTCTTCAAATATATAAACAGGAGAAGGAAGATCAGAGGAAATGTGGGTCCCCTGGTGAACGGAATGGGCACCCTGGTTACAAATAACACAGAAAAAGCATTGTTGCTGAATGCCTGCTTTGCTTCGGTGTTTACCAAGGGCCCTGTAGAGTCCCAGGCCCTAGAGACAAGAGAAGAAGCCGGGAAAGAGGAAGACTTGCCCTGGACAGAGGAAGAGATCACCTGAGGACCCTCGATACCCACAAATCCTGAGGGGATGCCCCCCAGAGCGCTGCAGGAGCTGGTGGATGTCGTAGCCAAGCCACTCTCCACCATCTTTGAAAGATCCTGGAGAACAGGAGAGGTGCCGGAGGACTGGAAGAAGGCCGATGTCACACCAGTCTTCAAAAAAGGCAAGAAGGAGGATCCGGGCAACTACAGGCCGGTCAGCCTCCCCTCCGTCCCTGGAAAAGTGATGGAATGGCTCATACCGGCCGTTGTCTCCAGGCACATGGAGGACAAGAAGGTGCTCAAGACTAGTCAGCATGGATTCACCAAAGGGAAATCATGCTTGACTAACCTGATAGCCTTCTATGATGGGATGA
>VWPW01001268.1:0-10603 GCA_013389825.1 Crypturellus undulatus | reverse complement strand
TGAGCGTGCGGATGATTGCTGGGATTATGGACTAACAAGAGCAGTGGAAGCAGATTATGACTCAGACAGGTTGGAAGCCACTGGCAAAGTGTCTCTCAGCTCAACACAAAAAGCCAGTCTGGGAGGCCTAGAGAGCTGGCCCCTGAGCTGCCCTCATGTATGGACATCAAAGTACAGTGTTTGCATGTAACCAACTGTATCACCTCTATTCCAGTTTCTATTAACTGACAAATAGGACTCATCTGCAACAGAAACAGGACTATCGGGCACCAGTTGTGACTGCAGTGAACACCAAGTCTTTACTCCTTGACACCAAACCAGTTGCATGGTCTCCTCCATCAAACCAGTCGACCAGCAAGGTGAAAACTGAGAGGCTGATGAAAACCGGAATGTGCATCTCACCTGTGCCTCTCCAAAGCAGAGGATCAGTCCTCTCTGGAGTGCTATAAAAAGCAGATCATGGGTGGGGGATACTTATCTTCTAAAAATATTTTTTCCAAAGCCACTTTTTGGCAGCACTTAGGTAAAGTAGTGCCCAAGTCCCACTACAAACCCCTGTGAATAAGGAGAGATGAAGAGGTTACGACTCATGAGTAGAGCCAAAATAGTGACTTCCTGCACTCTCAGTCATTGCAAAAGCAAAGGAAAAAGCATTTGCTCAAGTCGCATGCACTGTGTGAACAAGATCCTCCAAAACCAGGAGGAAAACCTCTGTTATCCCTGGCTCGCTTTTGTTTACAAGGCAGCAGATGCCCTCCACATGCTCAGTGCGTTTTCCAGCTGGTTTCCAGCAGTGTCAGTGTGATCCCAAGCATTGTGCTAGCACAAAGGCAGCCGCCCAGCCACTCCCATCCTGCCGCAAACTCATTCATTCCCGACTGGAATGGCCGGCTAGAGGCTTTCCAAACAAGCTCTATTTACTACCAAACCCACCCATGCCAGGCGAGCCTTGAAAAGATGGGACAGGAGGAAATCAAAGCACAGAACTGGTCCATGGCATCAAGAGGGATTGGGAATGCTGCGCTGCCGTGCGTAGAAGCAGTGCTGGATCCGCCTGTGTCTGCCTGCCCACGAGATGGCAGAGCAAGCCAGGCTGCTTTGCCTTCCACCAAGAGCATCTTGGAGGAAGGGGACACACACACACACACACACTGTAATCTCGAAACAAAAGGCTGGGGACAAGCGTTTTTCCCTCAGATAGCTATGAAGAGAGAAAGTTTAGGGGAGGTTATTTATTTATTACATCTGTAAATAATATCATCCAAGACCACATGTTTCCTTGCAACATTTTGTTAAAAACTATTGATAGATGCCCGTAGCAAAATCAAAATTTACATCTGAATTTCCAGACAACCAGAGCATTTTGTTTAACCCCTGCAAGAGGCCACTGGAAATACAAACTGAGATATAGATACACATTCGGGTGTAGGAAGATGGCAGCATCAAAGAAATGTGTAATGGAGCTTTGCTCTTTTTCTCCTGGTGCTCTTGATTATCTCTACCATGCCTGAGGATGCACATTTAGAAACACAAAGCATTTGTATCATTGCATCATACTCGAGAACGAGCCAAGAGGCCAGTGTGGCTCACTGTCCATGCACGGCTCCCTGTCAATCTGGCACCTCCTAAGAGATGAGCAGGAAGTAATTAGGAAGCATTTGCTAATTAGCAACCCATAAGGTTTTCAACACAGAGAAAAGTGTTACGCATCTCTGACCTGAAAAGCCTCTTTTTCAGGATATGACTTAAAATCAACTGCAATGTGGGAAAGCTCCCTGGAAGCCGAAGGAAGGATACATGTCCATACGCACATGCTCATATGTGTCCTTGTACTCTTGTGCACTGTATCCCAAAGAGCCACTTAAAACAAGGAAGTGATCAACAGCAGTTCAATCACTGTCGACATTGCCTGGGCAGTTCAAATCCAGTCAACAATGACAGGTCAGGATTAACCCAGCTGTCGAGAAGCATTTCACTTGTCAACGTGGAATGCGCTAAATCCTTCCCAATAACTACGTGGCTTTTGGGTCCCACATGCACTACGACTGTCCAGGCCAAGGTAGGCCAATCTCTGAAATAACGTAGCATTTATGAACCAGAGCAGGGGGGTAAGTAAAACACCAAATAAAATATAAATTCTGCCAGGTCTTCAAGGCAAGACTTAGAGCCACTACGCTAGCAATTAAGATCTACAAATAACACCATATACGTTCGAGATGTGGCTAGAAGCACTTGATTGATAGAGATTCTCCTGATAGGGGTATATAGGAGAATTAATTCATTGGAGTGTCACAACAGCACGAGAGGATAGTTAGCCCAGGAAGACCTGGTTTACTTCATAGCTGTCACTTATGAAATAAGTTCAACTCTGAAGAAGAAGAATGTCAACTCTTGGCACAGAATGGGAGAGTTTCTTCTCTGAAAGAAACTTCTAATAGTTTCTTCTAATCTTCTTTATTTCTTTCAAATAGTTTCTTCTCATAGTGCAAGGTGCCATGGCTAAAACATCACTGCATCAGCGCTGGTCCTGCTCAGCGAGGGACTTCAATGTCCCTCTCCTGAATGGGAATGGATCTGCATCCTGCTGCCCTGAGCCACAAGTCACTTATCAGGCAGTGTCCTTACTCCTTGCCTGCTTTTTGCCTCCTGTCCATTAGAGGCAATTGCCTGCATAATTAGGAGAAAGTGTCATCCTGAAAGGAAAACTCCACCTTGAGACTCTGCACTTCTGCATTCAGTTCACCTCACATGACCTCAAGTATTAAGCACTTACCCTCCCTGTGCCTTAGTTTTTTAACTAACCTCCCTCTGCAGACTGCATTCCTGTCTCCTATCCCCCCCCCAAGGGACAGGACATGTTCAGCTGGTAAGAGTCCTTAGAAGAGGGTCACAGTCCCAGCCACTGGGCACAGCCTGTGACCCAAAAAATGCAGTCCCAGCACATCTGGAAACTCCCTTCTTCTATACATAAAACAATTTCAATCATTCCCCAGAGAAAATAACCTCATTTTGTAGAATTACTTGGGGCTAAATTTACTCTCAGCTAACCCTGATGTTTTCTGCCTCTGACCTAAAGTCCAGACACATTGAGCACATAAGAGACTGAGCAGAGAACAGTTGCATGAAGTGCTTCTCCAGGCCAAAGTCAGCAGTACTTCTCCACTCTTTTCACTTTTTTATTTCACTATGTCTTTATTGACAGCGAGTTCACTCAAAAGAAATAGTAACATGGATCATCACATGACCTGAAGGATGAGCAAGGCTTTTCCTCACATGACACATGAGCAAGAATCCCAGTGGGCTCTTACTCAGGGCTGAAAATCGAAACACTACCACAGTACATGGGATGTCTCAGTCCTTCCCTCTGAAGGCCAAGAGGTTCTTAAGACCTAAAGGTGACCTCAACAAGAAGCGTGTAGAGCACCTTCAGAGCGGTGCATAACCCAGGGCACTCAGCTCTTCTCAGGACTGGGGCACAGCAAAGAGAAGGGCAGTATGACTACTCAGCCAGCCTACTCGATGGGGCTACTTAATTAAAGGCCACATCCTACTATTCCCTAACATCTGAGTGCCAAAGGTCAGTTAACCAGAGCTACCAAAACTGACCAGAGGATGGATCTGGAGTAAAAAAGTCTAGAGGTCACTTATAAGTGAATAATCATTACATACACACACACATGCATGCTTCAGGGTAGAATCATCTGAATCAACACAGTCATTGATGTCTTCTTGACAGCATGATTCCTTCTCATGAAACCTAAAGGACCACAGCTCAGGCTATCTGCAGTGCTTAAGAAGTTAAGCCTTAGGGAAGTCGATGGAGTAACAGTCTTCCAGGATCTTGGACAGAATTTCTTAGCTGAAAGTAGTGGCGGATCCAAATTTTTCATAGGATTTAACCAAATGGCAGTGAAAGCCCCTGTTGCCCTTGGGTCACCACTGCCAGCTTAGTCACTCACCTGGTCTGGGACCTTCCCCAGCCTCCGTGGACCATTTCACGAGGAAAGGCAGCAAAGGGAGCTGTTGGGGTATGAGCAGTACGGTGGAGCAGAGACAGCTCCAACACCTACCTGCCACATGGGAAGGACCTTCTCTATGTCGTTCAGGTTGATGCTGTCACCATCCTCGTATTTCCCTTTGCCAAGTCTACGGCAGGAAGAGAACAAAACAAAAGCTCGTGAGCCATGCAGGAGACCCTCACAAAAATAGAGGTGCTCTGATATGAATACGCCTCCAAAACACTGTCACGTGGGCACAAAGTCACTTCTATCAAGCGAGTGTTTCTGATTCCACCCACCAGCACCGGTTACCTCTTGCCAGAGCATGAAAATGCTCTTACTATGGCCTGGTTGTAACTCTTGGGAGAAAACCTAAGGCAGTCTTGAGCACTAATATTAGGTGATTTAAAGGGAGTGAATTCCTATGCTGAGGAAAATGGTATCCACTCAGATGAAAAAACAAGGAAGAAAAATGTAACCGTGTTTCTTTTGAACTGCTTCTCATTTACTAGACTTCCTCAAAGCTCCTGCTCTCCTGCTGAGAAAGATGGCAGTGAGCAAGCATAAATTTAAAACACAAACAGACAAAAAGCAGTACACAACAATCAATACAAATATCAACATAATTTCTGAAACAAAAAAATTGTCAAGAGAAACCAAGCATAACAGACCAAATACACAGCTGCTGGGATGATTAGCAAGCTTTATTAGATCAAGAAATAATATTAATAAAAAGAATTCTGAAAATATTATAGGTCTGCTACTAGTTGAATGCAAACCACTTGTTATGAAGAAAGAAAAATTGTCAATATATACAGTCTTCTGCATTTATAAAGAATCAGAGCAGTCAATTTTTATCCTGCAAGAATGATAAAAGCATTTTTCAGCCAGTTAGTGATAAGATAATGTTAAACAAGATATACTAGACAACAAATAAGAGAGCAGAAGATCGAGGTAACTGGTGTCTAGGAGACCAAGATCGGATCTTGGTGGAATTACAGTCAATGGGGAGGTCATAGACCTCTGTGGAGATCCCAGAATATCCAGAAAAAAATGCCATGTGTTGAAGCACCTTTCCAGATATTCAGTAAGCTCATTCAACATCATTTCAGTGTGGAAAGCTCATGAATGTCCAACAGAGCAAACTTAAAAGGGAATTAAAATATCTTGTCTTTATTTCTTCCATTCTAATTAATTGGTGTAGCTTATGACTTGTATTAATCACATTCTGAGAGATGCACTGTTTGTGCCAATGACATATATTTAACCTAGAAACTTGAGTTACTCACGCTGTTCCAAATATTCTGAAAATTTGTTTATTTACCTGCTGTAAATGTTTAAAAAGTGCAGAAGAGCCTTACACAGTTGAGTACTTTTGCTTCTTGTTACCCCAGCACCAGTTACAAAGGCAAATGCTGAACCCTGGGCTGGGCAAGGATGGCTACCAGGAGTTAGTCCAGATAAGTGTATAGCAGTTGCCCACACTTTGGAAAAAACAACTCACTAACAGGTAAATTACTCTGAGAGTGGATTCCTATCATTACATATAATAGAGCAGCACTGGAAAAAAAAATCACTTGTAATTTTCTACTCCCCATTTTCTACCTGTTCTCATTTTTCCTTCATCTACAGATAAAAATGACTTGTGAAAAATGGCAAAAACATTACTAGATAAAACATAGCTGTGGGGTAACTATACACTTTCTTCAGCAGAGATCTTCTAGGAGTTGCATCAAGAATGTGTTGAAATATTGGGTCAAACTAGATCTTTCTCCTAACATACAAAAGTGTTTGAATCTAAGAAATTTAGCTTGGACCCAACACGGTCTAAAACTGAACTCCACCAAGTAATACAAAATACAAGTGAACAGCTCTGCTCCTGCCCAGAACTGCATGACCGAGTTAAAAAACAGGTACTTCCATTTCTGATTCAGGAGATCACAAATCCCACCTGTGACCAAGTCCTCTGTATGAGCCATACGACCAAGTTAGCATGCCCAGTACAAGGAAAAGTTATATATGTCACCAGAGAGAACAACCTCACCAGTACTCCTGGGACTGGGACCCCTCCACAGACACACAGCACTCACCCTTCTCTGTCTATGTGGGGCAACAGGTGTTTGGAGGTGTTCCGGAGCTTCCTGTGAAACTGGGTGAAGTCTAGTTTTTCGGGTTGCAAATCCCACGTCGCCCCACTATGAGAGAAAAAACGGAGACACGCAAAGAAAGAAGACACCCTACTACGTAGACACAACGGGTCAAGGAGCAGGTGGAACATCTGAGCCTCCTCCTCGGAGGAAGGCTGGTGCTTCTGGATACACTACTCTGCTCCAGAACACGACACAGACCTCCAACCTTTACAGTGCTGCATTATGTGCCATTTCTTCAGGTTTTGGGAGATGCTGAGCTCTCCAAAGTTGGAGCTACCTGTTCTAAACTCCTTCTTTCAATGGAGATGTAGTTATATACCTTGACAGCTACACTTGCTCTTTAAATCAAGGAGCTTTTGCAACAGGTACTAGACTGGTCCATGAAATGCAGAGGCTCTGTTCCCTTACAGGCTGTCTGCTGCAATGTGTCCTTCATCGGCTAGGGTCCCAGAGCAAATCCCAGGGGAAACATTAACTCCTGCAGGCTCCTGCTGGGTTTCATTCATGGTGCAGGGAGATGCACACGACTGGATGGAAAGTATATTTCCCAGATCTCAACTCCCACTGCTTCAGTAGGGCAGCACGCTCATTTTCCCAGTGTTGAAATGGCAGCTGAGCAGCTCTTCTCAGCAGCTGTGAAGCAAAACGCATAAGCTGACAATTAACAGAAGAAAAAAAATCCCCCAAATCCAGGAGCTTGGAGCTGCTTCAGTCTTGCCTGTCCAGCTACAATTAAGCATATCAGTAACTTATTGAGACATGTGGACAGTGTTCAGCGGCCTCTCCAGCACATGGGATGCTGGAAGCAGATTGTGCCACGGGCTAAACAGTGAGCAGGAGGAAGAGCAGGGATAGGGGCCCGTGCCACAGTGCCACCCCATGCCATCATCTCCAGGACAACACGCAGACAAAAGCTAATGGAGCCCATCTTTTAAAAGATATTTGTTGGAGGGCTTACCTGAAGGAGTCAAAGGTATTGGCTGCCCAGATGTCTGTGCCCAGCATGTCAAGGTTGCTTTCTTTGTTGCCATTCTAAAAAGAAGGGGAAAAGGCGGTTACTTGTAGTAAGGTGTGAAGCTCTTGGCAGCCGCTGTCCCAGCTCCGCTCCTGTGTGCAAGCCAGGCCCATTCCACAGCACGAACGGCAAGCGCTACAGCTCTGTGCATGGGCCTCACCATGGCCACGGGGCCACGAGGCTCTTTGGGCTTCCTTGTTTCACTGTCTGTTTGAGAGGGGTGGTAACACCAGCGCAGGGGGTTTCTTTAGAGCAGTCATGGCCTATGAGCTGAAAGGTCGGCTCACCTGGGGTCACAGCAACGTTAAGAGTGGTCGGGTGGCTGCATGCAGTGACGTAGCAGATAAAAAGAGGTCTTAGGTGCATAACGATAGCAAGATGCTAGGTCACCCTCCTGGCAGCCCTGAGTCCCCTCACTCACTAAAACAGGGTGTTTTGGAGGCAGGGAGCAACACACAGTTTCAGCCTTATGGACACACAGTTGTGGACAACATAGAGTAGACAACACACAGCTCCTGCTCCAACTCGGGCACATCCTTCCACCCCACCTTCCATAGCCAATGCTGGGGCATAAGGCCTACCCGACCCACCAGGGCCCAACTTCACAGCTGGGCAGGTTTAACATCCTGGTCGTGAAGACACACGACCCAAGCAAACCACAGAGCAAGTTCTCCCCTATGAAGATGAAGACGACTAGTAAGACATGGGGCAGAGCAGCCTGAGGAACCTCTAAATCCCTCCAGAATCTACCATCATGTTAACTGCCTTTTCAAAGAGCCCCAGTATCATTCTCATTGCTCAAACTAAACCTCACCGTGGGATATAGCAGTGTAGCATAACTAACATCACCATGGCTGTAGGTTTCAAGATCATAACAGTCATTGCTAGAAAGCTGCTACACAAAACATTCAAAGCATCATGCTGAGCTTGCCAATACATTTTTTATCTCTTCCTCAAGACATTAGCCTTTCACATGAAGCGTGGAACTAAATGGAATTAATACTTTGCTTTTTGTCTCATTGCTTCTGGTTGGCCTGATATCAGCACGCAACCCACGTCCAACCTCCACACTGAAATGCATCTTATGAGGACTTTTTTGAGGAAAACTTCTCTCTCAAAAGCAAAATCACCCTCCGTCCTGTAAAGCTGATTCCTCTGCATGCATCTCACATGCTGCTGACCCTTGCACCCTTCACTGTCAGACAGCACCACCTCCAGCTGCATCCGACCAGCACGTGAAGGACGTGGCAGCTCGGGGCCTTACAACCCAGCATACACCATTTCTGCAACACAAACTGTCAGAACCTCTTGCTCTGCCACCAAATAGTGAAATCTCAGTGGTTTTAAGGAAAGGCCGTCAAGCTCGGCTCCCTTTCCAACACAAAACAACAACAAAAAACAATATAGGACTGCGGATCGTGCTGGATTGGGTTCTGGGGTCTTCATGAAAGAAGATTACCTTCATGGCTGAAGGTCTAAGGCTGTACCCAACAGGAGTATTGACTCCTTTGATTTTCATGTTGATGTTGTGGTGCACCCTAACAAGATGGTTCCTTCCCTGCAGAAACAACAGCAGCACTACAGCATAATGAGACTGGGATTTTGAGAAGCCTCCAATAAACTGCATACACCTTGAATTAAGATAAATTTTGTGAGGTACCCACGTCTTTCAAAATCAAACCTGAAGAGCACTGAAAGGAAACACCTGATCTTCCCGTTTCCTTCCTTCCTGCTTCATAGCCCCTTTATAACCAGCAGCCTACCCATAGCTGCCCCACAAAAAAATGTTCTGCCCCTTCCACCCTTCACAAGCAGAAGAAAGGCAAAAAGGTTAAGTGTAGTGGATTTGGCCAGGATCATTCAAGAAATCAGATCTTACTCAAACCTATATGGGATGGACAAATAAATGCATTAGGAATAAGGAATCCCACGACCCTGTTCCAACTGCCCATAGCTTGGCCTCGAGTTGCTACATCTTGTATTTCTTCTGCAGTCTTTTTTAAACATTTCATCCCAAACGGTGCCACTACAGAGAAACAAGTGTAGGAGAATGAGGCTTATTTATGCTCTAATTTCAGAGGGGCCCAGACCATGCACAGTGGCCTTCATCAGTCCCAGGTCACATAGAAAAATGCCCTGCGAAAGCAGTTTTAGGCTGTTTTCAGGCATGGGCACTACCAAAATAAAGAAATAATAAATAAATAAATAATAAGAAAGTAGGTCTGTCTAGTTGCACAAGCAATTCTTTAGCAGTGTGGGCCCAAGGAGCAGCATTTAACTGTTATGCACTAGTCTCTCTGAAGATCATCCAAACGTTTCCAAGCATTAATCTACCTTATTATTGCCGACGGCTGTCCTGAAAGCTGCTTTTTCTAATGTACAAGGTGCATTTAATCAGTTCATAAAATCACGATACCCGTGCTGATAACAAAAAACCCAAAGATTACTAGGAAAAAACATTCCTTAAATACACATATAGCTTTCTTGAGAGACCACCAATTTTAAATACTAGCAATAACTGAAAACTCATCAAAATTGGACCATTTCTTAGTGAAGTCCCATATCACAATTTGCACATGAATTGAGCACTGCTCTTCCAAAGAGAAGGGTGTGCCTCTCCAGCATGCTACAGATGGCCAGATTTGAGAGCTATTCCCAGGACAACAAACAATTTAGGTAACAGATGTTCAAAACACTGTTGCATTGCTCTTTTCCCACCTACACTCTCCTAGAAGTGGTCTATGGATGATGACTTAAACCTTCTGGGATCTGCTGTTTAACATATTTCTGTACAGAAACAAAACTAACAGAAAATCTCCTATGACTAGGCATGGAAGCGCAGCTCTTTAATTTCATCAAATGTAAGTAAGATTTTTCTCATCAAAGAGAGAAATTAATTTTCTAAATACTTAGAGGCTTTCTCATCTGGTGTAATGAATAGAGATGTGCTGGTCTTCAGAGTTATCACCCCAAGAAGAACCACCTCTTCTTGCAGACAGCAACATTTCTCTGCACAGGGGCTTCCTATGGACATGGTGTATTTTAAGTATCTGTCAATGAACTACCAACAGTTGGATTTCCCCAGAGGACAGTATTTAGACTGAAGGAGAAAGTGTAGGACCATGTAATCAGTTACAATGAGGATGAGACAAATCAGCAACACCCTTATTGAACAGCCAAGACTTCAGTGTGGGGATGGGTTCTTAATGAAACAGGTTGGGGCATGAAACTGTTTTCCAGTTCAGCTTGGTGCTGAATAATCTCTAAACTAATCTCTAAAGACTGGATGGAGACCACAGAGGCTCAGAAGATGGGTCTAAGCTTTTAGCTGCTATTGGATACCCACACCTCAACTAGACTGCAAGTCAGCTGGTCTCCTAGATCATCCCTGTTGCTTCCAGGAGACATTCAAATGTGGAGGCCCACTTCAGAGACAATAG
>VWPW01001267.1:0-182479 GCA_013389825.1 Crypturellus undulatus | reverse complement strand
CACTGTGGATATCCTTCTGCTCAGATCGAGTGGCAAGGAGGAAGAAGCACTGTGGATATCCTTCTGCTCAGATCAAGTGGCAAGGAGGAAGAAGGACCACAAAGGTCCTACCACAGCAGAATTGTTGGAACTCCTTGTTAAGAAGAAAAAGAAACTGCTCAGAAAATAAACCTTCAAGAATATTTTCTTGGGAATACAATGATGAAGAAGCCACTGTCACAACCAGATCAAGAAGAAAAGGAAAATTTAAAAGAGAGTGTAAAAGACATACCTACAAAAATATAGATAAACAGATGACCCTGTACTATCCTGTAGAAATGGGAAATGGCACACCTTGTAGCTTGAGACAAAACCTATCCTGATCAAGCACAGTGATGTACATCTGCCTTCCAGAAGCTAAGCACGAGATCCTCTCCGTAACTGAAATCACAACTTGTGAATATGAAGGGGTTATACTGACACCTCTGTTATGCATCCATCCTAAATATAAGTTCAGGGCTTCCCCTGTGAATGACCTCTTTTTCCAGCCACTACCAGGATCACTACTTACACCCCATAACCTGGAACAGCTGGAGAAACAGCAAGAATTGATGAAGATGCCTTTTAGAAGAATTAAGAGCGAATAAGTGCTTTCAACAAAGCAAGAAGAGAAATTTTCTTCCATCCATAAACCAGTTGCTGTTGGAAACCACCAGCTGTTGACTGTGGGAACAACCCATATCTCCAAACTGACTGACGACCACGAGGATAAGAAAAGCGAACGAGGCCCTGCCAATGCTACGGCATTTTGATGGAAAAGAACCAACCCAACTTAGTGAGGCTATGGTGGAAGTGCACGCCCTGGGGATGGCCCAATGGAGAAAAAGCAGTACCACTGATAACAAGGAGGCAAGGGTATGCTTGTGTTTCTACAGGTCAAGGCCTGCAGTGGATTCTAGAGAAGATTGAGAGGAGACCTGATCAACAAATACCTGAGGAGAGAATGTAATGAAGGTGGGGCCAGGCTCTTCTCCATGGTGGCCGGATACAGGACAAGGGGTAACGGTGTATGTTAAAACACAGGAAGTTCCACCTCCCTATGACGAAGGACTTCTTTACTGTGAGGGTTATGGAGCCCTGGAAAAGGCTGCCCACAGAGGTTGTGGAGTCTCCTTCTCTGGAAATCTTCCAAATCTGCCTGAATGTGACCCCGTGCCATGTGCTATAGCTGCCTGAGCAGGGATGGTTGGACTAGATGATCTCTAGAGGTCCCTTCCAACCTCAACCATTCTGTGATTCTGTAATTATCTGATAAAATCCTGAGCAGGCAACCTGAAACATTTAGGACTGATGCTAAAATAAAAGGAAAAAGCATCTTTGAGAGCAAATGTGGGACAACATAGGCCACAGCGTTACACTAACATTATCTATATGGGTACAACAAGTAATGTGATCAGTGATATATTCCAGCAGCTCAACTTCAAGAATTTAAAACTGCAACCAGCAAAAATCTTTGAAGAGATTTTCATGAACAGAAAACTCAATGCAAAAGACATTGACATTCAGTTTACCTAAACGAGGCATCTAATAGTCAGTTATATAACCCTTAGCTAATCAGTCTAAAGAATTTTAAGGTAAAAGACAAATGCAATCATCTGAAACTCCCAAAATGGAGATAAATTACAGAGCATGTCATAAATGATGAGGAAAATGGCAGAACCATCAAAATAAATTAATTGGATGATTTCAGAAGAAAAGTGATTTGGTTATGCAGGGCTTTTTAATAAAAAGCAAGAAATAGATAAGAAGAGAAAAAACTTCAATCATTTCACACACACAAAAAGTATCACCTACAAATCTTGGTAGATTTTCTTTATCTCTGACTATGGAAGGATCATATAGGTCAAAATGATAAGCAATTTGTTTTTTTAAGTGTAGTGTGGAATAGTGCTTCAAGAAAAAACACTCTAGAAAATACTTTTCATAAGTAACATTCTAGAAAAGATGTATGGCATAGTGAAAGGCTTGATGGGGGCTGAAGTCCCTTTTTTGTTGTTGTTGTTTGAGATGTGTAGGAGCAAAGAGGAGCACAAAGGAAAAAAATATTTAATGGATTTAGAGAGTGAAACCTGAAACAAGATCTCAGCAAAATGTCGTTTAAGTTTGAAGAAGTGAATTGCTTTAGTCATTTCTTAGACAAAGGAGGTATCAAATCTGATCTAAACAAACATAGAGTGATGAAGTGGTTTATAGCACAAATCTCCAAAGGAGAGTTGGGCACCACATTGGTAAAGATTTGACGTGCAGACAGTGTGAACGTCTCATCTACAGATAAAGACATCCTGGAGTAGTGCCAACATCGCATCTTGGCTGATAGCACTTACCTGATATGATCTTGCATGATGTGGGCATTTGGTAACAACCATGGCCCATACGTTCCCTTCAGCTGGGATTGTCGTGGCTGTTGCAACATCTCACCAGGTGGCTGCTCAGTGGTGAACAGAGACAGGCAGGTTTGACACCCATACCTCAGTGCCATGAGTACCACGTCTGCTGAACGTGCACCACATAGCTTAAGAAAAGAGTGACACATCTCTCTAGCAGGAGCAGTCAGAGCAGGATCAGGCCCTCTCATTCTTCTGTGGTCAGCTTCATCTTCCTGGCCTGTAGAACTTTCTGACAGAGAAGTGTGTTAGATCATCTGTGCCTATCTGCCTTGAGGCCAGCTCCATTAGAGCTGCAAACACGATGGCTCACTTAAGTCTTTCAGTTTTACCTGGTAGCTAGAAATAGATCTGTTTTTCGTCTCTCCTGCTTTACTAATCAACCATAATTGTCCCCACTCTCTTGCCCTCCCTGTTCAGTCCCTGGGCCATGTGAGCTCTGTCTCGCTGCACTGCACAGTGGCAACCACAGTCCCACAGTTCCAGAGCTGCAGCACCTGGACTTGTTTTCATTTGTCCTCTCTCTGTGCCTTCCTCTTTTTCAGTGATGTCTTCCTTCTTTTCTCCCCCATGTTTTTCACAGTCAGAAATCCTCACAGCGCATTTTTCCTTCCCCTTCCACATATAGGACGTTTTCACCATTAGTCTTACAGGTGATTTTTTCCCAATGTTGCTTTGTCTATAGTCACGATGTCTACCCATGCACTTAAATATCCTTTATTCACCAGGCCACAACACTAGCAAACAGGATAACCCCACTGCAAAGGATACTATACAAAACTTAGTTGTTCGGAAGATATATTTAAAAATGAAAGAAAAACAGTTATGAAACCTTCTGGTTGATGGCTAAAAATAGAAAGAAGAAAAAAAAAGGCGGGGGGGAGGAGAAAGAAAATTGCTACAATATGGTTGCAATGTAACCTGCGAAGCAGCAGGAGACAGAGAGCGGGCCAGGACTCAAGCGGGTGATACAGTCAAGAGGATCCAAACAGCTTCCCTGATCTCTGCTATTTGAACAATTCTGTAATGTGGGTGAGGGCATTAATGTTCTGCAATAAGTCCAGTTTAGGGTTCAAATGGGTCGGCCTATGATTCTGAGTATTCAAGAGAACCTCCAAGCTTCCAGGCTTTACTCCACAGAGACCACATGTCTCTGTGGAGTAAATATTGCCCTTAATACTATCTGTGTACATAGAGCACTCTGTGCTCTGCTTTCTGCTTTCTTTTGAAGATCCTGTTTGAAAAGATCTGAGTTGGATCCACTGCAGAAACAGACAAGATGGCCAGTGTCATACATGTGTTCAGGGAAGGAGGAGGAGGTGGACAGAGGAAATTATGTCTTACCTTGCTTTAGACTGTGCCTAGACTGTGAGTTGGGGTTATGGGAAATGGGAGCTGCAAGAATAAAGCGATGGTGGTAAGTTTCTCCAGATGATGCTTTGCAGATCAAAAGGAATTTGTTTCTACAAGATGTATTTATTGCTTTCAGGAATGTGGAAGGTCCAGGATTTTTGGGAGCAATAGTGCACAGTGCATTTTCTTTTTCTCCATGCAAAAGACAGAAACGCTCAAAGGCAATCACATGCATGGCCATGTGTGTATTACTGACAGGACCAATCTAGCTCAGAACATATGAGTATGTGGCTGCTTCTGCTGTTACCTTACCACACACCCTTCGGGGTGGCATCCTGCTCCAAGGCATTGCTGGTTGCTACGCAGACATAATGCTTCAGCTGTTGAATTTTTTTCTTTATTTTATTCTCTACTGAGTTGCCATAGGAGACTGCTTAGCTACAGATATGGCAGATTCAGCCTCCCCTGGGGCCCGTTTCTTCTCTGCATGCATGCTTCCTGGTGTCACTAAGCATGAGATTCCCCTCACTGCTTCTCCTCCCAAGTGCGTTATATAGCTTCACACTCACTAAGAGCTCTCCTCAGTTCTTGTCTCTTCCCCTGGGCGTAGTGGTGATGGCAGGACAGCACAGATACGAGTCTTCCCTGGACACAGATCTAGCAAAGTAATCTTGCTGCGTGGCACTGGGTTACTCCTTTGGCAGGAGGGCTGCAGGTGCCGATTTTAAAAATTATCTTGTGCGGCAAAGCAGCAAGGCAGCATCTGAATGCTCTCTACAGCTTATTGCAGTAGGAACAAGTACAGAGAGCTATTACAGAGCTCCCAAGACTGCATGCAAACAACTGTAAGGAGATTTTTTTTTTTTGATTTAACACTGCATTGCCAATCACCACACTCTGCCATAACTCATTTTGCCACCTCATCCTATACAGGAGACAGTCATAGGCAAAAAAAAAAATCCCGACAAAGGGAATTTTTATATAATTCAGCTTACTGCCAATTAACAGAAACTTTTGATTGCTGTTTTGGATATCCAGATAGAAGAAAATGTAAACAATTAGCCAAACACACCTTTCCTCCCCATTGTCCAGGCTCAAAATAAGCCAACACTTCTCCCACCTCCACAACTTCTTGGGTTTGTGCCACATGTTACTCCATCCCAGGTCGTTCAGTGAGAGGGGTCAATAACTATTTTCTGTCCACCACTTGAATTTTCCTCATCTTCCTCTACTGGTCCTGCCTTCCCTTTAGGGCTTACAATGTCTGGCAAACAACGATATTTGGACATCCAATGTTCGAGCTAGCTTTAGCTAGCCGTATCTGATGCTGTAAAAGACCATGACATATATTAAATGCTTAAGCAGAAGAGTGCTTTTAGGTGTATTTTAAAGGCTTCTTAAGCAAAATCTGATCTAATTTTCACTGTCTTTCTCCACTTATGAGAATGTTTCATGTCAGACAATATTCCAGAAGATAATAGAGGGAAACAATGATCAAAACATAGCATTTGAAGGTTCTTCAAAGATGTGAATGAATTTTTATGAGGTTTATAAGGAAAAGCTCTCAGAGTGAACTGAACAATAAAGAAACATGAGTTCAAAACTTGTCCAAGCAACCTTCCATAGATAAGCTATGTTGTGGTCGTGGAATGCCTATTTTGCATAGATTGTACTTTAAAATGAAAGTACAAACCTAACTATATTATAAATCCTAATTAATATTTTAAAGTTTCTTCTGTTTGTTTTTTTGTTTGTTTTTAATTATATGATTTTACTGATATATGATTTATATGATTTCACTAAATACTACTGATGATACTAATAATAAATTATATGATTTTACTAATGCAATCTATAATGCAAACAATCAGAATAACACATGAGTATTAGCCCGATTTCCTTCAATTACTGGGAATGTGTTCTCTTGATCCTTTTGAGCATTATAAAGCAGAAGTTTAGTGATAGTAAAATATACTGCAAATAAACATGGCATTGAGAGAGACTAAATTTTCATATTTTATAACACTGTTAATCTAAGCACTCTACTTCTCTGTACCTTATATTTTCCTAATTTTTAATCATCTTTTGCTAAACTACTCAATAGAACTCCTACTGAGATTCTATTCATTTCATTAAAAATGTCATGTATAAAGTGTCTGTGGAATCTGTCCAAAAATTAATAAGCCTAAAACAAACCTAATCAGTTCCTCTGCTCTATATTTGTCAGAGGCTCTGTTCATGCAGCAGTCGCATTACTGTAGCTCTCATAACAGAAAGACCAAGTATACATGGAAATATCTCCTTATTTTTTACTGCTAGGATGCACTTTCAAAGATAGATTGGAATGAGAAAATTTTGGGAAAGGAACAAAATCATCATAGAGATCTAAAATACTAATTATTGTATATTGTACATATGCTTTGAGTACATTAGAAAAAATGATTATCAATTAAAATTTAGTTGCAGAAAAAGCAATCAAAATCAAAATGAACAATCATCTGTTTTATTTGAGAAATATATAGGAATGCCAGTGAAAGCTTCCATCTAGACTTAATTTCCCAATCCACTTTTTCAGGTAAAACATGAAAATCTAAGAGCTGTAGCAATAAACTGTGCAATCCTCTTTATTTTCAAAATGCAATGCAGGAAGAATTCTGAATAACAACGTCATTTTCTGTTATTCTAAAAGTATTGCTGTTAATGTATGTTTTCGCAGTGTGGTACGTGAAATTTGGATAATTCTCAATTTGTTTTTTTTCAGGACACAGTGTGCTTGATCACATGGAAACCTGATCAAAAGGAAGTATTTTTACATCTTAATATTTCTAAAAGTCCATGCTCTGAACACCTGGATAAAAAAAAAAAAAAAAAAAAAAAAAAAAAAAAACAGAAAAGTCTTTTGTTCTGGGTGCTAGGTAATGATAAAGTCCACATTAAAAAAAAAAAGAGATTTAAGGGGAAAACAAAGTTTTTCTCCTACTCCACCATTACTGATTTTGAAACTGCAGAATTTAAAATTTGTCCCATTCTGCATGGGGGTGAACCTAAGATTACTTTTCATCACAAAGGCAAATGAGACATTCATTCATTATCTAGAACACTTCCCTGGGATAGAGGTGATATTTTCTTAAAAGCATCTTAAAGTGGAAGAGAAAGGAGATTCATCCTAGAATGAGCACTAATCACAACACTTGCCTTACACTAGTAAATTACTTGTTTTAAACTGAGCACAGAAAGGAATGTGAATTAAGAATCAAAACTCCTGGAGAGTGCCCTGAAGACTTCACTATTGTTACCTTTGCGCTATGAGTTTTCTGAATTTCTGTTTGGTTTCTTCATTCTGTTTTGTTTAGTTTTTCCTCAAAAGATTTACCTTCTTTTACATATCCCTTGGAGAGATTTACATTCAATGATTTCAAGCATCTCCACAAAAATTTACCTGCTTATTAGAAAAAATCTCAATTAGTCTTTTTTCTTCTATAATTCAATGACCAATATAATTCTGTGACCAGTTATGACCAATAGTTTATTTTTATGTCTATTTACATATTCAATTTAATTTCACTCATAATATCAGGCAATAAAGAAATATATGTCTCTGCATGGGCATTGCTCTATTTCATTGTTTTTTTTTTCTTTTTTTTCCCTATTGAGTAGTGAAGAAAAATATTGAAAATTTATTATCATTTTAATGGATGGAACATGAATGGAAAATTATATTAATATTAATATTAATTCCTTAATATTAACTCCTTAATATTAATATTAAGGAAAAAGTCTTGTAGTTCAGTTAATTCAGAATGAGGAAAACATCTACTGAAGTGAATAAAGCCTATTTCAACATGTGAGGCCAGTGCTCAGAAAGTGAAAAAGATGCATTTCCCTATGTTTTCTATGATCTAAATTAAATCTTAGACCAAATAATTCAGAATATTGTGTAAAGCCTACAGTGGTATCTTGTGCCCCTTTCATTTATTTTTTGAAATTAGAAATTTTACAAAAATTTAGTAAACAAAAAATAAAATTGGAAGAGGGCCAGAAATGGTCTCTATATTCGTTACAGACAGAAAACATTTCTGTGCAATTACATGCATTCACCTGAAACACAGGTAGTACTAAAAGGAGTAAATATCTCACTCCTCTTACGTATACAGTGTGAAAAGTCTACAAACCTTGTCATGTCTATAAACACTAACAATGGTCATAATTAAAAGAAAAAGTAAATGCCAAACTGGATAAAAATACAGATTCACCATAAAACAGGAAATCCTCCAGTATATTCCTTACTACCAAGGGAAAAATAACTTATTTCCAAATCTTCCAAATGCTTGCTCTCAGTCAATAATTTAATGCATTTAATTTAGCATCCATTGACTCTCAGCTCCTTCCATTATGTCTGCTGCAGGGAATTATTATTATTATTGTTGTTATTATTATTATTATTTATTAATATGTGTAAAGAACTCTCATCATTGCTGCTTTAATAGAAAACAACTAAAATAATGAACTGATATTCATTTCATGTTTTATCCAAATCTGCTATACACTGAGTTTGAAATAAAAGCAACATTTCAGTGACAGTCTTTTCTTTCCCTTCTTTTTCAGTGATGAGCATTTACAATTTTACGTGCAAAAATACCCAGCTGGATTTTCCACTGAGGCCTAATGACACTTAATGCACTAAATTATAGTCCCGCATTTGCATTGCCATGTTATGCTGAAAATTACCATTGCATTATAATGCCTCAAAATTACCATAAATAACATATCTTTATACCCAAACTATGCAGGGGTAGGCTTAAAAAAAAATGTGAAGAAATATACAGAAGTGTTGCTTAAGCAGAATCCCTAAGCAACATCCCTGAGCATGCAATGAACAGTTTTCTATACATCATTTCCTTTGTAGGTGGTGAGCAAAAATCTGTGCTGGTTTTTTAACACAAGGAGCACAGGGACAGTGACAGCTGTGAACAATGGAAAAGCATAAATCCTTCAGGAACCACCTTCCACTGTATCCTTGCAGTGATAGGAGCTGAGACCAAAGTTAAAAGAGTGTAGACACGTATGTAATGAAAAATAAACTGAAAAGTTCATTTCCCTTAGTACAACCTAATTCCATTTCTATAGATGGGACTCAGTGCATAACTCTGGGAGTTTTAAAACACTGGCACCTTACTGAAAATGCACTATACTTTCAAAATCTCTCTCTACATACAGCCAGGACTTTCCTGGTGACCTTGTTCTATCAGAGTTTAGAAATATTGCCCCTATATGGAATATTGTCCAAATCCCACAAAAGGCAATAAGAGATCCTAATCCTGCTCCAATCAGTTCTTATCAGTGGGTAAAACTCATGACTCTTGTAGTAAGAACAAATGTTCAAGACCTTCTATTCCTGAGTAATATCATAATATCACTACTATTGCTTTTCCTTCTCTTGTTGCTAAACTCTCTTTTTCCAATTTAGTGCGGGAATCAGCTTTGTCTGCCATGAAGTTCTGGATCAGAATGGATAGAACTATGTACTTGTTGCTTTGTCCCATGAACATGTTCCTGAGGACTTAGCATTTCCTACACATTAAAACAGTAGGAGCAACTTCCTCACCATTTAATGGAGTTTGATTTACTTCTCTAAATGCCTGCTACTTCCTGCACACTGTTTGGAGTGGCATGGATCTTGAATAGTAGGGACTAAAACCATTAAATGCCAAGATATTACAAAGTATCAGCGAGGTCTTATATACATTTCTAAGCCATTCTTAGCTTAGGTCCAAATGCTACAAAATCTCTGTCACAGAAAAAGTGAAATATATTTGAAGTATGCATATTCAGAATTATGATTTTTTTTAACATAACTGAAACTTGTCTATGGTAGGATGAATCCCTCATTTTGAAAGACTTTTCTGAGATAGGATTTGAAGAAAAGTGCAATTTTATATCACCTACTTACTTTCAAATGGCAAAGACTCATTTTGAAGATTGAAGAACTACATAGCCTGGATGAGACTATTTGTTGGGACTAAATTATGTAGTCATCATACAGTGAATGCAGAAGTGCATTTATATCCATATTTCATATAAGTAACCCAGTGAAACTGTGAACATATTGAAGGGAGAAGATAGTCTGAACTGTTCTAATCTGTGTGAAGAAACTTTCACTCAGTTTTACCTACCAAACCTTTAAGAAGCTCTACTAACATAGGTGAATCTGTTAACTCACATAAAAGTGCATTTCTGTCTACTTACCCTGTTATTAATCAAGACTCTACAGAAATACCACGGTAGGTGAGGGGAACAGAATTGTTTGAGCAAATCAAAATGACTTGGGGAGAGACTTGGAAGACCTACAAAAAGTAAGAAATACTTTTAAAGTAACAAAAATCCTTGGCTGAGATATGTCTCTTACTACTGAGCACTAATTATGGCTGAATTCCAGAAAAAATCAATTAACCTGACAATCACATGCAGCTGTATTTGGACCAGGGTGATCATGGCATCTAACACAACCTCACACACGCCACCCAGGGATGGCTTTCTCCATCCTTGGTAAATGTACATAATTTATATTGTGGCCCACAGTAACAATCACATCAAGGAAATTTAAAACACATGAATATGAACATTTCTTTCCTGCATCTTCCCCACAAATCAGTGCAAAGTTCATAATTAAAAATAATAACCCTTCAGTTTATTTTTACAAAGTTCTGTATGTTATATAGTTTAAGTTAAATCATAAGCAAATGAAGATACAAATGACAAATGCTGGATTTATATAGTTTGCAAATTTAAGGCTTAATGGGTTTTGTGTGATTTACAGAGAAAGTTTTATGAGTCATACCCATAATGTCATTGACAATGCAATACTTATTCAATAAAATTCTTACAAGTGAAAGTTAAGTGTACATTTCATGAAACGTATACTTTGTACCTTGTGTTTGTGCCAAAATTTATAGTCCACATAGCACAGAACTTAAGATATTTTTTAAGCAAATAAATTACTGAAGCTAACATTCAAGTGTTTTAGCAAGACACTGTCTTAATTTAAAATGTTCAGATTTTATTCCCAGTTGAGGCAGGAATATTTTAATTAAATCTCTCTTAGAAGATTACCAGTTTTGAAAAACATTGTTTGTTAGTATCAGACAGGATTTGTTAGTTGGTATCAGACAGGATACCATGTGGTCTCTAAATGCCCACATTTAGCCATTTTTTTGTGTATTTAAAGAGATAAGAATGACAGAGATGTATTTGTTATGGGATACTCAGCATTGCAGCTGTGGAAAATATGAGTTGCGGCATAAGTGCTGTTGTAAGCATCTATTACTGAAGACTGTGGGATTAGTTAAAGGATCTGGATTAGTGAAATGCCAAAGTATTTTCACAATGCTTTTTGAGTGCATCTATCAACAAAAAATGAAATTTGTAAATGCAAGAAAAAAGGAAATGGCAAAATATTATTGGTGAAATATAACTAATTTCTTACCTCCTTCTCTAAAATGCATACTGATTTCCGCTGATCTAAATCAACAACTCACAACTCACTCACTCCATCTCCTTTGCTTAACCCTTTGTTTCTCCAGATATTCATAAAAGAGTCTAACATATGTCTGAACTGAGTTGGAAGGGAGATATGGTAGCAGCAGCCTGTGGGTATCAGAAATGTCAGGTGAAGCTCTCAACTTCATTTATGCAAAAGTCTTCTTTAGCTCATGAAAAGCAAAAAGGACTTCCAGACAGTGACTCATCCACTTAATACATTCAATAGCCATGGATGACATCTAGACTTAGTTTCGGGTAAACTGTTGAGATCCAGATACTTGGAAGAAATTATCTCGTTACTAATGCCTCATACATACAATGTGCATTTCTTTGGGACTAATAATTTTGGGGAGATGAGTCTTATCTTAAAATTAGTGTTACTATGAAATCCAATTATTCATGGAGACATAAGAAAATGTTTACCTGAGGAAGGAAATGGAAATGCTTATTAAATACAAGATACATCTTTAAAAACTACCTACGCTCAACCTCTGTCTGAAGTGGAATATATTAGTGGCAACCTGAAGCAGTTCTAAGAATAAATGTATTAATACAAGCTTCTCCAAGAGGCAAAATACTATGTTTGAATAGTATATCAAAACTCTACAGCTTTTCCTTTTTATTTCATCTCTAGAGATATATTTCTAAATTATTGATAACCTTGCCAGAGAAGAAAAAAGAAAGAAAAGAAAAAACTCTTCTTAACCACAGATCAGGTGTAGTGTGAGCCTTATAAAAATGTGTCCACAGTGCCCTGTCACTGATCTTAAAGATCAAGAGTTTTTTTTTTCAGCATGTAAGAGAAATGTTCGGTCAATTTCTGTTCCTATAGAAATTAAACTCTGCATCCCCGCTAAAAGAACCTGAAGAAACCACTATATTCCACTTAAAAATTCTTCCCTTTTAATACCAACAAAGAATCAGTTGAGTTGGGATTTAAAATAAACAGCAATGATTGTTAATTAAACTGCACATGATGTTCTAGGCATCTACTTAAGTTGTATGGGATCACACCGAGAATATCTAAAGTTCTTATACTTTATTTCTCAATTGATCTAAGAATTCTTGGTTAACTTTATTTTCTTCTTGATTTTAGCATCCAGATTAAGTTCAAACTTGGAATAATAGTCTGAGGCACATCCACATCAGCAAGTACTGAAGATAATAACTCAACTTAACATAGATGTTGAGCAAAACTGCTAGTAACAAGTACCTGATATGTGAACACATTTTAGCATGTTTTGTTTTGTTTTAATTCTGATTAGTTTTAAATATCTTATAGGCTCAGTGCTCATTGTACCTGGATTTCATAAAGCGAAATACTGGAGTGTATCTTCAATTTTCACTTGATCCTAAAGGATTCCTATCGAAGTGCTGCAAGAACTCTCCACAATGTTAAATAAAGCACAATTAAGGGGACAGAGGGACGTTTACTTCACCAGTGTATTCCTGATTCAAACCAAAATACTTTTGTAGTGGCAATCATGGTTAAGGCATTACTAATAAATTTGCAAACATTTTTTCATCAATAAAGGTTATACATACTTCAACTGGGACACCGGAAATGTTTTCGAGAAAAGAAATACTTTTTTGAGTTTAAAGTAAGTATGTGAATCTCTATATTTTGGGCATAGTCCTGACCAGCAAAATCAATGATACATCTTTTATTTTTCCTCTGTGTTTGCTTATTTTCCCCTGAAATATCTATTTTTGTAATTTATATATATTTTGCAGAGGGTTTGATTTTTTTCTATTTCCAGTATTATTATATGTGTGCAGATCTTCATATATATATGGTTTTATTTTATTGTTTTAAAATCTGTTATTTATTTTATATTTTACTTAGTGTTTTCATTTTATATTTTTTACATTCTGTTACCTAGTAAAAGATAATATGAAAGGAACAACAAATAGTTTAAAGGAAACAAATAAAAAAAATCTAGGATGAACTGACGCACACGATTTGTCAAAGAATATTGATAGGATACTCTTCAGTCTCCTTCAGTCATCAAACTCATTTATGACATAATGTTATATACCAACATGCAAAGCATATGTTACTTTTTTTTTTTTTTTGCTTGTTTTTGTTTGCCAGGACTTAGATCTTTGATAGAAATCAAAGAAGGGAAATATGTTTAAGGTGCATTAATATTAGTATTCTTTATCTATATTAGTACACTATAAAGGAACAAGGACTCAGATTTTAAAATTAACCTGTAATTATCCACATCCTTTAATACAGCCTATGCTCTCCTGGTCACTGCATTGGCATTGATTTGTGGGGGTGATAGTTTCAGTTTTTAGGGCAGAAGAAAGTTTAGCAGTAGAAATTTGGGGTGTTATATGCCACTTGAGATGACAAAAAGTGCCTATTTTATTTACAGAAATAAGAAAGTAGCCATAGAACCTTCTTTATCTTCTTTTATAAAACTCCCATCTTTCTGATCTTAGTCCCCTGCCTTTATGTCTGCAACTCTAATTATATTCAGTCATACTGTGAATTAGATATACAGTGTCCACCCACAAAATTCACAGTAGTAGTTTGCTGCTAATGCTATTCACTATCTTTGAGACAGTCATTTTGTTAGAGTGCCTTTACTGAGCATTATTTATTAGGATAAAAGGAAAAATGTACTAACAAATGTAAGTCTTCTGAATGAATTTTCCTTGAAGTGACAATGACATATGTAAGTTAAAGATAACTAGATAACTAATAAAGATAACATTGAGGTGCATACATGTATATGTATACATGCATGTATGTATATTATAGTAACACAGAAACACAGAATCAGCAGAGACAGATATAGCAGGTTTCCCAGGATCATATCTATTGGATCCCTGACCATCTCCTCGCAGTACATCTGCTTTACAAGCCCATACTCATCTTTCCAGTCCTCTAAGTAGGTGAATCAGCCACATCTCGTCATTGCTGTCTTCTGCCCTGAGTGTAAAGGTTTTACTCTGCAGCAAAATAAGAAAGAGATACAGGGAAGATGATGCAAACCAGAAGTGGACTTCTGAAGAAGTGGAACCAGATATTCACTCAGAAGTGGAAGGCAGGTGGAACACAACCTGGATGGAGAATGAAGAGGAACTTCATGTAACAATCTGTCAAACTGATTTGTCATATTGCATTCAGAATAGCACAACTGACTAGCGGTGATAGGTTTTAGTTTTATACAGATCCTCCCAGGTTATTCCCTAGTCCTATGGGTTTAATTCAATTAATGTCTCCTTTTCACAGCTTGTCATAGCTGTTCCAGCCTGTGCAATCCATCAATTTTAATGTCTTGTATAACAGAGGAGTTTCTGCTCCTAGTTTTCATTAGCTCATGGCTTATTCTTGTTTGTGTGAAAGGACTCATAAAATTGGACCTTTTATATGCAAGATTTTTAACGAGAAAAAAAAAATTGTTTGATTGCTACTAATAGCAAGAAGTAGATTGCATTGGTTTGCAGAGATGTCAAATATAAACACTTTCTCTCTAGTTGCTCTGCTTCTGGGTGTACTTGTGCTTTTAAACACCAAAGCAAACTTTTAATTACAGGAAAGGAAATGAAAATACACAGCATTTTGATTTATAGCAACCACACGGTACTTCTGAAGTTTGAGAAAGTTATTACCCTAGAGGGACTTCTAACACTTAACTGACAGCTCTTATTTTGTAAAAAAAAAAAAATAGTAATAAAAAATGGCACTAACTAGATTTAAAACCACTTTATTCTCTCCCCTTTCTCTCAGCTGTGCTGTGCCAAGCTTTGGTCCAAATGAGAAACTGGGTCTCAGTGCAGTTCAAGATCTTATTATAGCTACAGGGTAAGATTTACATCCTCTGGTGAGTGGGGAGAAGTGAGAAGGGAAGTGAGCAGAGGCATTCTGCCCATGGAAAAGCAACCTCATTCCAAGAGACATTCACTGCTGCATTACTCTGCTCTCTTATATGCATGCAGAGACAGATATATATTGAAGCTTCAGTTTGATGAGAAACATCAAAATGCTCTTGGCTGCCTTCAGATAATCCCTGTCTATTCAGCCTTTCAGCTACCGATGACAGTATTTGTTCTAAAGAGCTGGAGATTATTTGCCCAATCCTCCTTTCCCCCAGTGCTGTTATATGGCATAGTTACTCTTCTGGGTATATACTATAATATCTTAAACTACAACTGTCACCTTAATACAGGTTTATAAAACAATTTGGTTAACGCCATCTCTACTAATAAAACGTTTCTATGAAGAATCAATATCTGTTCCCTCCAGTTCCCCTTCTTTATGTGAGTTTTAATTTCCCCTGTGTGTATATGTATGTATACGGCTAGAGATGCTGGAATGATTTTGGCCTGCAGAACTCAGGTTAAGAAGCATTATTAAGTGCTAACTTGGTCTGGGTTAAATGTGAACTTATATACTGGTAAAAATATGGATGACTTTGGAGTTCAAACTTTTGTTCTGATAGTACACTGATGTCTTCCTTGCAACTTCTGGCATTTTTTATGTCTGCTTCTCTACTGGAAAAAAAATAGCTCTTAACAGTCACACACACACACAAAAAAAAGCGCATTTGCAACACAGCAGGTTCATATATTTAAAATATTTCTGTTCAGATAAAGGTGAATCTAGAAGCACTTAGATTTAGGGAGAAAAAAAAAGTGTTTAATTCCCTGCTCTTACTCAAACATTTTCTGTGCCATTAATCAAATCATTTAGATTTCTGTACTTCACTTTGCCCTTCATGTAATAGAAATAATACATGGTATTGTCCTCCCAAGGACAAATTGTGTATTGGGAGAATATACACATTAAATTATTATGATAATTGTGATAGTAAAGCTCAATTAATAAAATAATTAACCTATATCTTAAGGCATAGAAAATATATATCTTAAAGGATATGTGCTTTGTAACTTATGTCAGTCTAAATAATACCGTTTTCTTGAATGCTGAAGTCATATCTAAGCATGCTATCTGGAAATTTTATAAAGAGTGAAAACACTTTCTAAGTGGTTTTCCCCTGCCTCCAAAAAAGAAAGACATTAAAATTACATTTGCCAAATCACAGAATCGCAGAATGGTTGAGATTGGAATGGACCTATAGATATTATCTAGTCCAATCCCCAGCTCAAGCAAGGACACCTACAGCACATGGCACGGGGTGGCATCCAGGTGGGTTTGGAAGATCTCCAGAGAAGGAAATTCCACAGCCTCTCTGGGCAGCCTGTTCCAGGGCTCTGTCATCTCAAAGGAAAGAAGTTCTTGCTAATGTAGAGATGGAACTTCCTAACCATCAAATAGAGCTTCAGGGCAACACATATGCAATAGCTGCTTGCAACTCAGTACAACTTATGCTTTATCTTCTTCACATCTGTGGGCACTGTAGATTCCAAAATTCCAGCAACTCTAGGAATATGTGCAAAAAATAAACTCCAAACTACAGATTTCTTCACATCTCTTTATTCATGCAAGTGCATTATTTTAAAAGATACAAAGTTAAAACCAGAAACAAACAAGTAAATTTTTTTATTAACTTAAATTTCTCCATCTCCCACTAGCTGAAAGAAAAGAATTTTTACCTTGGATAAACATATTTCTATTCTAATGAACTCTTTCACAAAGCCCACAGAAGAAGAAAACAATAACCCTTCACCATTTTCCCCATGTAAATTTGATTCACAGTTTATTGTACTCCTGAAAGAGGAATGTTGTTGTTTCTAATGTCTCTATGGCCAAGCATATCCAATATGTTGCAATATTTAACTTTTCAGACTCTCATTTCATTATAGTGGAATTTATACACAAATATTAAGAATCCTCTGACAAAACGTGTATAGTATTAGGCTGTTAGACATCCCAGATTTATTTGTTAAAGTACATGCAGATATGTTTTAGAAAATAATCTGAAGCTCTGAACTGTGCTGTGCATCCTTCCTGATACAGTCTTCTGAAATGGACTTCCAGCTGCTCCCTGAAATCTCTCTTTCAAATTAGCTGAATCTGTTTAATAAAGTCTCAGAATAATTAATCTAATTAATAATTAGTATAATATATAATAAATCCCTAATATCACACACCTTACACTTTTGCAGAGCACAAAACTACTCTTTCTGGACTTACCAGTTGGAAATAATAAGGTTTCTTACACAAAAAAAAAGTCAGAAAAGCTTCATGGCTTCAATTATTTGGTTTATGGATTGAGAGACTAGGGTTGTTGGTGGTGGTTTGTTTTCATTCAACACAGGAATCACAAAACCTGCCTCATTTATAACATATTTCTCTTTTCTCCTAATAACAGCCTGTGCTTGGTGCATTTGGGAAATATACAGCAGGAGTAAGTAAATCTTCATCATTTTTTATTTCTTCATGTAGAAGTTGAAATTATGTAGTTAATTCTTGTGTGAAACACTATACTTCATGAGTTTCAGAAGCACTCTTTTTTTCATATACCTCCACACAATATTTAGGAAAATGATGATGAATACCCTTACTCTCCAACTTTGGTTTGACTATCCAAGCTACTTACTTTTTCATTTGAATCTTCAACTCATAAATGCTGTGATTTATTTTCTGGCATTAATTCTCTGAACTTAATAAAAATTTGGGAGAGATTACACACTTTGTTTTTCTCTTTAATCATTTTAGTACTGTGCAAAATTGTAACTAACTCATTAATCTTGAACTGCATCACAAAATATTATTTGTACTCTTCAAAGCTGTGTATCCAAATATTCTCATTGTGTCTCATTGTATCTTTGTGTCTCAAAGTGCTGTTTATTTTAAATTTATAAATATTTTCTCTCTTCATTTATTTAAACACTTTCCGCTTCGAGCACACTATCATGTTTTAGTCCAATTAAATATAGCATTTTGCTTGTTCAATATACTACATAGAATTCAGTAAATGGTTACACACACTCATCCTAGAAAGCTGGCTGAAAAAATTAGAATGAATCTTTCCTGCTCTACTAATTACTAGCTCGTGCTGTTTAAAAAACATATATATATATAGGATGTGTAACAAGTGGAGTTTCACATTTTGCTTTCCTAGAGACTCAAATTTCAGCACAAATATGGAAAGAGATGGTACAATATCCAATTACTAAACAGAATATGGTTTTATGGAAAGTGATCTACAAAGGAAACTGGATTTCATGAATTGAAATAACAGGTAGAGAGCCATGTAGAGTATAATGTTCACACAATGTAAGAATAAGTACGATGAACTATTAGTAAAGTAAACATTAACTTGTGTAATAACTGACTGGTAGATTTCAAAAACTAGTCATCCAGTAGAAATCACAATCAGGTAGCAGCATTATTAGTTGAGGTCGAACAGGACTAGCCTTATGTTTTTCAATATTTAAAGTGATTCAGGAAAACATATAAAACAACAGCTGAGGAAAATTATAGAAGTAGAGATTGGCATAGATAAAAAAAAATATTCATAACAATTATTCACAACCATCTGGACCACTTATTAAACCTATTAAATAAATGAAGCACATTCACACAAAATATGGTTTTATATATCTAAATACACAGGATACATAGGTAAAAAAAGTGAATCCAGTGATTCTCAAAAGATATAAGAACAGCAAAAGCTAAGACTCAGTGTGCAGTGTAGCTGTCACAGAAAATAGTCCCGTTTGAAAAAAGTCAGCTGTGGAAGTCGAGCTCAAAGCAAAAGCTTGAAATGTGAGAATCCTTGCAGATGGACTGTTGCCCAGTCAGGAACTGCAGTATTTTATAATTTGATAATATAATTTTATAAAAAAAAGTGAAATTTCTTCATTTCATTTGTCATTAAACAAATTTCAAAGTTTTTGAATTATTTGCAAAATATCTTTTTTTCTGTCTTTCTTAGGATATATTATATATGCACACATACTTAATTGCCAAAGAGAAAGCATAACTGTACTTGATTTTTCCCTTTGTTTGGTCCACATAGCTAACAACCAAGTATTAGCATGATGCTGATTAAGCTAGTAAAATTTTGTTCCACAAAGTTGGGGTACACTAACAAAAAATGATCATTTTTTTTACAAAATTCTGAAATAAAGATACTTTGCTGATGGTTGACTTTCATCCATATATATGAATATTTTATTTTCTATTTAATTAACAATGCTTGCATCTCATTGGCTATTATGTTGGACACAAATACTTTGCATGATAGTAGTTCATCTTTATGATAATACGGTCACCATAGATGTAGGGTCATGTGAGTATCCTCTGCTTGTCTATACCATATTTATCACAGGGAGACAATGTTTATGACAGTAATTACTAGGTTGCCAGTGTTAGACTGCTAAACTTTGCTTTACTAAGGCAGATCCAAAGACATAGGAAGCTTGCCATTGACAGTCCATGAAAATATTCAGCTGAACTGAGTTGTTCAGAAACAACTTTTTTCACATAAAAATGACATGGGAATTTTCCCATCATCTCTTGCTTTTCTTTTTTCTTTCTCTTCTGGAATCACTGGACTTCTCCTGATTTTATAGAAAATGGTCTGTGTCCTCTTAAACCCTTAGGCTGTAGGTGTTAAAATATTGGCACTGTATGAATGCTCTACAGTGATGAACCATAGGATACCTGTTGCCTGTAGAATTTGTCTCTTTTATCATGCAACTTTTACTGCTCCATGTTAAATTTGATAGGTTTATATTTAAGTTGAAAGTCATCTAATATCTGTAAACAGTGAAGCTCCTAGGGATATACCTAGCAATTCATTTTAACACTCTTTAGTGTTTAGCAGCAGTATTGCTGGATTACTTTTGATAGCTTATTGTATTAACACATTAGGCAACTTAGCAATATGGTTCTGTAGCACAGACACTACAATTTACTTTTATATTTCATGCTATTGATCTTGTTATGAACTGTTTTCATTAGAAATGCCTAGAAATTATGATTTCCCTGAAAAAAATACTTTATAAAAATGGAGATATGGTTAATTAACTCTAATGTAAGGACAATCTCAGTCATTTGTTTTAGAATCTGAAAGAAATTACAAAGTTCAGCTTTGCTTTGTTTATTTTATTTATTTTAGGGTTATGGAACAATACTTGAGCATTAAAATAAACAATATCAAAACCATAGCAGCCTCTCTGGCTAAGCTACATAGAGCAATATATACAATACAATATATATCCTACATGAATATGTCTGAGAATTAGTCAAGTGTTCTGTGGCATGTATCTTTTACTTCCATTCTATTTTCTTTTCTATTTATGGTTCAAAGTTTGATAAGAGTGGTACTAATATTGCATGTAACCAGGTTTGAGTACCCAGTTGAAGAGGGCAGAATTTCCTGATATACATATCCTTGGGGCAGAGAGATGTGAATCCTTCGGCTTTCAGTTTTGAGACAGCTAAATGAGAAAAGGTAGTAAAAGGTAGTAGTAAAAAATCAATAATATGGACTTTCTAATTATAGGCTTCAAGAGGACAGTGCCTCAGAATAGCAAGCAATGCGCTCAGTTCATTTCTTGACATATTCAGTTCCTGAGTGAATAACTCACCAAATTTTACGAACTGCAGATTACATTGAAGCAGGCTCTTGAGGATCCTCTTAACTCATGTAGATATCCAAAATAGAGACTTCTATAGCTGAGCTATATTTCCAAACTCTCTTTACTGTCAGAGGACTTTTTAACACATTTTTAGGATGAGATTCAATTTATTTTAAAAGATGTCATTAATAAAAACACACACACAAAAAAAAGACTTCTTTTCATGAACTATAAAGGAAGTCAAAAGTGATTTGTAAATCTTATCAGAAAGATGAGGTAAATCCTAGTGGCAACACTAGGCTGAGGTTAATTTTGTCACTGAAAGCATGAATGAATGCAGAGAGTTAGGAAGAGCAGTAGAAAATGGGTTTGAATACCCTCGTTAAGAAAACCACAGTCTCATCTCAAAATCTGCTTCCTGGACTCATCCAAGGGTGGAACCATTCCTGAGGACAGTGCGGCTTAGTAGCTCCAAAGGCTTCCCTCTGGGACTCCAGTCTGATGGCCCTGAAGCTATAAAAGGGGCTCTCAGAAGGATTTGTCCTGATAACAGTCACTGACTCACAGCTGTGTAACATCATCCAAACACCCTGACCCTACAAGGCTAGACCAGCTGAGCACCCAAGACCTTGCATTGGTATGCAATCATGTGTTCTCCAAACTCTTCACATTTCTCACCTGCACTTCAATCAGCTTCTTTCAATAAAACTAAATGAACCATAGCTTGTATCTGACAGGTTCTTCAGGGAAGACCAGCACTGGTTTGTAGATTATGCCTGACCAAAGGGCACTTGAAGTAACCCCATATGTCTTTGCATGTATTGTCAGTGTCCTCAACAGATAGATGGATGGATAAAAGTTAATGGAGAAATTAGAACTCCATCTAAACGGTTTTGTATTACTGAACAACTTTAAACTCACTAAATTCAATGCAACGAGAGGACTTCGAACAACATATTCTCAGGAGAACAGAAGGTATGAGTCTTTCTGTAATACACTATATACTGAATTGCTATCGTAAAGAGACATTTATCTGCATGTGGCTGCAAACATGTTAGTGAACCATACACTCTTTTTCTCATAGGTGGCAATAATTACCGGAGAAGATTTTGATCCCTCATTTGTTATCTTTTGCAGTATGTCAGACCAAAATCTTAGCAGTGATGTCTCTGACACATTTTTTTTAAGTATTTACCACTACACTTATGAAGAAAATTATTCTAAAAAAGACAAACGAATATGAGACAAAGTTTCTTTTAAAAATAGCTTTGTATTCACAATATGAATGAAATTGAATTGAAAATGATGATGACATCCCCTCAGAATAAAGCAATAACTCTTTCTGTCCAGAATACATATCTTGCATAAGATTTGGAAATTAAACTGTTTGGAATTTTAAGATTTCTTTTTAGGCTTTTATTGTGAAGGATCTATGAATATTCAAATCACATACTGCAGAAACTTAATTGTAATGTCACTCCAGTTATCTGTGCAGCAAAAACGAAGGGTGAGGAAAAAAAAAAGTAAAATATTTTCCTTTCACATAAAATCAATATCAGTAGCAAGGCCCCTTGACTTTATGGACTCATTTACATATCTCCATGAACAAGTAATAGCTGACATTAGGATGCTGTTTTCAAGATCCTCTTGGAGTGTCAACATGGTGCAATGTTGAAGAGATCAGAAGCCACCCATTCAGAATGAGAAATCCATGACAACCAATTGTTCCAGCTACCGTGATTAAGATATCTGAGGTAACTCTGCCTGTCCCCTGTCACTGCATTGAACTATGCATATATTTTCTCTCTCACATGCATGCATGTACTCATAAGCTTCTGAATTATCATCTCAGCTGCAAATCATAATTTAAAGTAGCCCAAAGGTGAGTTGGATTCAGTTCAGTGACTAAAGGATGAAACTGAAAGAGGACTGCCTCCAAAATTTCAAATGACTGGATAAATGGTAATCCATTTACATATCTATTATCCTCTGATATTGCCATTTCATTCCCCTGGAACATTTGCTGCTTCTCCATATGTTATTTCCATTGCATTTTTTATTATGTTATCTGAGTTGGTAATTGGAGGAGTCTTGGATCTCATGGTATTCTAGCTTTTTAGATTACATTTTGTGAATGTAAAAAAATATAATGAGTACAGAAGTTCTGAGGAGAAAGTAAGATACAAAAGACAAACCTTTATTAAAAAAAAAAAATCACTAACTCTCCCTGAGGCTGACATTCTATTTTGTCTAATTTCATAATTAAAAATAAAAATAATAAAAAAAAAAAAAAACAATTTTATCTTCAGATCCTTGTTTATTTTGTTTGGCTTGCCTTTCTATGGATTGCCAGCTGCCAAGAGATATTTTCTCCTCCTCTATATATACATAAAAAAGAAGGTGTATTTTTTAACTGGAAGCGTGGTCAAGAAATATATAGAATGTCTGTTAAGAAACAGACTAAGAAAAGGTTACTATAACAGACTTGGTTCTTAAAGCAAATAATGTATTTACATAACTTAAATTAATGACCAAGAAAATTATTGATTATACTCTAATGGAAGACATCCCATGTGAGTATTCTTGATATATCTTTTAACTGGCAGATAATATAGCTTCTCTCAGATAATATTAAGCCCATTGTTTCCATAACAGTTTGTGTACTACAAAAATATTAAACAAATAATCAGTGCTTCCAAATATATTATTACTCTATTTAAAACAGAAAAAGTCTGGGGTATCAGCTACTCCTCCCAGTTTGGTATCATCCGCAAACTTCCTGAGGCAGCACTCTGTCCTTTCATCCAGGTCATTGATGAATAAATTAAACAGGACTGGACCAAGGACTGACCCCTGGGGGACACCGCTAACCACAGGCCTCCAACTAGACTCTGCACCACTGATCACCACCACCAAAAAAAAAAAAAAACTCTACAAAAAAACTCTGGACAGAAAAAAAGTAATGCAATTAATTTCTAGAGTTGGAGAGTAAGACTATAAATAGAGTTTTTCAGGTTGAAAGTAATCAATGGTCAATGATATTTATTTAGGACATGAGCAACAGAATGTCAAGTGCCTGCTCTGCCAGGATATAATCGATTTCTTCCACAAGGATATTGAAAATGGGCAACCATTTACAAGTGAGTTGCTGTCTTGGGGTTAGTGGAGTTAATCTGAAGCTTTGACTTGTTTTGCTTATTAGAGTTTGTATTTTAACATACTCTCCTCGTGGCTCTTTTGTTTATTTTTATTTCCGAAGTCTGATCCGTTACTTCATTTGCAACACAATCCTGCTGCCATTGACTCACTACCACTTTTGATATATGTTGTTCTCTATAACAATCAGTTGTGTCCTTAAATTTTTTCTTTTCATGTTATTACTTTCCAAAATCTGCCTTCACAGAATATAAATGAGAAGACTAGGAATTTAACTGTTACGTTCTCATCTGTTTTCATGATTTTAAACATAAGTCTTTTGATACATGGGGTTTTGATAAAATCTGAGTTCTTTGCATCATTGCATTATTTATTTTATTTCTAAAGTAATTACAGGCTTTAGACTGCTTAGCCTAGGTAGCAGCTTGCACTTTTACTGTGTATGTCTAGTGAAACAATCTTCTGATGAAAATCCTTCCTCAGTGGAAGACCTACATATGTTTATACATCCAGAGCTGTTTAAGCGATTGAAGTTTTCCAGGATTTACCCATTCTAACAAATATCAATCTGAAGACCTTCAAACATCTTCATTGATTATATCAGAAATTTAGGTCCCAGTACAGGATGTGGATTTTATCAGGTGATTAAAGATTTGGGACCTATATTGTGTGGACTGGAGGTCAGTTTGTTCGCCTAAAAAGAGATGCCTAGAGCCAACTGAGAGACAAAAAGGTGGCCTCTGGGTGGTCTCTAGTTCAAATAGAGAGGGAAATGAGTGTTTTATAACCCCTCTGTCATTTCTGTCAAAAGTTTGAAGGCATGTTTGCTTAAATAAGGTGCCTCAATTAATATCAGGTACCTGTATTATGACAACATATCCTTGATCTAAATGTTGTAATCTTGAGAAGAATCCTATGAAAGATCCCAACCTAATATTTTATCTTTCTTAATTAAAAGAGACAGAAAATGTTTCTGGATTATATACTAAAAGGTTAAAATTTAAAAGGCAAGTGTAAGAAATGAAAATACATTGTATCATTCACTTTCTTCTATAGCTTGGATTTGATGCCTTACAGTTGATTATTCTGTTCTTTTTGCTATACAAAAGACACTGTAAACAAAGATAAGAGTCCAGCAAGTGATTATCCACCATAAAATACAAAAAAAAAGTAATATTTTTCTTGAAAGAATAATTATGAATTCAGTATGCAGTTGTACTAAATTCCTGTCATCATCAAATGAGTTTGGAGGCCAAAAATAACCTGCAAGATCCCAAATTTAAAACTAGTAGGGCAGGCAGATAAACCTACATTGGACAGGACCTTTATGTCATTGTTGAAAATTATTAAAGGCTATAGTCAAAGGAAAGGTTAATTTTTCCATCACAGTCACACTATCACAGTTAAATTGAATGGACAAACGGAAGGTAGACTGGTCACTAGAGTAGGATATTACTCTTCCAACTCTGAGGAATTCACACTGCATAGGAAAGCATAGAAAGCTATTCTGTAGTGCTTTGTATCTTGAATCTATCAGTTAGCATAGCTAAAGACTTCCTAGGGGACTGAGAAGAAAGTTTCCCCATCTAGCAAACTATGTGCTTGTGCAACATATGCATCAGATGTAGTCACATTGCTGCGTAACTGTAACTCATTTCATAGTTGCATCTTCCCAAGATAATGTGTTGTGCTTGAGGTAAATGTGTATTGTGGTAAACATGCCTAGAGTGTCTTGTCCTCGTGGTAAGCAAGAAAACTGCAGAAGATTAGTGAGTGTCAAAAGGAAAAAAATATCTGATACAAAACAAAAAGATAGTTCCTGCTTATGTTAGGGGCTGCTGCTTCTTTCCTAAATCAATGCATCCTTTCTTATTTTACACATCTGTGAAAACCAGCTGCAAGCATGTGAGTTTCCAAAAGCAAAAATAAAAGATACTCCTAAAAGCAATACAACATCGGCAGTTAGTGGCTGAAGCATTAATACACCCAGCCCTCTGTGGTATTTGCCATAATTATCTCATTCATATTCACATTCACCAGCTATAACCTAATGTGCAAAAGCTTTATTAATGCAGCCAGATTGTTGTTTGGCATATCTTCATTTTTTAATTGAATTATTTCTGTCTAAATACTTTATGGACTGTATTGTGCTGAGAAGCCAGAGAAAAAGCTAAAAGACTGTGTTATACCACTGTGTCTGGAAAAAATAAGAATAAAAGAATAATAGAGGAGTTGTATACATAAAATTAGTGTCTGGAAAATTTCAATAACTTGTAATATCCAAAAAAGCAAAAGAACAAGAAAGGTCTTGGTTTAGAGACAACCTCTGAAATCTGATATACAGAAAGGAGTCAAACCTAGCCTCCCTTGATCTTGGGAGTCTCATGAATGGCTAGTGACATAAAGCCTCTCTGCTTGTGGTCTTTCACTGATTCTCTCTGAATTAATTGTGGGCAAATGCCAATCACATTTACTTCTACACAACACTGAATCCCAACAGGAAAGCTTTCTGTCATTCCAATTCAGTTCCCAAACTAAGGCGAAGGACTTTCTTCCCCAACAGAAATTGATCAGAATGGAACAGAGGAGACAAAAATCCTTAAATATGTCTTAGGAATAGGAAAATCCAAAGAATAAACAACATAACTAGAATTTCTTTAAAACTCATTTGCTTAATAGAATATTTTCCGCTATTTTCTGTCCCCACCTAAAACAATAACATTCAGAAACTATGAGTTATTTTTTCTGTCAAAGTTGTGCAAGGGTCAAAGGTGGATGACCATATGTCCGTTTGTGTATATATATACTTAGGGAGAGTATAGGTCCATCAAAATATTTTTTTATTTTAATGTTAGATAATATAAAACCAGCACTGACTAAAACTTCTTAAACTCTCACTTTCCTCACCTAATTTTTTGTATGTCTGAGAATTAATGTGTAGCAAAGAATTAGAACTTTCTTGATTTTAGTAAAATCACAAACTTGTCACACAGGACTGTGTGACACGAGCAACAAAGAAGTCATGAACTCTTGCTGGTGATGACTGAATAGCAAGATCACAATTACTTTTAAGAGATCTGAGTATATGCTCACATAAATCATTCAATACATTGCTGAACTACTGAACTGTGAAAGCAATGAAGCAATTGTTTCAGTGGAAAGACTAAAGAAATAAAAGGAAAAAAAAAGAAAAAGATTTAATCTTGATATACCTAAAGCTTTACACTTTCTGCCTTTAACAAAAATAAAAATCCATTTCTGTATGAAAGAAACCAAGTTATTTTTAAATGTTTTGATTTTTTTTACCAGACTAATCTCCTGAGTTGAAATGATTTTCTGCATCTGACCCAATTTCACTTTTTTTTCCAGATCCCACTCCTCCTGTGAAAACTACCTATTTTTCCTTATTTCATTATTTCACACAGTTCTCTTTAGGCCTAAAAAGAAGTACTAGATATACATAGTAGAGTAGTATACCTGAAGCTCAGTTGAGTTATGTATCACTACAATTACTATGGTTACAGGTGGATGTCAGCTCTACCTTGATATACCTAAGTGTGTAGGCCTATATGTAGAAAGATCTAGTCTAGTTAGACATTCAGATCATTAAAAGAGTAATTCCTTTACTATACTTTGCACTTCCTCCAGCTGCCAATTCAAATGAGCACAGGTCTTCTGTAGGTCTTATGTCTTCTAGAATTTCATGTGATTTTCTCACCTGTCTCCAATGGCACTGGGTACCTATGTAAGGCAACTGCATTGGTCTTTAAGCGTGGTCTTTGGAATGAGATGAATTTCTGCCTCCTGAGCAAGATGCCCCTGACTGTTTTGACAAGGAGCTTATACAGTTAGCACAAAAATGGACATCTACATTTAGACACATAAACTTAGATACCTATCCAGAGATGAAGCCCATTTTTGTTGTTTGAAACTCCAATTCAAGAAATGAGGATGACAATTTCACTGGAAATACTGTGTCTTCACATTTTTCGTTGCAAAAGGAAAGTGTTTTTTTCCCTATTTTTGTAGAGAAGTGGTAGTTATAACACAAGTTAGTTACTTCAGCTTCACCTTGAGCTTATCAGTTAATATATCTTATTCGGATAAAATTTTATAATTTCTAAAACTTTCAAAAAGTTGGAAACTTTTTGAAAAGTTTTAACTTGGATTATGATAGATGTTTTTCTATCATAATCTTTCTGCATAGCAAGAATTTCTGATGAACATTAATCATTTATAAATTAGTGTTGATATAAGAATGAGATATTGTAAGCTGCTAATGAGTAAATGAAAGCTGAAAATTACAACAAACAAAATTCTGTAAAAGGAAATTCCTTTCTGGAATTTCCAGCAGTTTTCTAGAGACAAAAGCCCTAACCATTCAGAAGACAGAGCTTGAATGAGCAATGAGCACGGTTGTGTATCAGCTTGAAAAGAAGTATAAAAGAAAGTTTTGTACCAGAGGACAGACAGAGCGGGTAATGAAGCAACAGTGACGCCTGGTTGGGTCTGGCAGCCAGGTTCCATGACAGGGAGGACTGTGGAGGCCACTTGCAGTGACTGTCACCAGGGTTTTGCATGTGTGACCTTCTGGGGCAGCTTTATCACCAGTTTGCAGATCACCGACAGGTGGAGGGTGGCATGGGTGTATGTAAGGCTGCAGCACCAGCATCTCCTGTGGGAAGGTTGTACAAACAGGGAACCCTCTCTGGCATGGGGGAGTGGAGGGGTGTGCGGGGAGTGTGTAACCTGCATGGCTAACTAACACGCAGAGGAGACTAACACTTTGAAGTATCATTCATAGAAGGGTGTTCAGCATTTTGTAGTGAGATTTTAGCAATTTTTCTGTGTCTAGCATTGTGGTTTATCCATCTGCTGTATTGCTGTTCCTGAAAGCATGAAAGTATAGGTCACTGGTTGCCAGTTAATTAGGTGTCATTGATAAAGACATAAACTACTTCAACTCTGGTTTGGTTTAAGCTGCATGATGAACTTCNAAACTACTTCAACTCTGGTTTGGTTTAAACTGCATGATGAACTTTCCTCTTTTTTTGTGTGTGTGGGGGGGGGGCAGGTAAGTTTATAATAGCGACNCTTTTTTTTTTTTTGGGGGGGGGGGAGGCAGGTAAGTTTATAATAGCAAGAGCTGGACTTGTTGAACTGTGAAGTCCTTTTCAGAAAGAATCTTTAAGTTTTTGGTTTTGTTTTTATCAAGAAAATCATAAAAGCATCATTTTACACAGATGGTAAAAAACTTGACCAGCTGAAGCAATAGGTCACAGCCTACCAAAGCCTGAAATGTAGAAAAAGTAGAGGTTGACATGAGAAAGATGAGTGTAGGTGTATTCAGGGAAAGTAACGCAAGACTATCTTCTATTTATCATCCATATTACACATAAGAAGAAATGACCAGAAGTTAATTGTATTGAAAAGTTAATGAAAGTTGATTATTCATGAAATGGAAGAGAGGAGTGCCACTTCTTTTCTGAACATAAGGAGATCTTTTTCTATCACCAGAACATGAAACACTCCTTTTCTATTGTTAAAATATTCTACATTTAGAGTTTAAAAGATATGTTGTGGATTATTCATTTTTACACAGAAGCTTCTTAGCTTTCTGTAGTAATGTGCCTGGCTACATGGTTTATTTAGTGATGTGTTAATTAAAAGAGGTTTTATATAGTCAACTTATTCCATTTCTTTCATGTGGAAAGAAGCAAGTCCCATTGTGCTTATTATCTCCACTAAATGTGTATGATCCTACTGTAAATATTGTAATACTGTCAAATGAACAAAACTACTTATTTTTACTTTAGATACATCTTTTTGCAATAATGAGGTTTTGGGGCTAAACCAGTCAATGAAAGTATTTGTTGAATCCTGAAAGTCTCTACTTATATGTGTTAAGTCTGGTTAGTCACTGTAATCAAACTCCTTTTTCCTATGTTTCAATTACAAATATATATATATATATTTCAGGTATTTTCAACCCTTTGAAGTTCAGTCTTCACAAGGTGTGAGACAAGGTGTTATATAATCTCAGATAGAACAAGCTTATTTTTTATCTTTTAATAAAAGAGTTTTGTTGCTTTTTTCTATAAATTACAGTTTCTTCCGAATATTTTCTTTAACAAGTATGGAGAACACTTTGGGAAGCAAGTTCCTCATATCCCTGTTTCTGAGCATGGTATAGATTCCATATATTTTATTGCATGAATATTCTCACTATATTCCTCAATCCTTGAATAGCAGATGTTATCTAAGCATCTGTTCTGGATACCATTTTTGCTTAGCTTCCACCTGCTGCCTCGCTTTATTTGGTAGCAGGTTCCATCTAGTCTGTTGCAGAACAAATGATCACACAGAACTCTGCCTCAGTGAAGAGTTTAAGAGGAGAAAATCTGTTTGTGTCAGAGAAAATTACATTCCAAAGTGGTCCTTTAAAGAATATTACATTTGAAGCAAAGCTAAAAAAACATATGGGTTCAATTCTTGTGTAATTTTTTAACCTACTTTTAGGTGTGAATGATTTCTGATCATTCTGATCTCTTTTTTTTCTCACTGTATTTGAAATGTATTATAATGGCTTTTCTTGTGACATTTGGTAAATTAATACTCAATATTGCCTAGCTTTTAACTACTTTTTTGGTAAAAATCAGAATTGATCTCTCTCAAAAAGATTGTTTCTTAACATAATGAGTTGTATCCAGCAAAAGTAAAAGGTTCAGATATGGATCATAATAATGTATTTTTATTAGATGAATCAAGTCTTTTTCCTGGTTTCAGTTTCTCCTAATTTTGTTTTGTTTTGTTTCCTTGGGAAAACACCTTAAGTATAAGGTTATTTCCCCATATTCGATTCAGGAAAAATTGTTTGCATTTTTCTCACACTGCAGCTGATACAATAGGTAAATTAAAGTAACATTGGCTTCCCACAGTTCTAAATCTGCCCAAGTCATATGACAAAAGCCAGATCAAACTACATTCCTCTACTACCAATCATGTCTTTCGTAGTGTAGTTTTCAGATTCTCAGCTGCAGAGGCTAGAATATCTTGAATGATGACCCCCAGATCATGCAACACCTTTATAAGAATGATCAACCTTAATTAGGTTCAGATCCAAGACAATCATTTCATCTTTCAGTCTTAGTTGATCTATAGAGGAAAAAAAAAATGGAAGAAATGGTGGAAAACAAGGAGAATAAAGCCAGTTCAGACTCAATATGATTTGCAGCTGTTCTGATAGCTATAGTAGTAGAAATACTTCAGAATCATAGATACAACCCCTTTGACCTATATTCATCGGATCTTTCCATACCAGTATAACCTCTGATGGGTACTACCACAATGGTACCTATCAGAGACTTTGGAGTTCACAAAAGTGAATGTACCTTGGAAATTTCTAGTGACCTACAGGAGAAGGGTGTATGTTTTTACAGCTTTTTATTACAGGGTTTATATATTTTCTAAGACTACCATAAAATGCAGTAATGGTGTAGCAAAAATAACTTTTACACAATTGAGTAGGAAATTCCTTCTCAATAGCTGGTCTTTTACTTCTTCAGATTGCCAGGAATCATTCTATTCATAAGGAGTTTTTATGTCTCCTGTGTCCTGCACTTAGAAGTCCCAGGTTTAGAAATAAAGGAGACAATGACATTGTTTTGGGAAAAAAGTAATGAGGTTTCCCTTTGAAATGAATTCTATCATCTCACTAAGAGATGAAATTCACTCAGAGATGGAATTCACTCACTCTTTCTTCTCATACCAATAGTCTAATATCTTACATTTTAAGACAATAAATATCATCCAGGTTCTTCAATCTTTTCACAGTCCAGAAATGCCAGGATATTTTCAGGTGTGTAGAGTCCCAACACATATAACTGCAAGGTTTGTGGCTTCAGACTTTCTCCCCTCTTTTTACAACCTGTGAGAGTTTCCCTATCCTCCTCCCCCACCCCCAGCATAGACATAATTTCTCCTCCTTCTTAAGACCATCCTTAGACTCCTAAGGACATTCAAGAGCACATCTGAACTGCTCTGATCAGTAGTCAGAGGGAGCCTTGGGCAAAACTCAGATGATTTTTGCTTCTGTCCTCGTACAGCCTCAAAGCACTGTAGGTTCTGCTAGTCCAACCTGAGAGGTGTGGAGATCCTGTGAAACAACTTCCATTGTGCGAATGTGCATGCATATATGCTTTTTGATTTATATCCCTTTAAATACTGTTAGATTATACTTTACATTCATCAGAATGTAAATGAAAAGCAATTAAATAAGGTAATGTTTCACTGTTGCTTTTTATTAGCTTAGTTTCGAAAGAAACTGAAACCTATTCAGCTCACTCACTGTGTATGTTTGTTTATGTATGTGAGAAAGAAAAATCATTTCCCTAATAACTTTTGAACACCTTGTCTGATTTCAGCCAGATATGTCAGGACAGCTGAAATCTAAACACAATTTTAAGTACCTAGAGGTTTTATGAAAAATAGGCAGCTGACGTTGGAAAGACACTATGGCTCTCAAGAGCTGTCACAAAATTATTCCTACAGGACTAAAATTTACAGACTAAAATTAGACACTAGAGATTTCATGACAAAAATCTTATGTTCCAATCACACATATAGCTTCTGCTGAAGCACACAGTTAACCAGGAGATATATATTCATAACAAAGTGGACTGATTAGTCCTAGTGCTCATAGAATTACTTGTTCGCCCTGCAAGAGCAGTCAGAACCTCAGCCCTGGATCAGATTCCCATTTTGCTCATCAATGTACAAATATAGAGCAGGAAGTGCCTTCCCATAGAGGTTTTCCCCATTCATATCTCCTTATTAAAGCTGACCCTTTAAACTACTGAGCCTTTTTCCACCCACTGCAAGGGTAGCTTTCAATAAATCTGTACAAAACTATCACACTGAACAATTTTCTTGCTAAACCATAAACAGCTCCAGTCTTATAAAACTTTGAGATAGCTGAGGGCACAGTTTAAGCTCTGTCTTCCTTCCAGTCGGTGTGCAAAATTTTAATAGGTCTTATATTTTCAAAGCTTTAAGCCAAAAGGGTGATTAGAGCATCTTCATAGCAGGGACTTTGTTTCATCAAAGCTTCCATTTAGTGGTACTGATAATAAGTGCTAGGCAAAATAATGCCTTCCAAAAGGCTGTACAGTTCAGAATTGATGGAATCAAGAAAAAATCTTGTCAATATTTACATTGGTAATTTTTCCACACCATTCAATAGATTATATGAAGTGTTCTTAGATGAATTTGTCTCCCTTAATTTCTAACAAAAGTCAGAGATCTTTTTGTTTCTCTCTTTATAGTACTCTTTATAGTGTATGACATCTCTGATGCAGTTAAACAAACTGATCCCCTTACAATTGAGTGTTACGTGTCATCTGCTTTTTAGTTTTCAATTTCTGTTTTAGTATCATTTACAAATAATGCTACCAGCATTTTCTCTAGCCATGCTATTCTATCTCTCCCCTTACCTCTTAGAAAAATAAAAGTACTCCTCTTTCTTAATCCTTTTCTATTTCTTAATGTCCACAGTTGCTTGTTAGGAACTTAAGCTCATCTGTGTCTACAACTAAAATCATTTTCAGAATGGTTACTTCCAGAGCACATTCCTCCATTCAAGATACATCACCCAAGAAGAATAAAAAAATTTCAGGTTATGAATACTATTTTTCTTTCTTTTCATAGAGACCCCTCATTCTTTGAAGTGATGACTATGTGATACAGTGTCATAAGCTTTTTTTAGTGACTGTAGGAGACCACTGTTATTCCATATGAAGCTACTGGGACTTGCCCAGGATCAGGCAATTATGCCTCATTTAGAAACAGATAAGTCAATTCTGGGGAAAAAAAATAGAAAGAAAAAGAAAAAAAAGAAGGGTTTTGTCCTATCCAAACAGGATTTAGAGATGGCTGTGGAGCTGCAGAAAGTTGGTAATAATTGGATAAATTTCCCATAAGGAGTCCTCTACTTAGGAAGTATTAGGAAGGTTATTTCTCCATATTCCTCATCCTCTGTTAGCTGACCTCAACAGTAGGGAGGCCATTAGGGTGGATAGTGCTGCTTACACTCCTAGAAATATAGTTTTGGAATGTTAAACACCAGCAGCTCGTACAGTTATGGGCACACTTGATTCATGTTTTCAATTATTCAGTTCCCCTTAATCAAAGACTGGAAAGAAATGAAGGAAAAGAAAAAAAAAAAGTTGATAGAACTTTGTCAGGCCAGCTGTATTTATTGCTCTCTAGTCTAACAGAGTACCACAATGCTCATTGCTGTTTTTGAGTGACTCACATATACTAACACATTTACCCTTGTGATATTTCTATGAGAAAGGAAAATGTTGCTACTTTTATACAAATGGAGAACTGATATGGAGAGAAAATAAGTGGCTTGAACTCCTATCTCCAGAGTTCTTGTTATGTTCTTGAATGTGATCATCCATCATATTTTTCACCTGCTGGCAAGCAGAAAATAACAATTCCCTCTACTCAGCTTCTTAACCAGAATTATTCATCCTTCACAAAAATCATAGCAGGACTCAACCACACAAACCTGTACTGACATGGAGAGCAGGTTGCTAGTTTTCCTTTCTTATCACTTTCACTGCACTCAAAGACAGAAACAGCATTAAAGATATTTTTTCTTAAAAAAAAAAAACAGGTGAGTAAGAGTAAAAGAAACATTAATGTTAATCACCACTGTATCTGCTATATTCTACATAAATCTACATTTGCTACATTTACTACATAAATCTATCTAACATTTAATAGACTTTATATTGTTTCTATATGCAAGGCCAAATTGTTACCATATTTTAAGATAAATACAAATATAATTCATATTTAGTTTGTCTTTGCTGTGCAATCTAAGGACAAAATTCTTCATATTTTGTGCCAAAGAAGACTTGATAGATGAACAGATGGAGAAAATATTCCACTGTGCCTCCTCTCAGCTGTCTGCCGTTATCAGAATGGCACTGTATAATGGAATAAACAGATTAATATATTATTGTTGTTGCTGTCTTATAAATAGGAAATATTCCCTGACCAGTTGTGGAATGATGCAGAAGATACTGTTCTTTTTACTACATTTTTCAGAGACACTGTTCTTAAATCTGAGATTGCTACAGAAAAGAGAGCAGTGTTAATGTTTTTGATTATTGTAACCACGTACTACATACACTAGGTAGAGAATGATACATGGACATGACAAATAATGTCAAAGGCAAAGCAGCTTGGTCATTCGGAGCTCTTTTATGAATACCTGCCAGGCAATTATTCAGCTATGCTCAGGCTTTCTGATAAGAGCTTGGTACTGAATGATTTAATTAGCATAATTATTGATATGATTTTTAAAAATATCACTGCAATCAAGAAGGTGTACAGTCTGTACATTTGGTATTTATGTAGTGCTGTTAAGTGTTGATTAGATGACATGAATTTATATCTGAATTTATAAAGGAAGGAGGTTAAACTCCAAGTTACCCAAGGGTATATCACTTGGATCCATGTGCTCAGTGGTTTTATGGCAATAATGAGGATTTTTAATAAACATAATTTCAACAAGATTGTGCAGAGGAAGAACACACAAGTGATTAGGACACTAGTTGGGTCACGAGTGCTACAGCTCCTATACTGTCACAGTGTTCTTGAATAACCCTATGGAAATCACATATAGCTACATGAAGAAATTATTTTCCTCCCCTGTGTGTCCTTGGGCACCCACCACAGAGCCTGAAAATCAATACCAATCTTTAAATGTTTGGGAACATTTCATGTAGTAACTCAAGGATCCAGGTGCAAATCTGAATTAAGTGTCTGCCTGTCTAAACTCTCATTATGGTCAGCACAATTCTAAGGCAAAATCTAGCTGTCTACAGCTAGTGCTCTTTGAAATGATCTGGGATGTCCCCTTGGCATTCAAGATACTCCTATAGGAAGGCACAGCCCTACCGTCAGAGACATGTCATCCCTTGTATGCTTATGTAAAACCCAGAGAGCAGTTTGGCTGAAGAGTCACTGAAGGTGCACAGAAAGTTGTGCAGCCTAGTAATTCAAGTTGCCCCCTAAAGTGGAGAAATAAATAAAACAAAATAAAGAATAAAAACAAAAGGGAGAGAGACATTACTTTGCAGAGTCTGATCACCTCTGTATACACAACTCACTTGAGAACAATGACAGTAAGATGGGATACTCCATAGGAGAGGTGTACAGAATTTTATTGGAAAAGGAACAAACAATCAGTCTGAAAGCAAATGAAATATTTATCCTTTTCAAAATGAACAGGAGTGATGACAGAAATGGTGATAATAGAGAAACGTTCAGATGGAAGTAAATATACTAAAGCCCAGAGTTTCACTGATCTAATCTCTACTAAACAATATAAGTAAACTCTATGAAGAATTCAGGAAGAGTGCAATTTATACTATTACTAGGTAAACAGCATTCATAATTCAGTGATAAGTGTTGTTAAGCCATTAAAGGGGAAAAATGTTGAGTTTGAGAAGAAGTTTGATGAGATGGGATTTTTCACATGAATACAGAAAGGAGGGATGGAGACTATAACTAAGTTCATACTCTGTAGCGGATTTCACAGAACAAGTGCCTCAAACTGTATATTTTTTTAAATTATCATGGAGAGACAAACAAACAAAACCCCCAAAAGCTACCTTACCCATAAGAGACAACATTTACCTAAGTCACAGGACAAAAATAATTACATAGAAAATGTTATTTTCACCATCTTCCATAGTTGACATTCTGGAAGAACCTGGGGATGGGATTCATCTTAATTTTGACATACACATCTGAACTAGTCATCGGGACTCCTTTATGTTCAGTGGAGCATAAAGCGCAACAAAGTAATTCATCTCATCCTGAGCTAGGCATTTAAAGCAGATCAGATGAGTCATGCTCTGAACGCACCCTTTTCTCTAGACTGACTACAAACAGAGTCTGGACTACTACTACTGGACTTTTTTTGAGATCAGTACCCTTTAGCTTGCACTTTAGAAAGGTGTGTCTGAAACTTAACATCATAAAGAACATTGTAATACAGACCAGGAGTTTTAAGAGAGAGTTGGTTTTAGCAGGCTGTCTGACAGAAAGACACACAGACTCTTTCCATCTCCTTCACAGGTAATTTCCTGCAAAATCTGTTGAGCTATCTGTTGTCATATTAAAGCTTCCTCACAGCTATAAAATCCAGCAGAGAATTATCATCATTCATAATTTAAGAACACAAAGCCACAGTGTTTTATAGAAAAAAAAATAGTTATTTGCTCATACGCAGAAAGCAATAAAATCTATGCATCTTATATTGTTATTTCACAAAAACTTAAAGGAAATAGTCAAGTCTTCTGCACTGTGGTTAAATAAGCAATACAAGAAAACTTACTTGGGAGCAATTTAACAATGGGTAATTCGAAGTCTGAAAATAGCTGCATGTAAGAAACAGATGTAATGAGTTCTTAAAATTTATACATTTTTAGGTAAATATGGCCAAATCTAGATGCCCAAATCAGCAATCTGCTTACTTACTATAAAAAGATGTCCAGCTGATATGAGATACAAACATTAATAAAAAAATGAGTAAACTAAAGTAGTTTATTAGTATTGCCCTAATCCCAAATTATCTCACCAAGGCTTAAGGATATCTCATCCTTAGATGAGTTTTATTTAACAGAGCAAAGATAGGAATAATAACTTGTTGCAGTTAAAATGTGTATAAAGGGAGGCCTGATAATGATAAATGGTTTGATAAACTGTGGACAGACTAAATCTCCACTCCCACTATCCTTTTCATTTTATTTAAGTTTGTGTCACTGCATTGCAAGTCAGATCAACTCATTGAATTTGACTGAAAACCAGAGATGGGGAGGGGGAGGAATATGTTTGAGTAAAGTAGGTGAAGCGGCCCAAGTGATGATGTGTCCACACAAACTGCAGGGAGCTGGCTTAGGGGAGCTTGGAGGACCACATAGGTCTGGTGGAGTGGGGGAGAAGAGGAGGAGGAGGAGCACAACGGATCACCATCAGTCATGGAACTGATGGTGCTGTGCTGTGCTTGTGCTGTGTGTCAGGCAATGGGGGAGACACAGTAGGATCATGTGGTTTGACAGTGTGATGATACTGAGGGATTCATACTCGGATAGAAAGGTGAAGATACTGTCACTGAGTCATTCTAGAAGTTAATTTAGCCTGGTTTTGTGCTTATGATAGAAATCAGCAGCAGATGCTTATGCTAAGGCAGAAAGAAAGAGAAAAATGGTCAAGTGATCCTCCCCTGCATCAATCTGTGGTTGCATTTGGACTGCACTTTTTAATTCTGAAAGTATACAAAGCTATGGTCTTGAACTTCTCTTTTCTAATCCAATTTGTACTTTGTACCGAAGTATCTTGTAGAAATGAGTTTCACTATTTAATTACATGTTGTATGAAAAAAAAAAATTGCAGGATGATTTAATTGGATGCTTAGTTCTTCTATTATGAGAAGTAGTGAATAATCATTCCCACTTCCCCTTCCCTGTGCTATTCTTGGATTAAATTAGATTCCCTGGGTAAGGAACTAGTTAGCTTCAATAATGTTAATTTATTTTCATTTTCTAAAAATTAACTGTTAGCCATTGCAATTAAAAGATTAACCTTTTTTTTCTGCCAGCTAATCTCATGAGGTATTCACTACAAAACTGCAATAAGAAAGAAAATACCTTTATTAATGTGTCACCTGTGTCACTCTGCTAGCACTACTATGTTTTTTATTAGCTTCAGCCTACAGCATCAAAACCTCTTAAGTAAATGGATTCTTCACTATCTAAACACTTTTCATGCAAATAGCCCTATTAATCAAGATTTATTTTAATGAAACAAAGGTAGACAACACAACCCAGGAACATGGGTGGTTTGTGGTTACATAACCTGCCACAAGGTATAATCTGTTGTAAGTGAGCCATAGCTGGAAAGACAGACCCAGGAAGTGTACTGCAAATGATTCCAGAAGTAGTTTCATGGCTCTCAATCTTGCAAAATGGTCTGTGAAGACCATCCAAGGGAACAGCCCCATTAACCAGTATCAATCATGTAACTATTGCAAAGCAATATGGAGTCTGAAATGTGAAGTTTAGCCAAGCAGTCACAGGAGTGTTTTACAAAGCCTATTCACATATGGGTTTTCCATTTTCAAAGGCTCTCCTGATTGATACACTTAAAGCTTGCAAAAATTGAGTGTTGCCACTCATGTCACTTGGGCAATGTGTGGCTACCATCTGACCAGTTTCATGGGCTCAGACTCATAAAAGCAACATGAGCACATTCAGTAGCTTCTATGTTATCTGGCCACAGTTGTATTTTGAAGGGGGAAACTTGCTCATTGATCAGAAGAGCACCTGTTGTGCACCTTATAAATAATCTCTGCCTTCTGTCTGTTTCAAACTGCCCATCTACAGAAAAGGCAACTATTGATCCACATTCACCTCTTTCATACCATTCATAGCTTTGCATACCTTGAAAATATGTCTTTCCCATTATGTGTATCTGTTCCCTTCTCTGTACCTATTCCTATATCTCAGCAAGGATTTGGCATCCACAACTTTGCCCCATGGATGAGGCTAAGTTATTTATCTCCCAAAAGAGGTTGATGGTTTGAATTTGGAGAAACTTATCACATTCTTGCTAGTTAGCCCCTTAAGAACCTTTCTGTTGCCCTCTTTACTTTGAGCCAACATAAATCTTCACAGTCTTTAAGAAATCTTTCTTTGCAGCAAGATGAGAAGGTGATGGACCCGCCTTGGGGCAGAGAATTCCAATCTTTTACAGCTCAGTACAGCTTCAGTACAGCTACACAAATGCCTCTAAGGATCTGAGTTTCAGTGCTATGCTAATACGGATTTTGTAATTAAGACATGGCATTAAATAAACTTCCCAGGTTCAGGAAAATACATTTTTTTTTTTTCCTTCCCTGAAATAAGTTATATTTTTTCAATATCTTCTTTAGTTGTAGCAAAATTTATTTTTGTTGCACTGTTCACCATGATCTAGTCAACCAGACACAGAAGGACTGAGAATTGAGAAATATATCTAGTTTGTATAGGTACATATTAACATATAATTGAGAAATTGAGAAATTAACATATAATAATGTACATATTAACATCACATCAAGCTATTAAGGAATAAAGTAGCTAGTCAAATTGAATTAGATTTTTTCCTCTAAAAACAAAATATGTCCTTATTTTCAGCATCTGTCTATAATACTACCAGCTTGACAGAGAAGAGTATTTGAGTATCTTAGTAGATTCCCAAAAGAAATGATTCCTAAAGCACTTTTAGTCCACAAAGCTGGCAAAGATGCAGGAATTGAATAGGTGACCTTAGACACAAGAAAGTACTCATTAATAATAGTCGTGTAAGTGTTGGCATACCAGAGCTCACACAACTATAGCAATAACATTAATTCAGTTAGAGTAGTTTAAAGCAAATAATACTCCCGTTTCATTCCTTGTTTCTCCCTCCACAGGCAGTATAAGGACTGATTTGGAACATAAGAGACAAGTGGAAAATCTATTTGAAGGGCAACACTTGAATATTATAGTAAAAAATACACATGAAATCACATCCCCATTCAAAAATCTTGAAAGGAGAATAGGGCCTTGGGTACTATTCACTGCAAGCTTGCACAGAATTTCAGAAAATGATGAGAGGCCGGTGTTCAAAGACAAGATGTTCTCCAGGACCAAAGTTATCTCAGCCCTGCTGTTTATAATATTTCAAAATTTTCAATAACTCTGTGTAAGAGCATTCAATAAGCTCATTATTTTTGCAAAGCGTTTTTTAACAAATCTAATGCCCAGCTATTTTTAAAATAGCTGTTCACTCTTCGAGTGAACTTTGAAATCCCAAGGGAAATTAGAAAATGGAGAAGTTATTGGAGGACGAGATCCAACAAAATTACAATCATGAGAAGCTTGAAATACACCATGTAATTGAATCTATTCACAAGCCAAAAATCAATGCAGTCAGCCAGAAGTATACCAAATGTGACATTCATTTTTTCTGCTTTATCAAGCTTAATTGATGTCTTAGTAACTAAATAAGAGTAATAGGCAGCCTTATGGTAGAAGCCTCAAGAGATATTTCAAGTGGCTATTCATAAAGGCTGCAAATAATTCATATTTTTGAGTGTCAGTTGATGTGGTGATAGAATAACTATGTCGCTTTTAAATACCACATATCCCTGGCATTAATTTCCCCCTGCCCCTCCACTCTTCCTACTGGGAGAACTAACAGATGAAAATCCATCTAGTTGGCGTATCCTGACTTGCAGACGCTCTTGATATGTCAGATTGGTTTTGAACAGAAAGTTAACATACCATAGCTAACAAGCTAACATCAGTGACATTTCTTGGCATTTCAGAACACAGTTTTGTCATAATGCATATGCATACATAAATGCATGAACATATTCCAGAATCCAACAAAGGAGAATACTTGCAGGAAATTAATAACATAAGAAATGCTTCAAAATGATGCCCCATGCTGCTGCCTCCTTCTCCATATTCAAAATGCAGTAAGGTCAAAGCCATTGTGATGCAGCCACACTAAGAAAACCGCCAAAGAATGCCAATGAATCTGGCAGTTACCAAAAAAATGAGCAATAGAGAATAGCAGTGAGAGTAGCTCTTCTGAAGTCCTGGAAATTGGAGTGGAAAAAAAAGGGGCCAACAATTTTTGTAACTTTGAAAAACAGACACAGCTAGCAATGCTAATGAGTAACACTTGAAAGGAACTTCTCCATGAAGTTTACAGTAATCAAAAGAACAACTAGTATGTGCATATTTTGAAAGCTGTATATTTTATCAGAATATTTCAATGTCAATCATCTTTCCAAATTTTATTTACTATAATTCAATGGTAACAATACTGAAGAAGACAGCTATGTTGATACAATCCTATTCCAAGATGGTACTGCTGTTTTAAATATTTGATCTGAGAACCTTAAAGGATCTAAGGCAATGATAGGCAAAGATAGGAAATGATAGGCTGAAATCTTTCCCTTCTCAGAAATGTTTCCATCACTTCTTGAAACTCTTAGGCTCACCTTGGCTTAAGCAAAAGCAGATTTCAAATAGACCTTACTAGCAGAGGTACCTGCAAAAGTAACAACAAAACTATTTCTACAATATTTTCAGGAATCACAGTATTTACTTAGAAGAAAAAGTATTTGTCCTTCTTCAAAATTTATAAGGTTGTATCCATCTGGCAAAGACAAATTCAGCTCTGTTCCAGGTGTTCAGCTGTGTTCCAAAAAAAACACTCTGATCTCAGAATATTTACAAGCCACGACATTTTAATATTCTCAGAATACAGGCTATATGAAAATGATTCAATCAGTCAGAAGTGTAGCCAAACCAGTGGAAACAACAACTTTTAGGGCAACTGAAATGTCTGCTTTGATCAAGCTTTCTTTTATTTGAACTGCCTAAAACTCTCCACTATACACTTGCTTTTAATGAGACATACTTAAAACTCAAGATAATTTCAAAAAGAGAAAGGTGGGAGGGGGAAAGGGGAAGATTGGAGGACTCGAAACCTCATTTTGGGGAAATCTTGATTAGAAAAAAATAATTTGTGGAGTTCAGGCAAAAGTCAAACGAAATGGTCAAGAATAGCTGGAAAAGCTGGAAATACACATAATTGAAACACACACAATCTATAAAACACTTGATCAGGCCCTTGATCAGATTCCGCTCAACAAACCCAATTCCAAAAAATCTACATAGCATGGAATATAGATAGATATTACCAAGCAGTAATTATTTTAAAATATTTCTAAAATACGTGAAAATCTGAGTTTAGCAAACAAACAGGTTTCCTTTTATTTATTTATTTATGAGAATTTATCCCCATTTTTCCAGAAACTTTTAGGATCTTTTGTATATGGACATAATATTGGAAACTGCACAAAAATATTTTGTGGATAGGAACTGTTGATGCTGGCAGCAAAATACCTCAATCATATTATTCAACTATCAATAAAAAAAAAAAGGGAACACCTGCATTTATATTATTTTTGCTTTTTCAGTAAGAAACTGGTCTGTACCTGCAGTAATTCTTCTTCTTCTTCTTCTTGCATTTGCAAAGAAGTAGTTAGCTTGGTTTTTGAGAATGATCTCAATGATCTTTTCAATCTAAAATCCAGCAGCTGCAGAGAGCACCTATTTGTAACTCTTCTCCTGCAGAGTAATCTTATCTTCTGTGAAATATGCTACTGCACTTCTCTATAGGCATGATATGGATGAAATGTGCCAGCCTTGGAAGCAACACGGTTTTCAAATTCCAGTTAACTGAGGATTTTTTGCTATTTCTGTCAGTTCCTCTGCCTGACAATCAGTTAAAATATCATCTACCATCTCAAGCAACTTTAGAGCAAGGAAGGTCAATATTATTTAGGCATTGTTTTGGCTGTGAAGAAAAGAGGGGCTGATGAATCAAACCTCAAGCTAGCAAAATCGAAACACAAAAAATTTCTAAATAATAATGCAAAAAAAGTTACAAAAGATAGATCCTTCTAACAAATCAGCATGGAAGCTCTTAATTGCACATTAAGTGCATCCATACAGTATGTCAGTAGAGGATGCCCCTCCAACTCCCATTCAGTGAAGATTACATTAATACCAGTGTGGAAGTAATCAGCTGCTCTGTTCTCCATTGAAATAATTAGCCTGCTGGAAGGGATGGAGGCATGTTAGCACATTGCCGACCCATGGTAGAGTCCATCACTTCCAGCAGCTGAACTGTGTTTTCCTGTTATTGCACCACTCTGAACATACAGATACAAGATGTGCAGGCTTCCTGTTGCCTCCACATTGCACATTATAAGAGGATTTTGGTTGGGAACCAGATCAGGAACTCTTTAATAACTAAGGAATATGTCTCTGAAATATGCCTCTTAATAACTAAGGAATACCTCTGAAAATAAATATCAGTCTCTGTCATATATGTGACCTTTGGTGGTAACCAAGAGCAGTTTACACAGCTGAAAAAAAAAATTTCAAGGGACTTGAAATTTTCAAGTGGCAAAAGACTTTTCCCTCTTCTGAGGTACCCTAAAGTCTCTATAACTCCCCACTTCATGACAGGGGCAAGGGCACAGCACATACAAAGGAGAAATATTATGCCAAAGCCACTGTGAGCAGCAGATAGTCTTTAGCAACCTTCCCCGCTTTTCCATTTCAAAAATAGCTATGGTGTGCAAACACATTATTGGACATGTAGTGGCAGATTTCAACTCCTTCCGTTTATTTTGAGTAGAAGAAGGAAAAAAAATCACAACACACATATACACAAAAGAGACTCTCATTGTAAATCAGATACAAGACCATGCTATTTTAAAAAGTGAAATTCATTTTCTATTCATTCTTTTTTCCTCCCTCCAATTAGCAGCTAATCTCATCCACATAGCTTCAGGCTCCACACTGGTAAATGTTTTGATTCACTAAGAACTAGTTGGGAACTTTTATTTCTTCTAATTACAAGATATAATTGTTTTGAAGTTTTCTCAGACCTTTCTAGGATTAGCAAAGCTTTTGGAAATTAAAGGAGTAACATTTATATTTTTAATAAATGGAAAATTTTATTTCAAATAAAAGACTAAAACTCACAAAAGCTAAAGAATTTAGCATTTAGAGGCCTCTGGAGCGCTTCTGAGACACAGGAAGTCAGGACTTTGTGGCATCACCTTCTTTAGATGGGAAATAGGCAAAGATATCATTGTTACTGAAGTCAACAATATTCTGCCCAGGAGAAAAAATAAATAAATAAAACAGAAAATCAAGACCCAAAGAAAGTAAGAATTACCTTTTCTTGCTGTTCTTTGGAGACTTTTGGAAGCAGCAAGAAGCTCAGGAACAGTTGCAGGCTGAGGAATTGCAAGGCTGCCATGCAGTCTGCTCCACTCGTACGTGGGTACGAGTGACAGGAAACATTTCAGAGCACAGGAGCTCAGCTGTCTGCACTAGTGATTATTAGGGTTGCCCCTGGCATGTTTTCGGGCATGAAGTCCAAAACGACTCTTGGGGAAAGATTAGAAGTTAACACAACTCAGGACTAGTTCCTGACAGGAATTTTGCTTGCAGCAGCCCTGTTTTGGAAGGCAAGAGTCTCTTCGTACATACGCAAACAGTTATGCTATAGTTGCCCTTAGTGCCAGACAATGATCCAAGGCACATTTTAGTCACTAGTGAAGACTGTCGGTGCTCAGCACACAAACTGGGCAGGAGGAATAACAACATGGAACATCTACATGGTGGCTCAACACACTGAAGCAATCCCCAACTTAATGCTGACTTGACCTAAAAAGCCAAGGCAAGACATCAAAGAAACATGCAGATGCAGATAAAAGTAGAGCTCTCACCTGAGCTATTTAATGCTTCAAGCTTCACAGCAGGACAGAAAGGCATCACTATGCCTGTATTACCTCAGGATCTGAGCTGACTACCGGACATGTTGGTGCACTTATGCCATAAAGATGGTAAAATTTGGAGTCTTGAACGTTTGTGGTAGGTACTTTAGGTAAATCTTAAAAAGCACCACAAAATGTCCTAGGAGCACCATACTGAACTTACAAATGTGCCAGAGCAACTTGTAGCAATCATTTTGTCACTGAAACAAACAAAAAAATATATCCGACAGGTTTGCTTTCTTGCACAAAAGGAAAATTTCAACGGAAAATAGTACAGGTTCATGAAGCTCTACTGGCTCATGGGGGTACTGAATCACAGCAGTAAGACTTGTCTTTCTAACTCCTGGAGGTTTTGTTAGTTCAGGTATCTGTGCTTTATTCAGTGCTTGGACTAAAGAGAAAGCAGAGGAGAGACTGAAATATTTCACAGACTGCATCTATCCTTCAGGCTACCAGCTGACCTATAGTACAACATCCTTTGGTTTAGCAACTGTCACTGTCTAACTTTGCATTTACCTGATGATTTGAATAATACTTCTCTTAACATAGACCTCATTTCAGTGAAAATGAATGACAGCTGAATTAGATGGGTTCAGAATTACTCCACGTAATCAACTGAATAGCATCAAGTTATTGTGTGAATGCTGTTCTATGAGTTTTTTTGTGTATGGTTATATATCTCCTCTGTGAAACTAAGCGGCATCCGATAGATAAAAATGGTAAACTACAGCTTTCTGTCTGTTTTGCATAATCCAGAAAACAAGATAATTGACTCTGAAGGGAATAGAAACAACAACAACAACAAAAAAAGATAGATTTTTACAGTTACTCCCTCTGAAGAAAAGAGAATGGGAAAAAATGAGGAGAAAACACCTAGATATATGAGTCAGGCTGTCTAGAAAGAGCGTGTTAATGGTCTATATTTGCATAAGACATTTTCAAAGAAATAAATGTAGATGAATAAAACAAAAATTTGTTACTATGTCTTTGATTCTTTTCTCCATCGTTTTGCACAACAGGGAACTGCTCAGTTATAAGGTACTTCAGCTCCTTTCTCTCCCTCTTTTAGGATATCTATTCCTGGTGATTTTTTTTTCTGTAAGTTTTATGCATGGCAAAGACTGAGTATATCTGAATTTGATAAAGGTTCTGCAGTGAACAGACAGTCTTTCTGTGAATGTATTTTAAAGTAAATCTTATCAACAAAATGTCAGTAGTGTCCTAATGTTATTCTGTATAGTTGCAGCATATTCACTACAGAACCAGAAAGCCACTCAATAGGGATTCAAACTTTAAGCGGAGATAGGGGATAAAAAAAAAAAAGTTAATTTTCAGATAAAGAGAGTTGCTTCCCTGGACATTCTAAAATACAGTTTTGAACTGAAATCTTCATGCAGGGACTGCCAGGCAAAGAGGAAATAAATAAATATTTTAAAAGAATATGTGCTGTTGGTTACATAGATCAAGTTGAAATGATATAGGTTTTCTTACCCGCTAATGCTTTTTTCTTCTGCCATATTTTGAATGTGCTTTTTTTTTTCTTGCCTGTATGATAGAAATAGATTTCTCTAGTTAAGAGGGAAAAGGTGACATTCTGCTACAAAAAAAGAATAGGATGTAGGATTTTTTTTTCTAATTTTTAAACTCTGGAATGTTTCTGTGAGAGGGGCTGGATCTGCGTGAGGCTAATATTGAACAATTAACTTACTTGAAGGAATTAAAACATGAACCATCATTATTTTTAGCTAATGTATAATATACAAATCCACTGCTGGTCTGTTGCTGGGACAATATTATCTCTTGACTTGCCACTTACGTACCTATTAAGCCTTACTCAGACTTATAAAAAGGTTAAAGAAAAGGAATTACTATAAAAATGAGCATATTATTTGTGTTTTCCATTGTGGTTCTCCTAATGCTTTAAGCAAGTGAGACATGCTGGCATATTTTATGTGTAACTTTTGGAGTGTCACTTAAATACAGCAAAGCAGTAGAAAAGCTTTCATCTCGATACCTGTCTAAATGCAATACTTCTGATATTACCCAAAATAATTCTTGCAATCACTTTTCAGGAGAAAAAAAAAATAAAATCTTGCATAAGTCTGAATGCAGCAGGGGTAAATGACATTACAAGACTTTTCAATTCTTTAGTTATCTGGAAAATCTGGAAATAATATAAGCACAGGAACTAGGATTTTTGAGTCTTATTCAAATAAGAGTAGATGGTAAAACTCAAAATATCAATGGAAAGAAAGGGGGAGAATGGGAGCTGAGGAAGGAAACTAGCCTACGCTAATCGCTGATGTCTGAGACATGCTAGTGTTTTGAACAGCACCTCCTCAAAATGTCTGAACAAAGACTTTTTGCATGACCTTTGTCAAGCTGACTGCTGGACATCTGTCTCCTCACAATCTCTCCTGTTCTGACATGCATAAAATAGGCATTTTTCCACCATCAGTGTTCCAAAAATCTCTCCTGAGGCAATTTTCTCAGAATTCACCAATTACAAAGAGTTTACTTAAACCATTACTTCCTAATAAGTTGTCTGTTAGAACATCTGCCATAGAAAATCCATTTTGAGACCCACTCCCCACCAGGAGGAGGAATGTGGGGATAAGAACCACTGCATCCTAACAGCCTGTGCTAATCACAGAGTGAGGAGAGGCAATTGCCTCTTGCTCTGAGTGGAGCCAGTGCCACCATGAGCAAGGAGTGCAAAAGCCACACTGGGCAAAGGGGAGCAGATGGTAGCAGCTGGGCTGGTCAGGTGGGAAAGATCCTGTCTCGAGTGGCTGCTCTTAGAATTATCCTCAGTTTATTTTTAATTCCTTTGCCAATGAGTACCCAATAAAACTGCAGCAGCAGCCCAGGAAGCAGAACAGCATTTGCAGGGCATTTGTTTTTATCAGGCGAATGTGCAAAAAAAAACAGAACAGGTCCCTGCAGGAGATGGTGTTTCAGAAACACTCATCTCTCCCACGTTTCCTATTGACTGCTTTACGCATCCAAACACTTATTGTAAGAGCAGCTGTCAATCCCACCTTGCCCTGAACTGAAATTAGCTTTGCAAATTCTCTTCTTAGAGTCAGGCTAAGAATTTGCAGGTGGCATATGCCACATCAAAACACTTGAGTCCTTTCGTCTGAGCAAGCTTTAAATTCTGTTCTTCCTAATTCACCATTTTTCACTAATTCACACACAAAACTTCAAGAGATAAGTGGAAAACTTATTTCTCAGTTTTAAAGGTTTTTTCATCAGCTGAACACTGTCCTAGAAAAACTACAAGGTAATTAAAAATGTATAGCTATACACATGTAAATGGAACTGCTCATTTCAACTGAGTTATTTAAAATATTAATACAATAAACAGGGCATTAAAAATGAAGCCATCATCATTTGGGGCTACCTATGTATATTTTATAGCTAGCATATTTCTGTAGGGCATGTCTGTCTAAAAATCATTAGAAAACTTATTTCCTCAGTGGAACTGTGCAGCTCTTAGGACATCATATAAACAAAGAAAAACACCCACACCAGATTATTCAACACATCATGGAAGAGGAATTTCTCTCCCAGCATGAAATGTTTCTCGTCTGAGTTACCATATGCCTCCTACTCCTTATTCTATTTTTCCATCTCCTCTAGCATAAACACTTCCATCTATTAACAACCTTTCAAATTCTTTACACTTTAAATATTGCATAGAAACACATGTAAACAGAAATCTATGTTACTTTTATTGCACTCTTGGTACAAAATCAAAGCAACTGACAACAGAATCTCAGCTCAGGGTAGGAAATACATACCTGCTCACCTGAAAATCTTTATATCCAATAAATAAAGGAATGGAGATGAGATAGGTATACTGCTGTTTCATAAGCCTATTAAGGAAGGATTCAAAACCTAAATCTGTGTCAGAGTATAGAATTTATAATCTAAGTGAATTTTTTAAGGAGCATTATTTTTCACAGAACTTATAAATGGTTTGAGTTCCCTCCACAAAGAAATAAAACAAAGCTTTTAATTCTGATTTATTCGAGTCTAATCACAGTGATATTAATCCAAAATATTCCTCTTTTTCAGTCAGTTCAGTCATAAACAGCATTTCTGCAGAGCTGTGCCACTGACTGTAAAGTCAATTAAAGGTGTAGGATGGAAAATTAGTTCTCCTTTGCTGATTTATGAAGTCCATACTACTTGGTTCACTGTAAATGAGGCATCAAGTAGGAAATCTGTCCACAGAGAGAAAAGCAGCCTTAATGTTAATACTTCTAATTAAGAGGTGAAGCTTAATATAGTGCCATTTGGATAGTTTAGCAAGACATCGAAATGCATCACATCTTGGGAAATTAAAATATTTTAAGACCTTTAAGGAAATAGCCATTCTAACATTTCTGAGTCGGTGTTTTCATGTGAAACCATTCATCTGTTTGAATAAACAAAATAAACTTAGATGAGCAAACAAAAATGTCATATCTATAGATAACAAAAAGCGTTATCTATACATACCAATCTGCAGGACATTCACATTTAAAAAGAAGAAATACATTTTTGTTTGCCCATTCAATGCTCAGGTCTAGTTCTAAGATTTGAAAATCAATATCTCATGCAATCTAATGTTATGAAAGTCAAAGGTTGTGAAATCAATTTTACTTCAAATGCATCTCTGCATTCTACTTTATTCTTTCTACCTTCCTTTCTATTCTATTAATTCTACCTTATTCTTTCAGAAAAAAAAGTGAGTATTTCTAATAAATGGGCAATTTAAAGAGAATGGATATTTGTTTTCAAACTTTCAGCTTCATATTTTATAAGAAGGGATAATTAAATATAAGGTTCATACTATAAACAAGAACTCCATATGTAAACATATAATTTTCATTAAACTATCATTCACGTTTCTTTAAAATGTTCTCATCATGATTTAAAAGCTCATTTCATTGTTAATTTCCACAAGACTGCAATGAATTTCTATCAACTATCATAGTTAAGATTTCTCAAAACCCTTCTCTGAGATCAGAAAATAATAGACAGAAAATATACTACACCCCAATCTAATAAATGTTACTTTTCTAAGCCTTTATTTTTCTCATTCAGTGTAGTAAAACTAAAGAAATTAATTAGAAATTAGAAAAAATACTTGTAATGGAAAGCCACTATGAAATCAGAATAAGCCCCCACTATTTATAAGTATAAAAATAAACAATTCACTTAATTCACTGTCACTTTTCTCCCATAGAAAATAAAAAATACTCTTGTTCTTAAACATGAATTTAAGCAGCATTAAAAAACTTCCATGGTTAAGTAAATCTTCTGAATTGAGTATAATTGGTTATTTAAATGAAAATGCAGACTTTAAATTATCTTCCTCGAGTTAATGCCATATTATAGAACTTATCAGCTAATTAAAGAGAAACCTTCCCCTTAAAATAGCATAAGGCCCACAATTCTTATCTTAAACTGCAAAAGGATACGGTACTTTGTTTTCAAGGTACAAAATGCATTAGAAGTTCTTTAAGTCTTAAGCTGTCATTCAGTTATGCAGTAATGAACTCTGGGAATTTATAGTTTATCATATAATGCTTACAATTTCTTTTCTTGCAATTTTAAAGATCATATATTATTAAAATTACTTTTGTAAAAGTAGTGAGTAGACCTGAGTGGCAATACATGGTTGTGGTCATACTGTAGTAAAACATTATGTAAAAAAATCATATTGCTTTCTTAAACATTAACATCAAGTAGTATTTCAAGAGAGTTATAATCATGAAATTCAGTCTTTGACTGAACACTATCTTTGATAGTGTTAATTTTTGTCTATATAGTTTTGCTACAGTTATACAGACTCAAAATTTACTCTGTAATTCATCTGATTTTTTTATCGTCTCCTGTAGTTTTCACACACCATTTAAAGATGATTTTGCAGGTGCTGCATTTGTACTGAGATTCTTAGGCACTGTACAGAAAACAATATATTAATATATTAATAATTTGAATTAGTATACCCGCATACCTGTCAGTGTAAATTCAAGCTGTTAACTACATGGTGTCAGGTATACCTAGTCTCACAGAAAATAACAAAGGGGAAAAAAACACTGTGCAAACAAATAAAATATTTTATACTAAAAAAAAAAAAAGCTACGTTTTAAACATTCAATAAATATTATATTTTTTTCCCAACTGGTTGCGTCAGAAAGCTCTTCAAAACTCATAGAATTCTCCCAATGTTCCATGAAAGCAAGAACTGAAATACAGGTTTGGATATGTATTAAAAGGAAATAATGCAAATACATTCAGACAGGAATTTTTCCTCCAACCATAAGTTGAAATGAATTTGATCTCATAGTCACTATTGAGAGTGTTGTTCCACCCACCTGTACATACAAATGCCTGTGAAATGCGTTTTCATTTTGCACATAAATACTGCATGTGAGCAGCATTTGCCAGACGACCATGACTCGAGATATTCAAATGTGTCTCAGGGAGCCAGAAGCCAACATTTCCAAGAATTCATGGCAATGCATTACGCAGAAGTGTCTCAAGATCTCAGAGACTGCATCCCTTCCAAATATAGGCTATACATATCCTGTATCCGTATCTGTTAGGTCCACATGAACAGTTTTGGGGTTTGCTACTGTATATATATATACAGGAATAATTGTACAAGTAATGAGGGAAAGCAGATCAAAAGGCCCCTAAACATTAAGTTTTTTAACACGAAGATTTAGAAGATGTTATTTGTGAGGCTCAGGGTTTGCTGTTGCACTTCTTTGCAGCTGTGTTATGTCTGTGAAGTACAAGGAACATTTTAAATATGGCTAGATTAAATGATAGCATACAAAATATGAACAAAACAACAGCAAGTGCAAGGGAAGAGGATAAAATATGAAGGAAAAAAAAAAAAAGGAAAAAGATTACTTAACTCTTGCAGATTTATAGCATGTCATAGCTATCCAAATGCACCTTGCATGTTCAGTGCAAGTGCAGATCTGAAGTATAGTAGAGCCAGATGGAAATACTACAGAATGGGAGGTTAAATAGTGGTATTCCCTCAAAACTTGGGATGGGAGGGAGTTTAATCTGGGAAAGAGCTTCTCTGAGCCCATCTTCAGACAAGTAAAGACAGCCAGCATTTGATTAACTTCTTATGAGCAAACCCATGGGTTTGTCTGCTGAATGGAAGGATTTAAGAGAGAAAATCCACTAATTCAACAGAGACAATAAAAATGAGGAACCAGGAGCCTTTCAAAGACTCAAATTTTCTGTGTTGGTTCTCAGCACTGGGATAAATATTCAGACAGTGTGGCTGTCTAAAGAAGAGACAGGAGTGACTTCTAATTTAAACAGGTTTACCAAGACATGCACACAACAAAAAGAAGGAATAATTAAGATAGAGATCAATAATTGTGTTTTATTTTGTTTTTCACCATTTCTCCCCAACTGCAAGATTGTCTTATAAAACAATTTAACATGCATGCATGCATGTTTCATGCAAAAGCAAAGGATCATGAAATGAGATCTTTAGAAACAAATACTGATGAATTCATTGTCCTTTCTTGAAATCTACACTTTTTCATTACTATTTTTCCTATAAACCCTGACCATCCAATATTTTGGAGTGACAAAATAATTCTCTCTTTAAATAAATAAATAAATAAATAAATAAATAAAGTAGAGCTTTTCCTACTGTCAAGCATTTGCTATAACAATGTATTTTCATTTCTTTGAAAAGTTCTGATATAGCTGGACTAGAAGTACTCGTTCAAATTATTGTGATTGCTTTTTGTAATTCCATGTCTTGCATATAAGCACAAGGCTCCCTGTATTTTTAATACTGTTATCCCTGAGTATTCTGAAAGCAGATGTATTACAAGACTAATAGTAATTCTTAATACTGAAAAATAATTTTGAAAAATGGAACAAAAATGTTTGCTTTCTGTGGCATAAAAGTGTTTGTTTTCTTTCTCAGAAAATGAGAGCAAAAATTCCAGACTTGCACTCTGAAAAGTTGTTTGTTGTTTTTGTTTGTTGTACTTGGCAAGTGACTAATTCCAAAACTACATTATTCAGTATACTGTGTTCCATATATTTACATGACATTCATATTTTGAAGCCCTTATATTGGTGACATATTGATTTTCCAAGCCCCACAGTGGGTATACATTGACACTGTAAACACCACACAAGATTGTTTTAGCCATACATTAGGTTCAGTTCATGTTCATGACATCAAAATGTGTATTTATAAGTGTGCTAGTTCCCACTTCTTGAATGAAGTCTAAACTTCTAAAGTTACCATGTAGTGGTTGCTCCATGGCTGCTCTAGGTTTCATGGACTGTATTGTCCATTAACTATTTAAACATCTAGTGCACCTACAGAGAGTTGTGCTAAAATTTAAGTGCTTACAAATATGTGTCCAGTGTCATCTCAGATGCCCTGGGATATCTGTGATATCCTCATGCAGCTGAGTGATAGCAGTGACACAGGACTGATGGTAGGAGATCCATGATCTCCTGAAGAGGCAGCCAGAGGCTTTCTGGGATATGTTCGGATGCCTCAAAGGGCAGAAAAGGTTGCATTTAGATCACAGAATCATACTCCTACAATATAGACATCCCAAACTAGATGTTTCAATTTCAAAGTAAATCCCACCCTAAATTTTGACTATAAGTACATAACATAAAATCTTTTAGTAGATTTTGAGAAATTTGTTTTAGAAGACAAGGTTCTCTATCTGGGCTTATATGTTCTTGCCTCAGTACAATACACACCTACTTCAGTCATTTGCAATGGCTGAGCTTTCAACTCTTCTATTCGGAAGTTTAAGATTAATTAGCAAAAAACATGCTGAAATAAATCTTCTTAGATTCACTGCCCAACGCTGTGCCAGAATTTTAAACCTTTATGAGTTGCTTATCCAGCAGAGGAAAACAAAAAGCTATCCTACCTACTATGTGTTAACTAAAATAGACAGATAGATAGGCTCATTCAGCTCCAAGCCTGAATTAACTAAAACACTTACAGTCACAGATCCATGTATGGAAATCTATATTGATCTTATTCAGGTACCTACACTTCTCCTCACACAGAAATCAATAGACGTTACAACTGCAAACCCTGATTTTGTAAGAACTCGTCAGTCTTGTTAAATAAGGACTTAGGAGTAAATGGATATACTTGGATATCATTTACCCTCTGAAATAGGACTTGTAAACACAGAATAACATCCCTGGAGGATACGCCTTTGAAAGGAAAGTCGTCCATTTTTCATTCAAAGTAGTGTTTCATATAATATCTCTTGTAATTTAGAATAATGTTTAGAGCTAGATGAGTATATTTAGATAAGTAAAAATATTGTCAGAATCACTGTATATTTCATGACACAAACTTTCCTTAAGTCTATTATTTAAAAAAAGACATTCTAAAAATGTACTTATTTTTCACTAGGTACCAGTATTTCTAGAATTTGACAGAACAGAACAAATAGTATATTTTGAGGAAGTTCACTCCAAAGAAGACTTTTCTGTGTATTTCTATTTTGACTAGAACATTCCAAATCTCATCACAGAAAGAAGAAAAATTTATGATTGATTCTTGTTTCTCTCTTAGGGAGAGAAGAAGGTTTTGATAGTACTCCATCCTTGGTACATTTTAAAACAAGCTTTTTGCTGACTGTTCTAATCATTTGCATTATGTTCAGTGGTTAACTGAGTTGGCATGTCAATGGGCTAAGATGTAAATGTAAGTGAAGAGTCTAGCATGGTTGAAATAAATTGTCTTCCACTGACAAAGAAGATGCCTAATTTTTAGGCAGCTTAAACGGGGATTCAGCCTCTTATCTAACCAGCTTTTAATAGATCTAAATCCTGAAGGGGGTGGGGATTGAGCTATTAATAATGTCAGTATCTAGTTATCCCACAAACACAGTATTTCTCTTTCTATAATTGCCCAGATTTTAAGTTGGAATTCAATACTAAAAGAGCTAAAGTTAAAAAAAATAGAGAAATAAATATCACAGAATTTAAATTAATGTCTTAATTCACATTCTACTTTGATTCTTGTTACTGCTGTATAAGTGTGTTTAATTTCCCTAGGCCAGCTTCAATCCTAAATCTTAAAAAAAGATCCTGTATGTCTGACAATATTTTACTTTTTGTCTGAGCGAGGTTTTGAACCAAGACAAACAATTGCTAACTAAGAGTATCTCACTGAATTGGACAAAAAGTCTTTCAGAGATTAATAGCTTGTCACAAAAATCTCATCCTGATATCACTGATATTTAAAATCATATCTTCCAATATATGAGCACACTTCATGCTCAAAATTAAAATGTATAGACACAATTGATAGTTTCATAACAGGATGAAAAATACTAATATTTTTAAAGACTCTACAAAGGATGAGAATTTTTTTTAGAGACCTTTCTTTTTGGTGCTTTAATGAAATTGCAATAACCATATTTCCTTTGGATTCAAGGTTCTTGTCTAATTTAGGAAGATAGGATCCTTCAGAGGATATCACTTGTCATTCAGATATTTATCATAGGACAAGATGAATTTCCCCTTGGGATCCTTCTGTGTTGATTTTAGAGAAAGCTTAAAAAACTAAGTTAGGTTAAGATATTCATATTCTTAGAAGTCTAAAGTGATACTAAATTAATCTTATTCTGACAAGCCTGACACGAAAATAACATTTTCATCAAATACTATTACAAATTAAATTTTTATCAGGCAAGATTATTGACCTCAAAACCTTTTTCTTTTTTTTTCAGAAATTATTTGTACCTTTTAAAAATTATACCAATAGTTATGCCAATACTTAACTCTTCCAGTTCCATATAGCATTGGAAAGCAACTTCCAGTTCTCAATTCAGAATGAAATTTTTTGTCATAAAAACAGAATGGCTGGTATACGGAAGGTAGGTGTAGGTGAGACTTTTATTTTGGAAGAGGCAACACGTTTCTTCCAGATCTCCCAAATACCCAATAGATAATATATAGACAAATTATGGAACAGAAAGTCTTTCTGCAGTTCAGGAGAAATTATTGTAATTCTGATAAAAGCTGTATTATTTCAAAGGACTGAAAATTGTACTCTCTAAAACACTTTTGCTATCTGCACTCTGACAAGTTCTTTTGTGATATCAATACTTGTTGCCCTTGCTGTAGGCAATCAGTTTCATCTATTAACTAAAGCTGTATTTTAGTTCTTATGGAATATATCTTAACGAAAAAGTCGAAAAAGAGTATTCTGAAAACTTTTAATAGCCTGCACTGTACCAAAAATAAATATTAGAAAATGTTGCCACCTGCTTCCCATCTATTCCTAAAACACCAATGTTCTAAATTAGTTTTCTGCCTTGTGTAACTATAGCTGCTTTCTCCCAAGCATATGTCACATCACATGTAATTGGACTTCGTTTATTATATAAATAAGGCATATAGCCTAGTGAAGACTACATTTTTTGCCTCTTCACTTTTCTATACACACTATACAGTACTTTTAATGATATCCTTAGAGAGCTGGTCAAAGAGCTTGGGGGCGGAAATGTGCCAGTGATTGTAGGTTCAGCCCAAGCTAAGAAGGAATTCCGACTAGGACTTGTGGTATTTTGTTTGTTAGTTCTCCCTTAAAAAGTCTCCCTTCAGAGTAACAGGATGAACATCAAATTCTGCCTCACATTTGACAGACATGTAAAAAATCTCCCTTGGGCTGGAAAATATAATGGAAAAGAGCCTCAAGAAATGATAAGAAAACAAGCAGTATTTTAATCACTCATACATCACAGTCATATTTGTAAAGGAGGGTGAAAAGAGAATAAGCTATTACAAGAAATTAATTGGTAGCTAACGCATACTTTGATTTGATGAAGCTTAAAAGCTCCAAATAAAGAATCCTATTGAAATTTCCCAGGTTTTATGTATATAGATTATTACTTTTATTTTTTGCTGGATTGTGACCACAAGGGATGAAAACACTACATACAAAATAGCTGTATTTCCACAGAATGTGAATGTACAATGGAATCTTTTTAGCAAGTTGAGGATGAACAGTGAGTTCTCTCAGAACATTTGATTATCCTATACAATATTAAATAAGATCTCTACCAACTGTTCATATGGTTTGGTAATTTTCATTATTATAGCTCTGATCTGTGTTCAATGTATGTGAACACAAAAGCAGACACAAATCTAAAGAGATGGCCTATTATTGAAGAATTCAAGGATATCCTTAGAATACTTTGTGGCTAAAATTAGAATTAAATGCCCAGCCTTGGAAGCAAAATATTGAAAAATGTAAAAATAGAACATTAAAAGCAATGGCCCATCAGAAATCATAATCAAATATCAATTTGTTTGCATATGATCAGATATCTTATTAGTGGAGATACATTTGAATTTGTTATCCAAACCACTCTGAATCCATTAAGTCAATAATGATGAAATGAACATCCTTCAATAAGATGATTATATCTACCAAAGACATTTTACAGAAATGAAATAAAGACATTGTAACAGGGCTCTTCCTCGGTGTTATTGTTTTCTGCTTTGGAAGCAGACACTTTAAGACTATGTAGCGGCTGGAGTCCATTATATTTTAACTATACTTTATATCATTGACACATACTCTTAACATCTATGCCTAAGAGATTACTCTCTCATTTATTTGGTATAGATCCATTTAGTTTTGTTTGTTTGTTTTTCTTTTTTTTTCATTTTCTATTTCAGAACCATCTAAATAAGACAGTAGAGAAAGAGGGTAAATTGATGATGAAAAATCTTAAGGATTTGGTTTATTATTATGATTATACATTATTATTTGCTGAAAGGAAAACTTATTAAACAACCAAGCCATTGCAAATCTCAGAATCACAGAACCACAGAATGGCTGAGGTTGGAAAAGACCTCTAGAGGTCATTCAGCCCAACCCCCTGCTCCAGCAGGGACACCTAGAGCACATGGCACCGGGTGGTGTCCAGGCAGGTTTGGAAGATCTCCACAGAAGGAGACTCCATAGCCTTTCTGGGCAGCCTGGTCCAGGGCTCTGTCACTCTCACAGGAAAGAAGTTCTTCCTCATATGGAGGTGGAATTTACTGTCTTTTAATTTATATTTTTAATCTACATACATACATGTACATACATATATTTTTACCCATAATATTATGGGTAATATTGGCTAAATATTACCCATATTATAAATATGGCTATTTATAACTCAATATGCTACAAAGGAGCTACAAAAGTCCTCAAACATTCAGCCATAATGAAGAAAAAAAGTCGGATATAAAAATTCCATGTAACTATCTCAAAATATTGCCAGAGTGGTAGACTGACATTTCTCAAGATCTCCATATTTATGTCTGAATGTCTGTAAATAGATCAATCAGGGAAAAGTTGCAAGACTCAATACAGAAGAAAAGTTTTATTTTTGACAGCAGTCTATGTATTCTGACAGTTTCTACTAGCCTGTATTTAGAAAATTAAGATTTCATAATCAGTTATTATAAAGATTCCCCCACCTTCAGCTGTGGAGTGAAAGTAGTATAGGGGGAAAAATCAGAAAGTTAGAATATCATAGGAAAAGCAAATACCCTTGAAAGGAACTAAATTTACCAGACCATTGAATGTTACCATTTACCATTCAACATACTAACGTATGCTGAATATCACCAATACCTAAAATAAAAGGAGTAATCTTTATTGGGTTAAAATCTTGACTACTTCCTGCAATGTTTAACTAATGTTTTACTAATGTCTTACTCTGTGTTATAACAACATGAAGTATTGAAAATGTTCTTGAACCTAGAAGAAATTTAGATATTTCCACCTAAGACTGTAAGTCTTACAATCTTCTCTAGCTTTTGTGGAGTCTCAGGTTCTATGAGAGTTTCCTGGTCTATGTGGTAGTCTCTTGGATGCTGTCCTAGAGGGACAAGTTCCTATATCTTGCCTACAACTCCAGTGCGACCTGAATGATTTCCCGCCGTATGTCTCCATATACGTGGTTGACAAAATTAATAACCTACTCAGGTACTTTTGTATTTATAATTCCTGAGTAGACATACATTCAAAATGACAGGGAGATGACCTAGCTTACCCTGTTTCTCCTCCAACATGGCGCGTATACTTATTGGTTCCTTCTGAGAAAATGTCACATACTTTGGGTTCTCAGTTCCAGATGCTCAGGTTCTCTGTGCATGGATAACCTTCATATAGCTACTCATATGGTGTGGGTGAAAAAAATAATTATTTTGGAAATTGAGCTGAAAAATAGAAAGTTCTCATTCACTTTTGTAAAACCTTTGGTTTTGAAGAAATTCCCATAAATAAATAAATAAACATTAAGATTTCAGTAATTCCCTCTCAAACAAGCTGCACTTTGTTTAATATAGAGTAAATCATTAGAAGGCCACAATTTTTGCAGTCTTCCAACATAAGGCTAGAGTCTATTCTTTAATTTCCTGCAAAACTCTACCTAATGTACCCATAAAAGCACACGAGTGAATCAATAGTGCTAATTGCCTGTTTGGAAATATGATATTTTCTTGCCAATTTCGTGTTAACTATGGTAACTTTTTTTATAGCATTAAAGATATATTATTTTAAAAATTGGAATTGAATTGTAAAAAGAGTACAGAAAATGCAAAAGTTTTCAGACTGTTGTATGTTAAACGTTAGGTTCATATGAAGCCCAAATCTGATAGGAAAAGTTTTTGAAATAGAGAATTGTATTTTGGTTGTATGAAAGGTGGAATATCAATCACTTTCTTCACATCTGGATGCAGTAATTAAGTCTTGAAGAAGTGTTAAAGCAGAACTTAGTGCATGGTTGATGAGTCTAAGTCTTGTAAGATCACAAGTCTAGAAGCTATTACATGGTAATTCAAGACAATGATTGTTACTACGCTATACAAATCTTTCTATTTAACATTCATGAATATGCAAAAATGTGCATTCTTAATTTCTTCCAGATCTATTCTGACACCAGCCTAATCTGGAAAATGATGCTAAAAATAAGCTTAGAATTACAAGAATTATCCACATATATATTTTCTATTTGTTTTTAGTTTATCTATTAAAACTGCTTAAATCTACTATGAACATTTAAAATTTAAAAATAAAATTTAAAAACATTTAAAAATAAGAGAAAATGAAACCTCAATGTTTTTTTATGCTGAGCACAGTAGTTTATATAGTAATGTAAATTAATATAAACAGCCACATAATCAGACATTCTGCATTGATATTGATGCCTTTTAATAGCCTCTCATATGGCTACAAGTGCTAATTCATGCAACTTTTTTGCTTTCAACACCACTACTACTGCATCAACATGTCACCTAAATAACTATAATTAAGCATTCGCAGTAGCTGCTGATTACAGTATGCTGATGAACATTCCCACCGGATTTAGCAGCCTCTTTCATAAGAACGACAATAATCATCTTATATTATAATGTCTGTGCTTCTGAAGACTTCTTAAATAATCTAAAATTTAAATAGTACAGACTGTTGATTATTGCAATCTAAAGTTCAACAGGAGCTTAATCAAAAAGGTTCAAGTATCACATCACTGACATCTATTAAGCAATATGGTAATATAAGTCTTGGGAAATAAATACTTAAGTTATTTGGTTTTTGAATCAAAGTAAACTTTTTACAAAGGTCTGTTTCCTACTTAATATAAGTCCCTGGAACTTCTGATATCAGGGTGTTTTTCTTTTGCAATGAGCACAACAAATTTGTTCTTTCTTTAAGGTTGTTATCATCTTGCATTGAGAAGGACATTCAGAAAGTTAAATCACACAATGAAGCCTCAGATTAAGGCTTTTTATTATTATCATTTTAAGTCTGAAAGCAAAGAGATTGAAACTTAAATGCAGTCTGTTTATTACATTCCATGACCTAGATTTTTTTTTTTTTTTTTGCATTTTAACAGTGCAAATTCACTTCAGAACTAAGCAACTACTTAGACCAATGTCCTATCTCTGATGGATTTACATGTTCAACTTACATTTTGTTTTCTAGCTATATTATTCAAGCATAGAAAAAGTCTTCTGTGCAAGGATTGGGAATTCTGGTTTATTTCATCACAGATGACTTGAGAGAACGTGTTCCTTCTTTAAATATGTGTATGTGGAAGCTTGTTCACAAACAACAGTGCCTTGTCAGCACAACAGCGCCAGGGTGTCAGCAGTTGGGGGACAGAGCCGGAACAAGGAGGACTGCGGAACATCTCTCCCTGCCCCATGCGGAAACAAAGCCAGGACAACCGCGCGCAGGTGTCAAACTGCTGATTGGCTGTGAGCCTTGCTACATTTGTGCTGTGAAAGTATAAAAAGAAGTTAGTTTGCAAATAAACTTGTCTCACTCTGCACCCCAGACTGAGTCCATTCTTTCACAAGATGCAACATGTGTACACAGGCTAGCAAAAGGAGTATTTTCATGTTATTTAACTGTAGGTCATATTCAACAGTCAGAACTTTAGTTAAATCATAAGTGAAAATGAAAGTTTATACTTCTCTACAGTCAGTATTTAAGAACCTCTCTGAAAATATGATGTGTGTATGGCAGGAAAGACTAATACAGAACCCATGTTCTGTACTTCCATTTCTGGAAGTTTTCAGAAACAAGTAAATATTGCCTCCTTTCCCTCGTCTCCAAATATTGATGTACATAAAATATTTCAACATAATTGTCCCCTTAAATTTAGACATATATACAATATTATTTTATTACACTCTTCTTAAAAAATATATTAATGTTCTCAAACAACAAATTATGTGTTCCTTATATGTATGTGTGTGTGTGTGCATATTTCCACATACATATATTTATATGTATGCTCATTTGTCAGATGTATTAACAGCTCACAGCCAGATCGTTCAACCTATAGACATGGAAGTGAAATAATTCATATGCATGGACCATTTCCAGGATCTAGCTTTAATGTTAATCTTAAAAAAATGTGACTTTATTTCACTCTTCCTGTGCATTTCAAAACACATTGACACGCAAACAAAAAAATCTTTGCAAAAGGGAAACAAAACACCAGCATACAAACCCTGGAATCTATAAATCTTATGTAAGATAAGTAAAGTAAGAAGTATTATTGATGTTTTAAAGCAATCTGGCTTCAGCTTTTCCATTGTGGTAAACGTACAGAAGCAACTCAGAGAGGGAAGATAGAGTGCCTCTGAATGCCCTTCTAAGCCAGCTCCTCCACATTCTCCATTACTCTCACTCATTCTAAAGATCCTCTGGCCTTCTATAACTGTTACTATACAATTTTTTTTTTGAGAGATGCTGTTGACCTTTATGTTCCAGGGAGCAGTTAAGTTTGCCTGCTGTAGCATATCCATATGAACTGTCTGGAAATAAATAAATAAATAAATAAAACAGTTCATTTTTGTCCTTTAATTCCCTGTAATACAAGAGAAAAGAGTAAGGGTGGAAGGAAATCAATCGTAACTTATCCCTTGACGAATATCAGCAAACAGTGTGTCACAAAACCAATGTGAAGAAATGGAGTATGGATTTTCTGCTGACATTTGTAAAGTGTTTGTGTCAAAGTATTCCTCTAATATAGCAAAGGTTACAGTTTAACAAATTAAAGCACATGTTTCTTTTGAACTGACGTGTTGGTCGTTTGGGTTAATTTAAATGGCTGGTGTTTTTCTAATAAACCCTTAACCTAACCTGCTGTGATCATGGCCACTCTTCACATTATTCTGCTTTAAGTAGTTGCTTTTTCTTTTTTTCTTCAAAATGAGTTGAATGACAACAGTGTAACAACGAAAGTCTTTGTCTAGTGCATAGTGTATATATGTGTTTATATGCATATATATATACACGCTTACTGTGCCATATAGTCTTTCCTCCAAACATGCCCAGAAGTGAATTTACATTACAATAACCTAAGTAATGATATAGTATTAATATCACTAATTTCTGAGGATTAACTTGAAGTAGATAACAATTTTCCTTTGATTAAATTTCCTAACAAAGAAAAAATCTCACTTTCCTTTCCTATTCTAGGAACTTATTATTTTAACCTTGTTCATATCAATGCTTAGTACTTTTGAATTATATTGGAACAACATATCAGGAATATAAACTTGGCTTGGTCTTTTTTCATTACCTAAATAATGATCCTCCTAGGAAAATAATTCCACTATAAATAATAAGTAAAAACCAAATATATTTTTACAACTGATTTTATATGCTAACTGCTTGGTTTCTTTTCCTTATGTACGCTTTCCACATAGAAAACTCTTTCAGGAAAATGTTTTATAAAGGTAGTATCAATATAAAAACTCCGTAAAGGTTCTATGCATTATTCATGAAATATATGCTCTAACAAACTATTCAATACTAATACTAATGAGTTCTTTATACATAAAATATTAAACTTTCTAGATGGTAAGAGCTCAGAGCGTGATAATCAGTGGTGCGGAGTCTAGTTGGAGGCCTGTGTTGAGCGGTGTCCCCAGGGGTCAGTCCTTGGTCTAGCCCTATTCAATTTGTTCATCAATGACCTGGATGAAGGCACAGAGTGCTCTCTCAGCAAGTTTGCAGATGATACGAAGCTGGGAGGAGTGGCTGACACCCCCGAGGTCTGTGCTGCCATCCTGAGGGATCTGGACAGACTGGACAACTGGGTGGAGAGAAATCTCATGAAATTCAACAAGGCCAAGTGCACGGTCCTGCACCTGGGGAGAAACAACCCTAGACATCAGTACAGGCTGGGGACCGACCTGCTGGAGAGTAGCTCTGCCGAGAAGGACCTGGGCGTTGTGGTGGACAACAGGTTGACCATGAGGCAGCAGTGTGCCCTCGTGGCCTCAAGAGGGCCAATGGGGTCCTGGGATGCATTAAGAGGAGTGTCTCCAGCAGGTCGAGGGAGGTGATCTTACCTCTCTACTCAGCCCTGGTGAGGCCACATCTGGAGTACTGTGTCCAGTTCTGGGCCCCCCAGTACAAGAGGGATGTGGAGCTGCTGGAGAGAGTCCAGCGCAGGGCCACGAGGATGATCAAGGGCCTGGAACATCTGCTCTATGAGGAGAGGCTGAGGGAGCTGGGCCTGTTCAGGCTGGATCTAATCAGTGTGTACAAGTACCTCAAGGGAGGCAGTGAGGAGGATGAGACTGGCCTCTTTTCAGTGGTGGCCACCGACAGAACTAGAGGAAACGGCCACAAACTTAAGCACCAAAAGTTCCACAGGAACTTAAGGAAAAATTTTTTGACAGTGAGGGTGACAGAGCACTGGCACAGGCTGCCCAGAGAGGTTGTGGAGTCTCCTTCTCTGGAGATCTTCAAGACCCGCTTGGATGCAGCCCTGTGCCAAGTGCTCTAGGTGGGCCTGTGTGTGCAGGGAGGTTGGACTAGATGACCTCTAGAGGTCCCTTCCAACCTTAGGCATTCTATGATTCTATGATTTTCTAATTGTTTTTTCATAAACTAATTTTAAGATGTACCTTTTCCAAGTAATTATCTAAGATCTCTTTGTTATCAGAGGCATAAAGCAGACTTCTTTTTCAGCCCTTCAAAACCCTACTGTATTTGATTCATTCAGGTCAAATATCTTATATTTTTCACTGCAAACAAAATTGATTGTTAAATCTTTGTATTATTTACTACAACAGGAGACATTTAGTCAAATGAAATAAATTAGGAAGGTTGGTTCAAATGGCCTCTTTTTAAGGATGTTTTCATTCATATTAGATTATGTGATATGCCCACAACTTCTTTAAATGAGCATCTTTATATCTAAATTATTTACAGTGCTACATATGACCAAAATGTTTCTAGTTTTGCATTGCCAATTGTGCTTAGAGCACATTAATATGAAAAAAGATTTATTTTTACTTTTTTTTTAAAATACATGACAGTTTTGCACAATTCACATTACATTGCTCCAAAACTAAGAATACACACAGAATCAACATACTGTGTAACAATAATCAATCAACTACTTAAAGTCTGTGCTAATATGAAATTGTGAGTGCCCTGATATAATTATTGTGTAATGACAATAAATTCTTAAACATGGTTGTGTGACATCTTGGGGCTCATGCATAACAATGCTTGATAAAAGGCAAAAATTCCAAAGTTACATTAACTTACCTTTAACCACATTAATAATTGTTTTGTGCTTAATGAAATATAACAATATTCACCTACCTTTAAGATTTATATCTTAAATCTTTTCAAATCAATGAATCTGTTTCAATTAGGACATTACTATGCATACAGACAAACTATGTGTAACAGCAGCTAAACAAAAAATCTCTACTTCCAACTCATATTGATAATGTAATATCTTGACATGATAGGGATCTATTTTAGAAGATGAAATGTTACCAGGAATTTGAAGATGAACAGCGCTAAAATATAAACAACTAGGGCAAGGAATTTCAAATAGCAGCTAGGACACAGATACCACACTGGCTGTTTTTCTGTAAGCTGTTCAGGTAAAAAATACTTTCCATTTTATCTACCTTATAAAATGTTCATAGTTTATTTATTTGAAACTCAGACTTACAATCTCATAAAATATATGTAATAATGCATGAGTATTTAGTGCAATTTGTTTAATCCTTTCAATACAGCATTCCTCAGTAATATCCACAATGACTTTTTGTATGCAGCTGTGAATTAATTATCTAATAAGATATAGAGAATTTCAGCATAAATATTTTCATACTCTAAATACAGACTTGTCAAACAGTTTGTGAGTATCCACAAATTTTACTATTGAGATTTTTTTCTTGAGTTCAGGATAGAATTCTTGCCAAAATAAAGGGCTAAGAGGATGAGATGGACTTAAGATGCAGAATGGCGAGGTTCAGCCTTTAGGTAATGTAAGAGGACCAAGAATATTAACTTCTTTTCTCCTACAGATAGCTAGCCTCCTCATCACAGGCTTTGACCTGGGGGAAGAGAAATTTTTGTGGCTTTTTTGTTTTTGTGGGTTTTGTTGTTGTTGTTGTTGTTGTTTTTTGCTGTTTTTTCTTTTAATTCCAAAATCAGTCATCAAAATTCTTTAGCAAGTCTCAATTTCATTTCAGTTTTGAAGAAAATTCAGCAGTTTTGTATGCAGGGAGGCAAACTGGCTGCTTACCTTATTTCCATCCCCTGAATTTTCCCATTTTTGCATACTCCCAAGTTCATTTTTATGGAGTATGAGTAAATTTAAAATAAATATCTATTCATTCAGAATGCCAAGGGATGCTCATATACCCTGAGAACTACTGACTCTGTCTTTATTGCTCTTGGTACGGAACCTGCTTTCTGCTTAGACTGTAAAAATAGTTAAAGTACTGTTGGGTGAGGCCAGATCAGTGTGTATGATAGGACTATGCACACCAATAAGCACCTACATTATGACTACGATCACGTTGTGCAGTACACATCTAAGTCATCCTGTCAGCATAGTTCCCAGAAGGAAACAAATAAACCATCAGAAGGATACTAATAATCCATAACGGACACCTGAATGCAGCAACCTAGAAGAGAAGCAGAGTCAAAAGCAATTGTAGAATACAGAATAAAATATATCACTCAAACAGCTAGCAAGAGAAAATGAATCTGCATGTTATTCTGACTATCTCCTGAGAGAGAGCTTTGTTCTTGTGAAACAAATTGAGTTTGTAATTTTTGCAAAGTGTGGCAGAAATCTTGTCTGACATCAGAATCCACTTGGTTCTCTGTAGGAACTTCAGTTCTGACCAGCCAAAGTCCAGATAATCCAAGTTTGTTAAAATGCAGTTCCTGAGCTGAAGGAATCTTGAGGACTTCTAAAGGCAGATCAAAGAGGTCAGAAATCTTCCTTTGGTTGCTGGAGTTCGATTTTAGACAATAATTTAGAAAAAAAATTGATATATTTCTGAGTCATATCAACGAGCACTCAGACATCTTTGCTTGGAGCACTTAGGAAGTAATCTGCATACTAAAATAAAGTAGTATTTTAGTATCACTAATATGCTAATCAGTAACATTCAGCTGTGAAGGACTAAAGATAAAAGAAGGAATAATCAGAGACAAGAATTTGTGCACATTTTCCATTGCAGATGCTTAGCCATCTGAGACCTTTCTCACCTTAAAAATTATTAGAGAATTAAAAATTATTCCAGAAATTTACAAAATCAAAATTATCAACAGAATGTATTTAGGGTAAATTGGTAATCCAAACCTTGGACTAAGTGCAGATTGTTCAACACAGTTTCCTTTTTTTTTAGAGCATCACTTGGAAGACACTTTGTGTTAGGCAGTATACAAACATACAGAAACAGCTGTCTAAAACATCTTGCTCTAAGGAGCTATGCATCCTAAAAGACAAGACAGACCAAAAGAAAATGCCAGTCCTCACATAGAATTTACAGCTATTTTCCTTGAGTTACTAGCTTTGATTTTCCCAAATCAGCATCCTAATTCTTGCCCTCTTCACTACAAGTCAAGCTAGCTCCTGCTGGTCAATCTTCATTCCGTCCTTTGAAGTGCAGAAAAGTAACAGTGTGACTTTGTTTTCTCAGTGCTATTAAAGGTAAAGAAAAAAATTCACTCTTGAGATTGAACGAAGAATACTTCCAATTGACTTGCCAGGTTCTCTTTCTATCTGATGAATTTATATAGGATTTGAATGAATTGCTTTGGATATCATTTACTTCTCATTGTGATGGGAAGCTATCGCTTCTAAGGTCTAAGGTCCTGAAGCATAAGGAGTCAGATGAAACTGCTTTTAATGAAGAGCTTCCAGTGGAAACATTCGTATATGACTGTGGCATCTTTCTATTTGAAGAACATGAAATATTTGCTATGTATCATCTGGTTCACCTACATCAGATAGGGCTGTCCTTTCTGCCCTGAAGAATTCACTTTTCGTTTACGTACTTGATCCATCACAATTTTAGACTCTACATATCACATAACCAGAATTTTAATGCACAATCACTTGCTTCTATAAAAAGCATAAAACTGTAAAATTGGATTAGCACCATAGGGTGCAATATGTAATTTTAAAAAGCTAAAAAATAAGGTTATAGACCAGGACTTAGGAAGTTTTTACTAAGATTAGATTTGACAGGGAAAGAAAAGGAAAAGAAAAAGAAAGTAATGTGTGAACTTGTAGGAATAAGTCCATTAAAACCTCAAAGCTCTAGACTGTGATTTTTATTAAGTATGCTTTTATGCATTTTGCTGAAAGAGATGTTTGATGACCACCTAGGAAAGTAATATCTGCGATAAAGTAAGCAATAATGATTAGAATTAGAGGGAGAAAGTTCATAAAATTAAATAGACTATTGTAACAAGACAAATGTGATATAGGAATAAAAGAGTTTTCAAGAGTTTTTTTTTATAGCCTGTCAAGTGAATTCAAATCTAAAGAACCTCACTGACTAATCAGAATCTGTGCTAGTCTTGTAACCACCTGCTAGTTGCCTTTTAATGTGCATCTCTAGAATAATGCAAGTCATATATGATAAAGTGTTGCATATGAACTAAAGAATAATACATAAATACATACCAAATACCTAATACATACTAAAGAGTTAAGAATACAAAGCTCAGATTCTCCAAATATCCTTTATTTAGAACTAATTTTCAATAGGCACAAATAGCTTCAGGTGACAAACTTGGAATGATAGGCAATTGTATTTAAATGAAATTCATATATGACTTCTTTTTTTTTTTTTGAAAACCTTGGCCAGTATGAATGCAGGCTGTAATCTGTAAGAAAGAAAAAGTCATCCCTGTTTTTACACACACACTCTACTTTTAGATAAGCTCATTCCATGTGGTTTTACAAATCAGAAATAATCATTGCTGGAATGTTAACATTTATGCTACACATTTAGAAGAATTCATAATACATGAAAAAAATGGTACTTTCTGTCTAATCCTGAATGAATCCATCATAAAAAATTGATAGCTAACAGATTTACAAAATTATCAGAATTTAATCACAGGAAAAAATTTTGACATATAGAATTCTAAAAGAAAATTGAAGATATCTTTACATTCTTTATTAAACGTCTTATTTCATGAATACAAATATTGTCATTACTTCTGTCATTATTTGGGTTGGTTTGTGTATCCAGTGGTTGATCACAAATTTACAAAATAACAAAATCAAACATACTATTATGTTTGATAAAAAACTACTTTTTCATGCAAAAAAATTTTAAATGAAAATACACTAATGGTAATATTTATCTCAATAGATGTCAAAAAATTAGTCATTAATCAACCTAGGTTCTCTCTAAAGCACTGGCGAGAAACAACACTGTCAAAGGCCAATTCATCTTAGATATCTCTTTTAAAATGAGATGAAACACTCCCTCCAAGTTCTTGTTTTGTCTTGAATTTTCTATAGAGGGAGATAAAGGAGATGAGCTTACACTTAACTAATTTTTAGACATTTAAGTTGAGTGGAATGAATTGCCTTCTTAGAAAACACCCTAACAAGGCCTCTCCAATTTTCAAAAGGACTAATGAAAATTCCAGGAAGGGTGAGGTAGCTAATCAGCACATGTAAACTTGTCAGTTGTCCATTCTAATTACATACAATACATTACTTTAAAAAAAAAAAAAGAAAAAAAAACACTCTATCCTTGTAAAGTAATTAATTTCCACACACTATACTACTCCAGAAATAATTTGTACCTTTGCCAGGAAGTAACTTACTGCCTTTACAATATGCAGTATATATTTACTATTTAAACTGTCAAGTTATTTCAGTCGTTGACATATTATTCTTTAAGCAGCTGGGAATATCTATCCCAAGATTAAAATGTATTCTTATCCCTCTTTCCCCTTGCTATTTTATCTTCTTTAGAGACATGTTGACATGAAAAATGGTTAAGAATGGCTACTGAAGTATGATACTGTCAGATTCTATCTGTTAATTTGTTCATCATTTACCAATAGACTATGAAGATGTTTCAAAAAGAAACCTTTTAGGGAGATGTATGTATAATTCTTTCAGTTAACAGCGCCATTGATTTGTATGACTCACTAATGTCAAATATGTGCAAAATAACAGAAAATAATACGTCATTATGCTTTGTGACCCAACCCCCAACTATTCAGATGTATTTCTCCAACTTACCAGGAATGCTCATGGGGTTTTAGCCTTTCCATTAAATATTAATCATGTTCAGTATTGCCAAAGTCTGTACTCATCAGCTGCCAAAAAGAAACCCTCTTTTCTTTTACAACATGGGGGTAATATAATTCTCTAATACTTACATTCTACTGTGCAACAAAACTTCTTTATTAGTTTGAATACTGGTGAAGCTTGCAAGAAAATTCAGCTTCTACAAACCTGCGGTTTCCTGTAATTTCCATGTTATGATTACAGTGTGGTTTCAGAAAGAACAACTATCTCCAGGCCCCAATCTAGATGGAAATTTTATTATTTTTTTCTTTTTTAATTCAGTCTGGAGAGCTACAGTATGAAGGTTGCAAACAATAATGACTAAATTTGATCATTTAGAAGTAAATTAGCAAGTATAATGAGAAGATCTGGACTTAATTTGCATTATACATTAAAAAAAAGGCCTGGACATCAGCCAGTGCTCAGATTTATTAACACTCAGAAATGCTGTCACAGCTCATGTGTACATGGGACATTAGTCATGCATTTTGTTAATCTAGCTTAATATGGAACATAATTTATCAGGACATCAAAATAATAGCATTAACTCCATTTCCCCATCTACGTGAGGATATGCACAATAGACTCCGAAGCTGTACAAGCACTCTAATAGAGCTAATTGAAACTAGATGATACAATTAACCTGCTTCTTCATAAAAAACATTAACACTTAATGCAAAATTCTAATCACAATAAATGAGAGCAATATTGGAAGTAAACAAACATGGTATGTAGTTGAAAATAATTTTATTTTCTTTCCTGAAAATAGCAAAGGAAAAAAAATAGTTACTACTTGTGGGGGTTGCAGCCGTACTGTTAACGAGACCTGTTGCACGTTGTGGGAGTTGCAGCCGTACTGTTAACGAGACCTGTTGTACGTGACAGAAGCAGAGATAGGGAATGGCGGACGGAAGATCTCGCGGTGTCACGGAATGGGCAAAGGTTTAACCATATTAGGCTCCAGATATCACTTTTTGCCCTAATATGCAACTCCCACAACGTGCAACAGGTCTCGTTAACAGTACGGCTGCAACCCCCACAACTACTAAAGAAAAATCAGAAATATCAAACACAACAGCTCATCCAGTTACTCTTTTCCTCTTGTTCTGTGATTTTCCATGGGAAAGCAACATTTCAGTCACTTCCAAAAGTGGAAGCATACTGACTCTAATATTTAACACAAGAGAACTGAGCAGGTAGTCATGGTACAAGTAAGTTGTAAAAATAATCTATTATTTACACTATACGTTATTCTGGTACACATGTCAATAAGGCAGCAAAGCTGCCTCAATCTTTCCGATGATTGTGATCAATTTTTATTTCAAATGAGTTTTAAAATATCCAGGACTGTATTTAGCACTTATTACCTTAGATATCAAAAAATATCTAGTATTAACACACTCTTCATTAGTCAATTTACTGCTTCAGTATTATATTTTTTCAAATTTCTTTTTTTAAACCTACAGAAAGAAATGGAAATGGAAAAACTAAATTAATGACATTTGGCAAATTAAATACACTATATGAATTTTATGGATAAAGTTCTTAAAATTATAATATACCATAAAGACTCCATTCTATGGAAGATACCTATTAAATGAAACATCAAAAGAGGATTATATGGTATAGCTATAAGTGACAAATATACAGCAACAAATTAGACACTGATCAGCAAGTCAGGTAATACTAAAAGAGTAAAAGCATTTTTAAACAAATGTTTATCTTCAGGATAGTATCTAGAGTGTAGTCTTGGATAATGAAAGCATCTCGGTAACTGCAGAACAGAAGAAAAATGCAAGGTGGGACTTCCCCAGTGAAGACTTTAAAGGAAAATGGGCCTTTCTTTCTTTTTTTTTTTTTTGTTGTTGTTTCTTTTTTTTTTCTTTTTTTTTCCAGGAGTCTAAAGGATTTGTCTAAGTTAGGGAGAGAGCTGGGCTGAACACCTGAAAAAGTTTAAAGGTGGGTAGGACTGCAAAGAGGTAAGAGATGAAATCAGGAGTTACTACTCAGTGACATCTGCCCTGAAAAGTTTCCTACCCTCCACAGAAAGATCTGTAAGACCTTTCCAAGGAAAATACAGGTACTGAAGCTGCTGTTGCTCTACTGTCCCAGGCAACTGCCTTCTTAGCCTGCACCTAGGTTATGTGAAGAGCTTGAGATGGAAGCCAGGAAGAAATAAAACTGAAAGATAAAGGATCTCTGGCACTTTAAAGTGCTGCTGTATTTGATTTCTGATCTTTCTTTTTTCCATACATACTTTCATTGGAAGTTATGATAGCAAAAAAGAATACATTTAAATACAAATTTTATTTGGTGGGAGGTTGTATTTGGCTTTCTCTTTATAAATTGATGTTTCAGGAATTCCTTAAGAGGTTTCTGCCTAGGTACAGCCACACATTCAGCTTGGCCATTTTTCACTGTCTGGCTTATTTGCTAGCTTTGACATGGGTATGAAGATAATGTAGGTTTGCAAGGATTTTCTGTGAAAAAAAAAAGCCAAAACCTGCGAGGCCTTTTTTTACTCTTTCAAAGCGTCGTTCCTCTGCACCTCCCTCCACTGGCCTGAGATGCTGAAACTGGTCAGATGGAGAACTGAAAAGGTTCTTCTGTTTCCTTCTCCAATGAATTACCTCCTTTTTCTGATTTCACTTGCTGAGATGCAAAAACCCTTGAAACAGGAAAAGTAGGAGAGAGTCCTAACTTCCTCCTCCCTCCTCCTAACAAGAAATGACCTGCAGCTATAGTGACAGATCTCACCCACTTCACATTTCTTGGATAACATCTTAGAAAAGGCTTGTACCATGTCATGAATGACTTTTACAAGCTTTGCAGGCCTATGTCCCAAGGAATACAACAAAATACACCAAATGTACAAGGGATGGAACTCCCCTTCTTACAAGTGTGAAAATGAAGATGAGAAAATTAGGGAAATGGCTATGGACAAAAGAAAAATCCCATCTAGTGAACGCAATCATTTGGGAAAATATATAAGGATATTATTGAAAGCAGCTGTTCCAGATTGGAATTTAAACTCTATTTTAGAAAGAGACAGGAGAGAAAACATGAGAATGCAATTTGCATTTTTAAAAGAAAACCCAATCATTTATAATCTTGGCATCATTCATAATTTAGTCAGATTATTAGTCTAAAAACAGAATAAAAGTGCCTTATGAAAGTGCTCTCACTGCTGTGAGAGCAACAGTAGCATACTTAATGTTTACTAGAATTTATTGAAAATGAGGGAGGAGAAAGATCAGCTAAAAGAAAGGAGAGAAATTCAATGCTGCATTTGAGAAAGGAGTAGAATTTAGAGCTAGTGTAACATTAGTATTGTAATATAAAATTGCACTAAATGGCACTAAGGGTTTTTAAAATGTAAATAATGTTATGAAATGACTAGCTGAGCATTTATTTCAATGCAGTGAAAGTAACAACGTGTTATCATTTGAAAAAATAGTTGGTTTTTTTTGTGTGTCACACTGATGAAAATGTATCACATTAAGGCGTTGCTATTTTCACCCTCTCCATGAATAATGCCTAAGACCACTTGAACAGATAGAAAACCTGGGATGAGCTATTTTAAACATATAGAAAGCAGGTTTCTATATAATAAGAATTTGAATTTTTGATAAATGTATAATTAGACAAGAGTAAAGAACAAGGTGTAAGTAGTGATAAGTAGTGCAAATGATCTCTCTTTTTTTTTTTCAAATTATGCCAATAGATTTCCAGATGTCATTTCTTTTCTTTTTTTTTTTTCTTTCATAAGATGATGAACAAGTGAAGCACAAGGACATTTTCTATATCAGGTCTTTGAACAGAATCCCTTCCTCCCTTCATATGAATTCTTACCATAAAACATGTTGTTTCATAGATTTCATAGAGATCTACACTGCTGTAACACTCTCTACAACTGAGAAAAGAGGGGCATATTTGTGTTATCTGTGATGACCAGGTTCAGAAAGCAACTGAGGTGCTACTGAGCACAGCTTTAGGCACCTGGTGTCTGGCAGACCTCATAAGCATGGATGGTGTACCTGCCTTGTCTGCACAGGGAACGCCAGGAATGAGATTCACAATGGTCAGTTGTAGCTGCTAGGAATGGTGATAAAAAATAAATTCTTACATAAATTTTTGTTCCATAGATTGGACTCAACATTAAAACAAATAAATATCATGTTAAAGTATATAAAAAAATAAAATTAAATTAAAAAGTGCATATAACTTAAAGTTAGAAGATAGAAGATAGAGAGGTAAAATAATTCAGAATAATATGGAGTTTGCCAGTTATTCAGACCAGTAAACATGAGGATCAAAAAGTTCTGAAGTAGTATCTTTTTATACTGACCGAGCAACATAAAATTCAGTAGAGATAAACATGAAATTAAACATGGCAAAATGTAAGGATGGACTCTGAGCTGATTAATCACTCTTAAGAACAAGGAGAATATAATATTGAGATTATAAAAGTAGTTTTATAAAAAAGTCATTTCTATGTTAGGTGGTCAGAAAAGCAAAAAGAATCTTAAGAATTATTAGGAATGAGAAAGAGACAAAACCACAAAGCATTCACACACCGTAGTATAGATCTGCAGTAAAGTCCTGCCCTGAGAAGAAATGGAAAGAGCACAAAGGTATAATTTCCACAAGAATTTTGACTTACTAGACTAGGGATCATCACCCCAGAAAAAGATGACTAAGGAGGAATATGAGAAAAATCTACAGAACCCGGGGTGGTAGTGGCAACAAGAAGGTGATTAGTAATTCATTGTTCACTGACATTTCCAGTACAATAATATAGGGCCATTAAATGAACCTGGCAAGAAGTCAGATGATAGATAACTAAAAGAAGAAACTCCTTTAGCCAGTCTATGAGCTTTGCAGATACAAGATTATCCATGTTCAAAGAGATAAATTAATGAAAGACAAATCCTTTGAAACACTGAAATTGTCCTAGATTTCTTGATTCAAGTGCTCAGAGACAAGGAGAATGTTTGGGGGAAGTAGCATAACATGGTCTTCAAGTTTTTACATTTCCATATGCATTTCATAGAATCATAGAATCATAGAATGCTTAAGGTTGGAAGGGACCTCTAGAGGTCATCTAGTCCAACCCCCCCTGCACACGCAGGGCCACCTAGAGCACGTGGCACAGGACTGCATCCAAGCNTCGTCGGATCCTGAACTGCACCAGCTCATGGTCACTACACAAGTGCTCAGAGACAAGCCTCACATCTCCTACCAGACCCTCTCTGTTTGTTAGTACGAGGTCCAGTAGCCCACCCATTTATTATTGACTAAGTAACCTTCTCTTTCCCTGGTATTTAGTCACCACATGCATGTGTTCTAAAGAATCATAACCCCTTCTGCTTTGAATTTTAATTATTTTTTTCTCAAATACCAGCCTCGGAGTGCATATATATGTTCATTTAAGCATTATTATATTTTTATTATTAGGTTCTGTTCCTAATGCCCAATATTAAATTCAGAGTATGCTGTAGTGAGTTGAGAAGGATACGTTTTCATTCTTGCTATGTTTGCTTTGGAGGGGAAGTTTGTTCATTTCTGTTTGCCACTATATTTTGTTTCATTTTTGTTTGTAGATGTAGATAGTGCAAATCGTTTTCCTTTTTCTATCATATATGTGTTTTATTTCTTTAGGTCATAGAATTACAGCTACTATTGCCAGAGAAACAGATAAATATTGAAATATTGCAATGTTGGCAATAGAGAAAGTTGATGATATCTCATTTAATAAGTGGATATGCCTATTTAAAAGATATTAATATTTTGATGGTAGATCTTCCATGATATTAATCAAACAAAATGCTCTGGTCTGTGACTAGTGCACATTGAAATGAAATAGCTACATAATAGACTCTCTATGTCTCACTGGTATGCAGCACATTCCAAGTTGTTTAAAACCTCCTTTTCCTGGGAGACTATCTATTGTTCAAGCAAATCACATGTAGTTGTTAAGAAAAAAACACTAGAAGTTTATTGAGCATAAGATAATAATAATAAAATCAATACTATAAAAATGTTCTGAGATAGAAGAGAGACATTAGTCCTAACAGCCGTAGAAAATGTTGTTGTAGAATCAGCTAGAACACTTAAAGGTTATGGACTATTGTTCTATTTTCCTGCTTAATAAAGCTTTACTTCAGTATCATATGAGTATAATTTAATTTTCAGACACATCTTTCTGTTGTGAGCTGAAATTCAGTGTACCATTAGGCAAAGATGAAAATGTAAAGTTCAAAAGACACCAGGGGATTGAGTTAACACATTAGGTTTAGAGAAATCAAGGGACATGATTATCTAATTTTACTTCAGTTTTATGCCAGAGTTATCCCTTGTGTATCAAAGTAAACTGAGTCTAATGCATGTCAATTATGACTAAAATACATCCAAGAGGAACCGCGTATAAAATTAAATTTTGAATCATTAATATATTTTTCTCCATTATGAATATTATCTAATTTTTATATTCGTTTGGTGGTCAATTTGTTATGAAAACAGTGAAAATTTAAGACACTACAGACACTTTAAGACACATTAAGACACTACAGGAGCATACACCAGCATTCTTTTTAAAATTTTGTTTAAGACTTATTTTTTGCAACTTATTTTTTTTTACATTAATTTTCTTTGAAAGAAAAACTAATCTCTGCTCTTCCAGGCAGCTACCTTATCTAGTAGACCGAGACAAGTTTGATGCCCTTAATGCCAATATTAAACATTTTAGTGAAAACTAGTATCTCTTTAATGAGAAAGACAGAAAATCTGCCCCTGCCCACTCTCCTTACACTTCTTCATTCTAAAATATTCTCCATGCTGGTGATTGATAACTTCATCTTGGCAGTGAGAGAAATATCCAGATAAAAGATAGAGATGAGGAAAGGAAATGGAGAGGAGAAGAGAGGAGAGGAAATGGAGAAGAGAGGAAATGGAGAGGAAAGGAGAGGAAATGGAGAGGAGAGGAAATGGAGAGGAGAGGAAATGGAGAGGAGAGGAGAGGAGAGGAGNAAAGGGGAGAAAAAAGGAGAGGGAGGGAAGGGGAGAAAGAAGAGGGAAGAAAAGGAAAGGGAAGGGAAGGGAGAGGAGAGGAGAGGAGAGGAGAGGAGAGGAGAGGAGGAGTCATTTGCGATAGAGAGAAAAACATGACAATACCCAATATTTTTCATAAAGGATATACTTATGTTTTCAAAATACACGGAGATTAAGTTGTTTCTTAAAAAAAGTCCTTTCTACCAGAAAAAATAACAATAATGAATAACTCGTATTGTTCTTCTCTTCCCCAAAATTATAAGACCCGCCAACATTGATCAGTCTTCTGACTTTCACTCTTCTGCACTCTTCTCCCTTAGCAGGGAGACCTTTATTAACAGGTCAAATGCATCTTTGTTAGTTATTAGGGCCACTAAGAGGTTTTCCTGACTTCACCATGACTTCAAGACTAAAGTTTGTGTGACCAAAAGAAAAAACATGCTTTCACTATGGAATGGGAAACTCCATTCCCAGTGATTTCTCCTCTTCCTAGAGGATATAGAGGATATATAGAGGATATATATATATCAAGGAGATTTTTGCGACGTTACGGCTATACTAATGACTCACAGTATTAGTAGATTCAGTAGAGTCAGAAACATTAATGATGTGCTGTCTTTTGGGGTGACCTGTTAGAGCAGTATGCAATGAAGAGTTGGGCCAACTGAAGAAACTTCCTTGAACTCCACTCTGATAGACACCAAAGCAAAAGAGACTCATGAAAATCAGGCTACTTTTCCTGATTTGTATTTCACTTTCTAATGCAGCTGTATATGTGCAAGATCTTCTTTTTTACATGACAGGTTTGGGTAGTGAAAGTAAATGATTAGTGTTTGTCAGTGTATTACTCAGTGACCAGCGTATGCAAGTAGAAAAGAGAGGAACCAAGATGGAATAAGATGAACACAGAATATCACAATTGTAAGGGAAACAGTAATTTCACCTAGCTTTAGATATTTACTTTGTATACTTCTGAGCTATCATCATAGCTATATCTGAACTATCTATCTCAGGCTTTTGTATTGAAAAATTTGGGTTGGGTTTTTGTATTGAAAAAGTAATGAAAAAGTCGGGTTCTTCTGATCTATGATGACCCACTTTACATTAAAATGAACACAGCTCAGATATGACAGTCCTTCTGTGCAGACCATGGAGGGGTGTTTGAGGCATTAGCTCAAACATATCTACTAATAGTCAGAAGAATCCCAACCTAACTGTCTTCTCTTTGTGGTTCTTCCAAACCTAGAATAGAAAGATCACCGTAATTCTGGAGTGTCATCACAGTGTACATACAGTATCCAGAAAAAAATATATAACTCATATCAGTCCACTTTTCCATGAGTAACACTGTTATTATTTATGCATTAGAAAAATCCCAAGATCACTCTTCTAAACTTTTCAGGTCAGTACAACTCCCCTTGATGTTTTAGTTCATAATCTTTTTAAGAATCTACCCCTACAGTTTCACAGCTTCTTTAATTTTTTATTGGCAACAGGCATCACAACATCACTTGAGATTTAATTTAAAATTCTCTTGTTTTAAAATATGTTCTAAAAGAAATAATCTTAGGGCAACAGATTCCCTCCTAAAGGGTACACTGCGGTACCCTTTTTCTGAATTTTATTTTGGTAATTAATTCTTTCTCTTCTTGGGAGAAAAAAAAAAGTAAGAAGCCACTAACTTTTAGTCAGTTAGCAGCCACCAACAAGCTGAGTGATCTCTGCAATTATCTGACAGTGATGTTACTTCTAATTATTTTCCCTTTTATCTGCTAAGCGGGATGGTAGGGTTTTTATTTTATTTCCATGCACCACTTCCCTTACTACTCACGTAAATTCTTCTACTTGATCGACTACATTCTGAGATAGCAGGGGGAAATATAGATAAGCCTTGAAAAGCAGCCTGACACATTAGGAGGGTTACATCTGTAAAGAACCACCCTCACAAAGAGGTTTTCATGTGTCCCCTGCAGTGCACACACAGAATGAAATCCTGGCCCTTGCCTTTGTATAATGAAGTCAATGACAGCACACCCTTTTTCTCTCTAAGGTCATGACTGAACATAGGACCTCTGTAATCTCTTTTCTAGATTTGCCCTTGTCAAGATCAAACAGTGATTCTTAATTAGTATACAGCACCTTTCCTCTCCCCTTTAGAAATGGATTCCAATTGTATTGTTTTATTTAACCAAGATATTGGGGAATCATTCCCAGTCCTGATATAAGTAGTTTCCATGAAGACTTGCTCCTGATGCTCTCAGAATTACCTCTGCTGTAGTTAATGTAACAACCACTCAAGTGGCTGGCAGCAGTGTGCCCCAAGAGTAAAAGTATATGTCATCCATGCACTCTGTGTTAGCAAAGACAGTTTATGCTCCCAGCTGCTTAGTGGTTTATGTTTAGCACAGGCACAAACAAGTGTGAAAACATGTGCAAAACAGGCTTATATTTATAACTCACACACAATTAATCTCCTGTTGGGCATGATAGCTTGCTGCATTAACTGAGTTCTCCAGCATTTTTTGGAAAGAGAAGTTTTGTTTGTACTGTTCCAGAATTTGATGGATGGAATGTGTTTTTTCTTCCTCACTTAATTAGTTTTTTCCTCCTTTTCTATTTCTCATCACAGTAAGTTAGGTGTCTTCACATTAAGGTTTACTTCCTATAACTCTTCTCACTAAAATAATACTGTTCATCATAAACAGACTTTTATAGAGTAAGATACTATGATGGTAATCTTTAGTTACTGAGGCTCTTGATACGCTTGCTTCTTGCTTGTGCTCAGCAAGTTTTAGTATTTACAATAACTAATCACTGTAGATCTGAGGTTGAAGAGAAGACTTTAGCGCTTTTATTTAATCTTAACTATAATTTTCTCTTGGATTGTAGACAACTCGAAGAACAGAGCTTAAAACACTCTGATTTTGGAATGTAACTTTTGAAGAAAACACTTGTATAATAGAGAAGGAAGATAAATATACAGCATGGAAGTCTTATAATTTGGAAATTGTTTCTTCATATGCCACATCAGCTGGAGAGGTGATAGGAAAACAAGAGAACTTAAAGTATATGCTTTATGCAACATATTCATAAATGATCAAGTCTTCATTAGATGGCATGGAGATAGATGGCTCAATGGAGATATTTTGGGGCTCTGATCAGGACCTGATCAGAGAAATATGCCCTAGGAGACAAATTAGTAGGAATACTGACTTATACATTAGACTCAAATTAGCATCTCAGAGCAGGCTCAATAAATATTTCTTTAAAACGTATTTCTCCTCAGAAATTCAAGAAAGCTTCCAACACAAATAAGACCTGTACAGTTTGAATATAGAGAAACATCAAGAGATTTTTACTAGATCTTTAATTTCAAGGGATTCTAGTGCCTCACTATACTAATATTTTCTAAAGTAATGCATATTACAGCTATTCTTTTATTTTATTCTTTCAAAGGGAACAAAATTATAAATCAATAAGGAGAAATGATATTGAATCATTCTGAAATCTCTCAGTTTATGTCTTCTTAACAAAACAGACTGATGGGAATTCAAAAAAAATGAAGTATGTTTATGATTAAACTCTTAATTTAAACAAAAATCCTGCTTATGGTGGTCGTTTGTAGTTATATCATATAATAGAATTTTTTAGTATGCTAGCATTAAAACAATAGATGGAGTTTAATTAAAACAACAGATGAAGTTTTCGTGCAAATGATCCCCCTAATTCTTTTGGAAATGGTACATACTGAAAAATGCTGCAGCCATGTTCAAAATTTGATAAATATTTTATTGCCTTGATGGATACTCCTTTGTATTCCCTGAGACTGTTTTCATTCTCTTGGGTTTAGTTCAGTATAAGATATGGGTATCTGAGAGAATACCTACGAGCAGACAGGCAGGTCATGTAATTTAGTACTTCTTCCCCCCGTCTCTAATAACTACTTTTCTTCACAAAGGACAAGGACACTATGGCTGATATTCTGTGTATGGGAAAATATTTTTAAAAGTAAATAAAGTCTCTACTGATGACAGATAGCACCTTTTCTGACTATGACAGATAGCCATTCAGTGAATTTACTATATATCTACTGCACAAATTCTATTTCACCAGCCTGATAAGGAAAAGTGATAGAAGATAGAAATCTGTGTCAACATAAAGTAAATTAAAAGCGAGGGTCTTGCATCTGATAGTATCTTTTTATATAATGCAATTTCTTTGGCTAATGTTCTGTGTTTTACTTCAAAAGGTTATAGAAAAAGTATAGGTGATGGATTAAAAAGGAAATAGGCAACATTTCACAGAAGGGCATAACATCAAATGTAACAAAAGAGGAGTTTTCTAGTATGTATTACAAAATCCTATTTGTTGTCACACTATAGCAGTATTTATTACTCCCTCTTGCTGTAGAAAACCCTAGATATGAAGGAGAAAAAATACTTTCAGATTTATGAGGATCAAAACAGTATGTCCTATTAAGCATGATGGCTAAGTGAAATTAATTTTCAAATAAGTCATAGTCTTAAGACTTTCTGTCATGTTTGTTTTAGATGTAATTTGATTCACTTCATAAATTTTGATAATCAAGAAACACAGGAGAGAGAAATGGAAAATTTGTAATGACAAATAGAAAATTCCATGAAAAAAATCTATAAATAATAGTATTTTTCATTGAAAATTCAATCAAAAATACCAACAAAGGATCTTAAGTTGAATAATGACTCAATTGATAGATTTTGGGGGACATCTGATATTTCCTCTCAAAATTGTATCAGTTTGGCTATTGACTATTTCAAAGAAGACAGAAGCTTACTGATTTGTGACAAACTATAAAGCCTATCACTGTTTGCCATCAATTACTTTAGAAAGATGCTCCAAGAGTGCAATATAAATAATGTGCATGGTATTTGCAAAATCAAGTGTTCTGTAATAATTACCATTGCCTTTAACCTTGAATCAACTGAAAAGATATGATTATAAATACATGCTCTGTCTGAGAATGAGACATAACAAGTAAACAGCACACAAGCACATTAAAATGACTTTTAAAAATAGATTCCATTATAATAAATTGATCATCATCATCTAGTTGTTCAGCCATCATTTGCATGTCATCGTGTTTTACTGAATGAAATGATTTGCAAACGTGAGATGGAATATTTGCTTGCAAAAACTTATGCCTCTGTTTAAAAAAAAATCAACATACTAATAAAAAAGTGAAAATTCAAAAAAACAAATCACTGCATGTGCGTCTTTTTGCACAGCAAGATGTGATAAAGGCCATTAGTGCATCATCTTTTTTCTGCATTTTGTGATAAGTATGAGATTGATGAGAACATTTTACCTAGCATTAAGACTGACCCACAGGACTTTCTTCATTCATCTGATTTCAACTTTTTCTCAGAATCAGTGGTTCTGCCTGTGACATGACATTTTCATTCAACTGTTGACCCAAGAAATGGCCATAACAGATGAAAAATGAGGGAAGCTTTAAATTGCCAATTCAAGAAGGCACTCAGATACATATACCCATGCATTTGATTTCTACTGATTTTACTATGGTTTACTGCATATGAATAGTTTCCTTCATCAGAACTGAATTTTTACAAGCCAAGTGTCTGATCCAAATCCAATAAATTCAGAGCAAACCTCTGTACAAAGTTAAGGTCAGATTGTTCATGGCTCAAGTTATCAACATACAGAAAGTATTATGAGCCAGGAGGATATTAGATATGGATATTGGAGTCTACAAAATGACTGACAAACAAGCCATGGAAAAATTAAATTTAAATAAAGTAAAATTAAATTTAAATAAATTTCTTTTTCTTTGGTCATAACTAGAATTTCAACCCCTTTGCAGTGTTAGTAACAGTAATGATCTTAGTCTTAGGAAATTCTATTCTTTTCTTTGGAATAGTGTAATAATAAAAAAGCAATAGATTTTATATAATTTTACACTCAAAAACATGCTTCCTATAGCTCCCTTTCTTTCAGTTGCATTTTTCATAATGTCCTAACATACACAGGCAAACTGTGAGAATATGAGTTTGTTTTTCTTGCTTTGGTTTGTTTTGTTTTTTGAGTGTGAAATATAAAATGACAGAGGTAAGATTTCAAAGGTGTATGTTAACAAATCCAGTCAGCTGAAAATGTTGTTGCAATTCAGGGAGTCTTAGTCGGTGTAATATGCTATAGTAGATCTCACTTTGCTTTGTTTTTCTTTCCAGCTAATTATGCTACAAAGCAAAACAAAATGCACACAGAACAGTGCAAGTTTCATAGAAAATTTTGTGCATTCAATCCTTTCTTTAGACATTGTTAGTCTCCATGAATGGAGTTCTGTAGTCACTTTACTTCACTGATAAATAGCTCTTACTATTAGTAAGCTTAGTATTAATTATTATATAAATGCAGATGGACTTGTAAAGCAGACATATGTGAACCTGGAGTTCCTGTTCTGAAAATGTGAAAATATGCATAATATCAACTCATTGGCAGAACATGATAAAGACAGAGATTTTGATGGATTCAGTACTTCTGCAGTGAAATATTTTACCTATTGTTTTTTTCAGTTATTGGTTTTCTTTTAAAAAATAAAAAGAGCAAGGGAGCTTAAAATTAATTGTCAATAAAGTAGATGAGAAATGCCCTTTTACAGGAGGGTTTGACCTTTCTCACCCTTCTTACTGTTCTGTCTGTAAAGCCTTTCTGCTTCATTACTTCTCCTTCTTATAGATATTTGGATGCATGCAGACAGGTGTACCAGAGTAGAGAATACAAAAAAAATGGAAATTTGGTAGTTTGTAGCCACTGTTTGGGACAAAAATTCTAGTAACTTCAATCAATACCTTTTACCTTTACATTGTAGAAAATTTGCCATTATTCCTTTTTTTTTTTTTTTAACTTTTCTGTATTAGGGATGGTACTGATTGCTACATATATACCAACAAAGAGATATTGATCAGGATATTCTGGAGACAAAGATGAAATTGCCTTGTGGTTGCAATAAGTCTTGTTCTTAGAGAGAAAGAGGAACACAGAGATGCGCACAATACAGCAAAAAGGATTTCTGATGTGATTTTGTCATGTTAATTGGCGCTCGCTCCTTGTCATTTTCAGGAAAACATGTCTTTCAGCTGGCTGAAGTTCAAACTTATAATGTCGTCACAGAGAGACAAAGAAAGGCTTAGAATCTCTCATTTATGTAGCAGAGAAAGTTTTGTTTCTCTACACTTCATTTGTTTCCTCACATGACTGAAATGTAGTAACATGGAGTAACAGGCAATAACATGGCTTGTCCAGGACTGGAGCTTTGCGAGCCCAACTCTCAACAGTGGAGCAGAGGAGCTTGTGGCTTGTGCAATTTGCCATCACAGTCAGTACAGATCAGAGAGGCAAAAGAAACAGTGCAGAGGAAAGTAAATGTGTGCTTTCACCTCCTTGCAGAAATCCCTTGTCTTCATTGAGAAGGAAAATCCCACCAGGAGCAAATACAAAGACTACGTATCTGCATGCGTTTAACACATTTGTGAGTATACATGTATATATATATATATGTATATACTATGTATATTTAATAGTCCCTTCAGTACCAAAGGGTACTATGCACACTTGCACAGTTGAGTATTCTGAAGATTTTTTTGAATAAAAGTGTGACACTCCATATAATACTTTCCTTCAAAGCAAGGAGGACCACAAAAATAAATTGTAGCTGTTTCCCATCCTCCCATGCCTTCTCTCTCATAACTAACCCTTCAAAAGCTGCACATAGGTAAATTCCCCTGCGCTGAAGAACAGCTCTCTCCCCTCCCTCTCTTTAGAGTATTTCTTTACGGCTAGTTAGTTGAGCTACTGGAACACTGAAAAGGGATATCCCTGCAAGATGGCTTTTTGTCAGAGGAAAATAGGTTCTGGAATGCCAAAATGTAAAGGAGAAAAATCAACCATCTGGTCTCACATTTTACAAAATGCTGGTATGCCTCTCTGGAACTACTTAATAGCACCTCCAGTACACCTGATAAATATACAAATACGCACTTCACTGAGCTCTGACTGCCTAAGAAAAAAAATACATCCTTATATCTTTTGAAAATCTTTATGCCCTATTGAATTTAATATTGAATAAAAAGATATATAGGGAAATAAAAGGAGAAACATAATCAAAATATCAGAAAATAAAAGCTTGTATTTCAATTTCTCAAAATTCATATTTTTCTAATGAATTTTCCAATGTCCTTAGACATCCACTTAATGTCTCTCTGTCTGTTCTTTACTCAGTGAAAAAGAAATGAAAGCAGTCAGAATTCGTTTTAAAATAAACAGAAGACTTTACAAGACTTAAAACAAGTCTATAAACAATATAAAACAAAACAATATTCTCCCCCAAATTTTCTTCCCATTTACCCTACTTTCCTATCCATAGATTTCAAAGAGATCCTCTGAAGCTAGGCACATGAAGCATAGAAAACAAATGCCCTAAAACTCTGAGGGCATATTCTTATTTCTGAAATGACAGGGACATTGTTTCACTACTTGCATACTTGTTAAAAATTAGCACTGATTAAATTTCTCACTAATGTAAAGTGTAATTGTTGCTTGAGAGACTAAATCATTATTTCACTTGTATACTATGGCAAAATGAAATGCTAAATGACTACAATAGTTAATGGAGAACAAACTCTTCACATAATGGCAAGAATGTTTAACATGTTTGATAAGGTCAATTTCCACATATTTGATAAGGTCATTCTTTACTGTCCACATGTAGTTAGGGTTTTTTTGTTGCTATTTACCAGTTCACTTTTCATCAGTACAATACTCACCAAGGAGAAATGCAAACCAACAAATGAACAAAAAAAGCACAAAAAATCAACCAACCAAAAAAAGAAAACCAAAGCAAAACAAAACAAAAATGTATCATTGCTGCAAACAGATTGGTGATAAACAAAGAAAACCCTATCATCTCTGATCACGATAAAAATGTGGAATAACAGCAATTTGATATAAGAAAGTTATACTACTTAGTAACAATTTTGTGCGCTGTCAGCAAGAAAGAATTATTGTCTCAGCTAAAGTTTTTCTAGGTTATTGAAAATTCAGATATTCAGTTGGCCAGTCACTCATATCTGTGGCTTAGTTCTTATCCTTCACCCCAAAACATAACAGTATATCCTCGTTTAAATTGTTTCAAACAGCATGTTCTTAAGATTCTGGCATCGTGTTTAAGAAAGTAATATTACCTCAATAAAAGACTAGTGCTGCTTCTCTGACTGTAAGATCCTGCAATATACTTTTGAAGTTCAGAAGGAGTTACCTCGCTCATTGGAGTGAGATCACAGTCAAGGGATACTGCTTCAAGGGGCTGGGTCTCTTGGAGATCATTAGCCCAGTTCGTCCTAAATGCCCAGAATATATCTTGGTAGAGATCAAACCATTTCCTCTAAAGCAAACCAAGCCCTTATCATGGTATAGACCTGAATCCATCTTATCTTCGAACTAGTAGTTCTGAAAAATAAATTAAAAAATTGATAGGGAGGGAATAGTTTTCACAGATCTCAAAAATGTGAGGAATATATTACTCTTACTTCCCTAACATATATTAACACCAAAAAACAAAGATAACTCAACAGAGCAGATAAAGACATTCATAAATTTTGATCTGGTTTCACTTTCTGTATGATCCCATTAAATCTCTGCATGTTTTTATTGTTGTCACAGCAATGTCTTCTAATCATTTTTTATTATTAAATGACGCTGTATAGGACGTTTCTATAATCTTGTCAATAGTTATCATATCATACACTTTAATAAATGAGACAAGTCAGCTGTAGCAATCTCCTAGTAAGATAAATATTCTAATAGTTGGATAAACCTGATAAGAATCCTCTATTAAAATATATGCCTCCTTATTTTCACTTCTGAAAGACTGTCTCAGCCATTTGCACTGCATTTTTACTGCAGGCAATATTTACCATTTACTCTGCCTCAGCCTACCATACCTTCTTTCTTTCTTGATTGCACGCCTGCTACTCTAAAGGCAGATAGCTTATGTGAGGAAAAATGTGACTGCATGCTGTCACATTTCTGCATCCTCAAAAGTAGTGAAAAGTAGACGAAAAATCCAACTTACACAAGTTCTATGTAAAATAAAAAGCATAGTTATTTTTTTTTTAAATGGTAGCTATGATCTAACATATCATATACTTATCATATACTAACCTCCACTGCTGACCATCAGCAGCTTGCATCTACTGGCGGAGCTTTCACTGAATGTTATTTCCTTCTCCCTGAATCCCATCTTGCCTTCAGCCAGGTAAGGCAGTTGCCAGATCCAAATAGCCCTAAAAAAGGGTACGATCTGAAATACCTTGAGACAGCCAATCTTCAAAATTGACTGAAGGAAGGCAAAATAGACCTATCTGAATTTCTCTCAAAAGACATATGCCACATAGTGGCCTTACTGCTACCAGTACTTCTGCCATGTTATCTGTAGAGAAATTACGTGCATATATATATATACATATATATATATATTTCATTCAAAACACTTTTAACTGTGGTAAGCAACTGAATTTTTAGTCTAGCTAATTTCGGATTTTTCCTTACAGATTGTTTTCTGCTGCAAGCAGTTTAGCAATGCCTCTTTTTTATGTAAAGACCCTCTGTAAACTCTTGCCAAAGAAAAATGGAAATGAGCAAAAGAATTATGAATACAGCCAAGTGTGCTATTCATGCAATGAAATAAATAGCACAAAGAAGGTGCCAGTCTCTTTCTGACCAGGAAGGAATCCTTTTTTTCAGAGCTCCTGAGAGTGTCTGGCCAAATTAAAACTGTCCCCTGATGTTGATCTAAACATTGTAGTTGCCACCTTTCTTCTAATTGTGCATAACAGTCAGCTCCAGAGACATCTGAACAAATTATCTTTGATACTGTGTTGGTTCCTCTTTTGTGTGTACTTAACTTTAGGAAAACAGAACCAAACTTTTAACACGAGCTATGGCTGCTATTCCAGATTATCACCATTAACTTTTTCTCTTCCAAATTAACAGATATTACAACTTTTAATATCATGTCAAAGATGGCCAGCCAGAGCTTTCCCTTCTATTAGAGCTTTCTGAAGATAAAGAAACAAAGCAGTTGAGAAAGCAATGTAAAGCTTTTCTACAATCCCTTCATTTTGAGAATAGTGTATTCCTTGGTACAGATGAGCCATCTACTAATAAGTTTTTTGAATTATCCAAAGTCTGAACTTCCTGCTGGTTCATTTCTTTGCATCCTTCTCTTTTCTCTTGTTGTCAGCGGCATGGTTCCTTCCATGCTGCTAGACCACCTGTTCAAAAGAATAATAACAGTGATACCCCTTACTGTTAAAAATATAGCATTTCTCCCAAGTTAACAAATTTCCCATTACACCACTTTAAAATTATCTTGGCGCAATTAACATATCCTGATTGATCCCATTGGAAGTATCCAGGCACTATAATGGGAACTAGTTAGTCTCCACAGGAAGAATCAGCCAAATCACCTGCTCACATTCCTGATGGAGTCTAAATTGGATTCCACAAGCACAATCTCTGGCAGAAGTCACAACCAGCCTCATATCTGCCAAGACTAAACTGTTCTATTAGGGAAGTAGCTGTCACATTCCCTGTACCACAGGCTCAGTGCAAACACAGACAAAAAAGTCTCATTTTGGTGGGCACACCACACTTTAGCAACAAACTTCTTTCTTTCAGCATGACTCCACTGTAGCAAGAGTTAGCTCCAACAGAGAGATGTTTCCAAAATTAAATTGCCTTTACTCAAATGTTAAATATAAGAGCTTATATTTCTCTACTCACACTCACTAACCAAGCATCCCTTCCTAGCTCTGGTAACAAGGTGAGAGTGGAGGTATCTTACCCCATTCTTGGATCTGAAGATAAGCATACTGACAAACCCCTTTGAAATCTACATATCTTTGTACCTTAATAAATTGGGAAAATTGTGATATTCTTCTTTTCCAATACATTTTTTTTCATAGAATATTGGCCTCTCTACAGGAAAAATAAAGAATTCTAATAAACATGCTCTATGATGGAATGATGGAATCATGTGAAAATTTGAGTTCAGTGAGAAAAAAAAAGTGAATTAATTATATATCCCCACAGATTTCTGATTTGACCAGTGATATATGTACAAATGTGGAAAACAACTGGTTGACATCAGGATTTAATATTGTGTGAATGACATTTTTGGTAGTAAAAATACATCATATTTTATTCTAAGTATATAGGCAGAAAGAAAAAAATATTTCCTCAAAGTATTGCAATCTGTATACATGAAATGCTGTTACTGCTTTTAAAAAACAAACAGGAGATTGAGCACTAAAAATTAGATTGTGTGCTCAATATAAACTTGCACAAGTTTATGGGAGAAGTACCAGAAGAGACACAGGGAGGAAATGAAGTTAAAATGTTTCAATTTCAATTCACAATCTTAATCAAGCTCATCCTTTCCTTCCTCTGAGGGTCCTGATTAATTGCACAAAATCCCTGATACCGAGTTACAGTTTATTTTGAAGATAATAATGATGTAGGCTACCCCTGTGAATTCTTATGAATAAAAATATTTATGAACAAACAAAACAGGGGATTGCTTACCCCCTCTTCCAGTCTTACCCACATTCTAGTCTTATGAAATAGTTATATCCCAAAGATATCTGGGAAAATCAGATGGCTTCCTGAATAATTCGCTCACATTGTCAAAAAAAAGTTCCTCCAAACTTTATTTGGTACTCCCAGGAGTATTGCTCAAAAACTAAAGTACTCCTTCCCCAGCTGAATTTCTGATTTTTTTGCCATAGCCAGCAACATTAAGCGTGATTAGAAATTACCAGGATTCATCTTTCCAAAAGCTGCCTTTTGACATAATTTAGAATTAGCTACCATGCTCACCAAGTCAAGCACTATGAGCTTTAGAAGACAGTTAAAATATCTAGTCTTGTAACAGCAACTCTTTCAAAGAAAAAACTTTCCTATATAAAAAGAATTGTTCAACATAGCATATTCAGTTCTCTAAAGGTCAATGTTTAAAGCTATTTATGCAAAAGGGCTCTTAATTCTTTTTCTTTTTATGATTTTTATGAAAATATTAATGACAGGATTGGCTTTTACTGATATGTCTATTTTTAAACAAGTAAGATGCAAATAGATGTTGTTTTTTACTGTTGTTTTGTTTTTAAGTCATGTTTTCAACTTTGGTTATAACTAAATTCCCATGTGCCATGTGATCTCAGATGACAGGGACAAGAATGCCAAATTTATGAGACAAAATTTCACTACATGTTTCACTACATGCTACTTTTTTCATTCTTCCTCATAATGGGAGGAAATTGCAGACTGCAAATGATATGTGGAGGCATGGGAAAGCTTAATAAGATACAATTGAAACATATATCTGAAAAACAAATTTATTTCCCTTCCCTTCCCTTCCCTTCCCGTCCCTTCCCTTCCCTTCCCTTCCCTTCCCTTCCCTTCCCTTCCCTTCCCTTCCCTTCCCTTCCCTTCCCTTCCCTTCCCTTCCTCTTTTTAAAATTTCCTTCACTCTCTGCCATGGAGCAGAGAATGTTAATATGTGAACACAATAAAAAAAATCATAGCACTCAGTTTCATTCTCTTAGCTTCACTTGTTATTCTCTACTATCTTAAATACATTTACTATCTTCTGTTTGAGCCACTTCTCCCAGAAAAATATTTATTTCAAAACTCCTATCTTCTAGATTATATTCTCTAGTTTTGTGGGGGTTCTAACTTCACAGAACTAAGCAAATATTTTCCTGTTAATGTTATCATCTCGAGTCATAGTTTTGAAGTTTTTCATTTTGTTACCTCAAAATCTTCTCCATTCAGACAGAATAATTGGAAGCTCCTTAATTTTATATTGAAATGTAGACCAATAACATTTTTGCTGCATCTTCTGAAATACATTAATATTCTTTCTATAGATTAGTGAGTAATTGTTCACAAAGCTTTCTGCCAGAGGAGTCCCAAATGCATGATATGATAACAGAATAATCTTCAGTTTGGGATTCTCTATTTCAGCTAGTACTGACTCACAATTGCCTTTTTAATGGATGCTCTACATGGAGTAATCAATTTCAATAATTTCTTTTTCCTAACAAAATTAGTCTTTTTTAATCACTGTTTTGAAAGCTTCTTGCATTGCAAATCAGTTTCAAAAACACAAGCAATGATTTCCTGAAAGTGCCTCTGTTTTGCCAAGAGGTTCACATAAAATTTGTACATACAGACAAGAAGTGTGTTGATTTAAATCATCAAATGATTGATCAATGAAATGAGCATCAAAATCCACATTTCATAAATACATTGACAAAACTATAGACATCCATGTACTTTATGCCAGCTTTTTAAGCAAAGCTGACAGAACTTGGATTTCAAGCTTGTTGATAAGGAAACTTAATCCCTTAGGAAAACGTAGAAGAGGTAAATGAAATAAGCTAGATTTATACAGATCAAGAAAAAGGCAGGTTAATCTCTGTAGTTAAAAAGGTTAATCTCTGTTTAGTACAGAACATGATCCATCTGACAGGAAACACATTGCAGCATTGTACGTATGGACTTCCACATACATGTATAAATATAAAAGTATATGTCTGCCATCTGCATTAAATGGACAACGCTATTAATTTGTTAGAGGTTTTATCATAGTCAAAATGCCATTAATATGTCAGCAATATTTTCTCTCACTTTCTTCTGCCTAGCATTAGATGGAGAAATGTCCTTCCCTGAATATTCTTTTCAGGTATCTTGTATGTGCTTTTATTAAAAGTGTGGAAGTATTTTGTCCAGTCATGTATTCTTGCTTTTCATGAAGACCACAGATAGGAACCGATAAGTCTCCACAGAATACATCTGTGGAGTTTAAAGGATATTAAAGGAGATTTTCTACTGGATTTTAACACACTGCATGTACAGATAAGAGGTCCTGGATTTTGTTTTTCCATTTTAATTATAAATAAACAAAGAGGGTAAGCACTCTTGTTAAACTGGCAGAATAGATCCTTTGCATTCTTTTTGCAGTAGGCAGTGGAAACAACTTCTGTTGGTTTCTATATGGTTGTTAAAATTGGGGTCTGTAAGCCATCTCTGTGGAAACATGGCAAGAACAGACTGGTTTCAAACATCCAACAGCTCATCTGTGAAGTAACTGGATTTATACCATTTAGGAATTGTCTATATTAAAACCAGATCTTTGAACTGAATTAGGAGATTAACTGTAAACCATCAGAAAATGCAGATGGCACATAGGCAATACACTTGCAAGGAAGAACTCTGCAGCTGTACTCATGAGGGTTTTCATATGAACTTCTGATGGAATCTTCAACTTTAACTTCCCTTAAAACAGTAAGAATCAGTAAGCAGTGGAGGAACTCTTTATCCACAGATTGATGGCAAGCTAAACTTTAACAGTCTTTGATATTCTGATTTTCCTTTTAGCTTTTATACAAATGTCCAAGAGACACAGAGGGGGGTTCATCTGATTCAGTGCAGACATTAGGGCTAGTCAGTTAGGCTCTTTTCACAATCAGTGGAAAGAATGGCATTTCTAGGGCACAGTTCTTCTCATCCTAATGAGATATCTAAAGCAGGTCAAATGTTTCCTGCCTTTAAAATGCTTATTTCTCCCCTCAGACAGTAAAGGACTTTTATAAGTGGCTCAGATGTAGATATCATTGCCGTAGACATCTAGACCTAGATAAAATAAATCAACCTTCACAGTTAGATCTGCCATCTAAAAATGTCTTAATTTGTGCATAACTTAGTGCATACCATAACAATAGTTTGATCACAGCTTTCTACACCATAAAAATATTTTTCTATAATACTTGCAATCTAAAGGAAAACTAATAGTTATGGATGCACGAGAGAAAGCAAAAGAAAGAATGAAACTACTACTATTCAAAAACATATTGATCACTACATGAAGGGATGCAATTATCTTACTTTGATGGAAGGGCACATCCTGGAATGGAGTAAATGTCAAAGCTGTGTTTATTGGTCTCTGTTTCTGCACATGCTCTAGTATTTGTTTTCCAGATATCTCAAAGTACATTGCAAGCAAAAAACATATCATGATTTAGCTTATATAGAGAAATATGTGTAAAGAAAGGAAGATCCTCAGCAAACATTGCTTAATAAGTCAATGACAGAGCAAGTATTAAATCTGCCTTAGACCCATTCTGAATAACATTGTACTTTTGCAGGCTTATTGCATCTTTCACATAGAAAAGGAAAAAAAGATAGACTAGAGAACAACAATGAATGAATGTAAAACTGGTTTAAAGAAAAGAAATGCAGTAAATTGGAAAAGAACTTCATCATACCTATAAATAAACTTTTTCAAAATAAATAAAATGTAGTACTGTTACATCAAGACATTTGATTTTGTTGTTGGTGTTTTTTTATTATTATTCCAATGCACAGCCATATGAAAGAGGATAAAAATAAAAAAGTTAATGTGCATATAAGAATACAAAAGTTATGTGGTATGTGAATTAATTGTTATTTGATAAAGTAGAAATAGATTCTTCAAGCTGCTTTATGTGAGGATCTCCAGTGCAGATTGCTATTTAAAATACAGTAGTAGTTACATTAGTAGGGAATTGATGAATTGAGCTATGCCTAGATGATCTTAGCAGGCAACCCATACCTCATGTGGTAGAGAAGGCAAAATCTGTTCAGATCTCTGTCATGCTAAAGTGAGAGGAAATACTTTCCTGAATCTACGTTTGTTTTGACTCTGAGTACATGGCCAGGCACCAAGAAGGACAGGGATAATATTTCCTGATCCTGAGCAGCAGCTGACCAAAAACCTTTGTAATTTTAATCATTGCCTTATTACAGAGTTGCAACTGCTGTAGAAGATGTCCCAGACCATCTTGTCCCCTGCTCTATGCATTAAAGAAGCTGGCAGGCAGATATCTTATTCATTAATTTCAATACTATAAGGCAGCAGCGATCTTTTCAGCTAATAAATACTAATAATCAGCTAATAAAAGCAAGAGAAGGAATGTGGTCATGTTTAGCAATTTATTTCACAACAAATTTGGAATTTGAGAGCCATACAAAATGCATGAACATAGGGAAATCACTAGGGCATGCTTTTACTCCAATGAATTATGAAAGCTATTGTAGCAGTAAGTTTTGTAAAAATTCATCCAACGAAACCTGTATACAAAATTCCTCTAGTGATCCATGCAGCTTATGAGTGAATAGATAAATCAAAAAGAAAAAAGAAATCGGTTTTTCATCAGTCTTTTTATCTCCTTACAACCTCTCCAGGTTAATTTCCCCATTCTTATCTTCTTCTACCTCAAAAGTACTTATAATTTGCATTTTCCTGTCTCCAGTTTTTTTTCAAAGGCTCAGGTTATATGAGGATGCAAATTCTCGAAGTGCTTATTTTCAGATAGTCATACAGTTAACACCATATTCAATTTAGCTGTATTCATGACATTTTTTTCTAATAGCATTATAATCAAAAATCTATCAGGTATTCTTGAACCCTATTATGCAGTGTATTTTCCTTTACATGTCAACAGATCATGCAGACTTTATAGTAAACTTCATTTCATCTGCAAAAACTACAGCTAAAAAATACTGGAACAATCAAAGAAGAATAGACCTGTCTATTCTCAAACTTTGGTGTTCTAAAACACTTACAAGCTTTACTGAATATGCTCTTATTAATGGAGAAGCAAGTGAATTTAGTTAGTCATTAGTGGATTCCCTAATGCATACAGATAGATATGAATTCATTTTGTTTAACTGTTTCCACTCACTGAACTGTGGCACATCCCTTGTTTGGAAACATGATAAAAAAGCAAGTCAGTCTACTAATTAAAAATGAATTAAAAAAAAAAAAGGACACCTTTACAAGTGCACAGAGATTGTATCTACATTTCTCAAATAAGCAGTTAATGTAAGCAGCCTCTTCAAAGGTCCCCTGCAAAAAATGTCTGCCATGTCAGCAAGTAGCCATGATCTTGAAGTTTTCTAGAAGTACTGGTCTTCTAGTTAGATCTTCTGCTGCAGTGGGTTTATCATTTGTACTACATCAGGTCAGTCATGGTTTTGTCTATCTATCTGGTAAAATTCAGGAATGGCCTTCTCTGTAACTTCATAAGGCTTCTGTTGACCCATTCCTAAACTTTCTCATGATCTTTCTGAAGCTATGATGCAAAGTTAGGAAGAGTGACTGGTATAATGAAGCCCTTGCGTCAGTCACTCTTCCTAACTTAGCGTCATCTGCAAATGTGTTAAACACGCATTATGGGTCATCATCTAGGGTGCTGATGAAGACGCTGAAAATGAATTACACTAATCACAATCCACCAACTGGATGGCTACCATACAAGCATGGCACTCCAGGCAATTTTCACTATAAATCCGTTCTTTCCGCACACATTTCCTCAGCCTCTAAAATGGAGGAGATGATGTCAAAAGTCTTACTAAGGTCAAGGTACATTACATCTGCCAGGCTTCCATCACCCATGTAGCCAGCAATTTATTCCAGAAAGGCAATTATGCTGGTCAAGCACATAATTGGAATTGGATTCTGAGATGTGCACCATGAGCTCTCCAGAGACCATACGGGGGCCAACTGACTGTAGTTCTCTGGGTCCTGCCTGCCCAAAATCAAGTATCTGACAGCTAGCAAATTCCTACAGTCATAAAGTCTACATGAAAACACATATTTGTTGGATGCACCTATCCTGCTCCATCCTGTACTGCAGCTGCCTCTATCTAACATAGCTCACAAAGATAGAGGTTGTCATGCAAGACTCAGGCAGTTTTTTTTTTCTCCTTTGTGTTGGAGTTAGAACAGGAAAGCAGGTACCTGTGAGAGGCATATATGCTCTGATAAAGTCATCTTGGTGTCTGGTGCAGGAGCTGCAAGAAGCATCTCTTAGCTTCTCTGTATCAGTATTGCTCAAGACAGAAGTGGACATATTGTAGACACTCCGCAGTAGTAAGATCTTAAACTTCCCTGTAGGCAAGAGCAGTGATACAGCCATGGTAAACATAGGAACAGCAGAATATTACAGACTGCAATAGGAAGCGTAGGCAGGGGATGGAAGGGAGGAAGTCTCCCATGTTAAGGAGCTCTTTGATTCTCCAGAGCTATATAATATCAGAGAAATGCCTGCTGAGAATCGCTGGATCAAGATCACAGGAGAATTACCACTGATATTGTGGGATAGCTGTTACAGTTCTCTTGGCAAATAGAAGGTAGTGGATGAGGTTTACTCAGATTTCTAGAAGGAATCTTCTGTTCCTAGGTCCTCCTGGATGCTAGAGTATCTGCTGGAAGATCAGCATGGAATTATTTACACAATTGATCAGGTTTCTATATTGTGTTGATGATTTCTTAAAACAAATGATAAAGGCAACGATCAGGATTACCAGTTGATAAGACACAGTTTTATCTGGAGGGAGTCAGAAGGACACAGACAATTTCAAGAATTTGTTTTTTAAGAATGAGATTGACATGTGGGATGAAATTAAAAACTGCTGCAACACAGTAAGGATAACACAGATATAAAATATCAAAAAAGCAAAAGGAGTCAAAAAGCAGATAGTGAGATTTAAGGAGTGTGTAATATACATCTGTTCCACCATTTATTCTGAAATAAAAGTTAAGTTAAGGATGAAAGCATGGAAATGAAATTGTGTAAGTTTTGCTAGGAAATACTTCCAAAGGAAAGTCACCAGATTTTATTTTATATTACTGAATCCACTAATGAAACATTCTACATGGAAATGATGAACATTTCCAGAAACAGAAAACAATATAAAGATTGTTCATAGCAGAGTAATTCTTGGCACCATAAACATATATATAAGCACTCATATTTCCCTAAGGACTGATTAATAAATACTATTATTTGACTCAGTTAGATGCACTTATGAATTTACCAATTTACACAGCAAAACATAAATAAATGAAACACTGTACACGTGTTCTCTGCATTTGGAGAGAATGTAAGCACCTGCATCAGTCTACTTGTGCCCTTAAAGACATGGCTGTCATCTCAGTCAAAATGTGAAATAATTTCAATACCTCAATAACCAACTGCAGCTTCCTTCCTAAATCTACATAAAATCTGAGTATTTCATAGTCTGTATAGATTAAACTGTAACTCAGACAGAGGAAAACAGATAAAATTTTATGCGTCCACATCCTAGTTTTACATCTGAAACAATAAAATCTGTAAAAATATTTAAAAAATCTGTAAAAAAACCTTTTTTCTCGACAAGCATGTGACAAATTTCTAGATTCTATATAGCAGAAAATTTCTCTCACCTTTTTCTCTGAATGTGAGTAAAGTGAATAAAGAAGGGGGTTAGTAGCTTATTCTACTAATGTTCAAAATAATCCCTTCATTGTCACATATTGATTTTGTTTCATTTTCAGATAGGAGAGGTAATTTTTTTTTTTCTAAATTTATTCATCATCACTAGGCAATATTTTTTCAACTTACCATAGTCAATCACAGATTCTGAAATTCTTTGCCAATTAGAGATTCTTTGCCAATCACATTTGAAGAGCAGAAGCTGCAGTCTTTCTTTATTCCTGATATACAGTGATTTTGGCAAATTTCAGGCCATATTCCTCATAATAGTGCTATAAATCCTAAATTAATCATCTACAGTGGACAGGTTGAATATTGGATGATGTCTCTATTCGCTATATTTAGATTTCAAAGGACTTCTTTAGAGTAGGTCGGACATCAGTAACAGCAGCATAGAACACAGATGACATAGGACCTGGTGTGACTACACCACATCAACTCCTAGATGAGGCTGGACACTTTCTAATCGTCTTCTGTCTCCACACTGTTCAGCTGTAGATCTTGTATTTCTTGTTTCAGAAAATGAGGGAAGGAGGAATAAAAGAAAGGAGGGGAGAAATGAAGGGAAATTTACCCGATTTAAGAAAAAGATGGAGCAAAAAGCACTCAGAAATGAACTCTCATATTATGGTTCTATAAGAGCAAATTTTATTTATGCTGTATGTAAATATCTGAGAGAGAGGCAACTTAAGCTCTAACTTTTTAACGTAACTATTAAAACTCCATCACAGTGAAATATATTAAATGAACTATATATGAAATAATAACTTCAAATCCAACACAAAATATGGTATTTATACATGTTATTTTTTAAACAGTTTGATTACTAATAATCCTATATCAAAGAAGTATATAAATGAGGTCCCTTACTGGTGCCAATACTGGTGCTATACTACAGATAGCACTGGCAAATTGGTGTATTATAGAATTTCAACACTTCATTTATATACATTGAAATATAATAGCATAGGATGCATCATCATAAATCATTTTTCTTTCATTATTTAAAGCATTTGAAAGGTCACCTCTAGAGTCAGGACATTACTTAGCCATATTGGTTTTATTAAGTGAACGATCCAACGAATCATTTAGGGAATACTATTCATTCTTTGCAAGTGCACTCTGTTCTTCATTTCTTTTTATTTTGTCAGGCATGGCTTCCTCACTGTAAAAAGAAAACAAGCAATAAGTAGAAAGGGAGAGTTGTGAGTTAAATGGGTCTATTAAACAGAATGCTGAATGCACTTCTTCCAGATAAGGAATGGTAAGTTACTATAAATTAAATGCAAGTGATACTTGTGAGGATGCTTGCACAATTCTGGAGGAACTTATTTATCAACTATACAAAAGTATTGGTTCACACAGTATAAAAAGAAACAAATCAAAGGATGTAAAAAGTGCTCAAAACAGAGAATATCACTCTGTATGCATTGTGGAAGAGTTTGTAGTGTCAGTGATTCTGACGATCACTAGTTGCATGGAACATTAAACTCATCAAAAATATATAGGATTTTAAGAGGAGAAATATCACTTGATGATCTGCAAAGTCTCTTTATTGTGTATCAAAAGCTAAAGCTGATATTGAACATATTTCAAGACTTTTTGCCTAGTACCAAATAAAAAGGTTTTGTTTTGTTTTGTTTTCCTCTAAAAGAAGAAGAATATTACAAAGTTGATAAAATGTAGAGTTTCTTTCTGAGACGATATAAACATTACATTTTTTTCCAGTCTTCCAGAGGAATCTGAGTTTCATCAGATATGAAGTCAAATTCTCATCTGATTTTCACTATCATAGTAGTGAACACTAGAAATAAAGTTGCCCTCCAGTCCCCCCAAAAAACTATTCAAAAAGAAAAAAATTATTTTATGTCTTGGACTTTTTCAAGGGCATCTAATTTTTTTTGTGATTACAGCTTCTGGACTGCGTGCATTCATCTTTCCTTTTTTTTTTATTTCAAACTCAATGAAAGCACTATTCTCGTGTAGATCTCACATTTGAGCTTCCCCTAAATATTGTATATAGGAGATATAGATGATAGTTATATAAACCTCAGATAGTCATCTGTGGGGCATGGGGAGGGGATTTGCACAAGATGATGGGATTATTTGTCTTATGAAGCTAGATCTTGCTTTCTGCCAGTTTCTAAAGATGTGTGGAAAACTAGCTTAGATTTAGTTAACTAAATGGCTAAAAATATCTAAACATGATTTTTACTTTCCATCTTTTCACTCTCCACAAAGTATTTTTTTCAATAACATAATTTTATCCAAATGTTAGAAATAAAATTCTATCCTCAGTATTCTAGATCTATTTTCACTTTTGAAACAACGGGTTTCTTGGAATCTTTTCCTCTCCTCTCTTCTGCAATTCCATCTCCTTTTGGCCTCCAACTCTAAAAGTTCTATCTTCTGCTCTAGATATTTTTCACTCTTTTTTTTCAGTGTTTCTATAGATCTTTTACAAGCTCCTGTGTTCCTATTTTTTTCTTTCAATATAAGAAAATATATTCCTCAGTAACTTCAGACGTACACACAAACTCATTTTTTATCTTTATGAGTTACTCTAATGATTCTGTGAATTATCTCTCTCAAGTACAGATCTCATACAAAAGATCTGTATCTTTGTGTGCCTGACATCTCATCAGAGCTGTTCTACCATTAATTTAAAACTCTTTATTTTCCTTCTTAAAACCTCTAACCTAATCACTGTGCATACCATCTCATCCCTGCTTTATCACAGCACATCTTTTGAGCATTTTCCTTTCCTCTGAATTCTCCCCAGGACTCTGTGTCTGTATATCATTTGTAAGATTTTGCTTTATGTAATTCAAAAGCTAATATTTTCCAATGGGCTCTTTTCATCTCATATCCTGATGAGTGTTACATCCCATTGCCCAAGTTGAATCTATGGGATCAGTGTATGTGCATTGAGACTATTGCTGCAAAGATCATTCTTCATATCTGTCATCAGTTCCTACCATTCTCATAAATATTGTGTAATGTTTTTCTTATGAATTCTCGTTCTTTCCTATTTTTTCCCCAGCCATAGGATTCACATGGGATTTTGGTTCATAAATATATATCTAGCGTTATTTGAGATATTTTCAGGATATTCACATCTCTTAAGAGTGGGAGGGTATAACACAGGACTTGTGAGAAGCTTATATTCCCTGCTATCAGCACCTGGAAATAGACAATCTAAACCGACATCTAAAATTAGACCTATGTTTAAGCAGCTAAATTTCACCTTTTCCATTTTATATTCAAAGAACTTGTATTGTTTCTTCTTTACAGTGTCTTCTAATAACCAGTCTAAGGTCATATCTAAGGCTGTCAGATGAACTCATGCAGTGAGGTAGTTTCATCTCTGGTTTCTTTTACTCTTCATGAGTAAGAATGACTCTCATAGGGAAAGGCAGATGGTCATTGCTTCAACTTTTGCGCTTATAAAAGAGTCTACTTTGATCCTGAACTATTCAAACTGTCGCAGTCTGAACACAAAATAATTGCTCAACCTGCTGTAGGCTGGTCAGAGTACTGTTCGCACCCCTCCTCAGGTGTATCAGTTTCAAACTAGGAAAAAACTTTAACTTTCGATGTATGGGCTTTTCTAAATGCCTGTTTTTGTTGCTTTTGTTAAATGGAAGAGAAATGAAATTATAGTCATCTATCACATTAGACAGCAAAACAAGTAAAACAGGAGGAATTTATCTCAGAAAATCTTATCTGCAGAGTAGATATACAATGAATAGACATTACTATTTTGCATGGAAAACATTCAAGGGGACAATTCCATCAACAAAGTCAACAATTACAATTTACCTCCCTCATCAACAACTTGTAGTTGTACATGAGTCTGTTACTTTAAGCAGGAAGAATTGTTTGAATTTGATTTCTTTTTAAATATGTGGAAAAATAAGTGAGAACCTGCCTCAGTTTGTATGATGTGGAATATGAAATCTGCAAGTCTTTCTTTACAATGTTTTTGTATAGCATACAGCAGTGTGAATAGCCTTTGTAAGAGTCAAAGAGGATCAAATGGCTTTGGTGAGTAATTAAATACAAAGTTATGACTAACTGAAAAACTATTTGTTGTTAGTATGTGATGATTCTATGTATTTACAGTGAAATAAAGAAAGTGGAAGAAAAGAAAGTGAATATCATAAGGATTAACACAGTCTTGGAGCACATGGTAATGTTTTTCAGGAAGCTGTCAATGTTAGATGCTTATCTTTTGGAATTTTTTAGTAACTTTAAATTTTTTAATTCTCAGTAAAATTCTCAGAAATCTGGATTTCCACTTTGACTATCAGAAAACATATATTCCATTCAAAATATCTTAGCCCTTCCTGAATACATTTTTCCACCACAAGCCCTGAAAACCCTAGAAAGAAGGCACCTCTCCAGCTTTTATAACTTTGGTTCCTCTTCCTAGCTATATTTGGCCTGGGATTACCTCAAGGAAACTCACTTGCAGGACTCAGTGCCTTCACAAATTCTTAATCTTTTGTTCACAGATCCTTGTAGGAGTTATTCTTTCACCATAAAGGATTTTTTTCCCACAATATATATATCTGCATCTTGCCCATCTTCTCTTCTCAGAAAACAAACAAACAAATAAAAACTCTATACTTTTTCTCCACTAAATTTCATCAAAAAGGGATCCTTTAACCTTTGGTTTAATGGCTTCTATACAGGTTTCTGCTTTCAAACTAATGACAGCTAGTTTCCAAGAAACTGGTTGGGAGGGACAAGGACGTCTGCCTATAATTTTCAGCAGGCAGGCCATAAACATGAATGTCACCAAAAAAAAAAAAAAAAAAAGAGGAGGAAGATGATAGATTTTAACCAAATCAGAATTGAGCTTCAAAGAAGCCATACTCTGAAAGATTAAAACTAGCAAATCTGAACTGAGAATTCTGATTAAAAGAGGAATGAAGGTAACCTTCAATGGAAGGTAACATGGAAGGACTGAATCAATTTTGCTGCCATTCTGTGCAGCCTGGTTTTAGCAGATGTAAATTTTAGAAAGTCAGCCAGTCTTACTGTGATAATGGGAAGCTCTTTCATGTGCTAACCACTACATTAATGAAAAATTTTCATCAAAAACCTTCCTATCACACAAAGATTGTTTCAATGGAGGAAAACTTCCAACAGCAAGGAATTCCAAGGGCAACCAAGCAGGCAGGCTGGGCGCCTGTCTGCTGCCCAGCATCCATATGGCCCAGTTGCGTTGCTTGTCGGATGGCTGACTGAATTTTGGTCAGTTTGCCACAGAACTGATTATCAAGAGCTTTTCCTGGCCCCAGTTTTAAATGTTCATTAGATGTGAAGCAAGACACTTTCAGGATGAATATATAATGAAGTGAATGAGTAGCAAAAAGAAATTACTACTGTTTTACTACTATTAATTTAGTATTTAGTATTTTTAATAGATTCTCCATTTAATGCTAGTATGTTAAAATATATTCTCTCATTCTAATTCTCTCATTTCTAAATACAATTTTCAGCCTTTGTCTTCTAAACCATAGTCTTTAGATACATGAAGAGATACATGAAGAGCCACTATCTTGTGCCTTAGGTAGACATCTAGTCTCAACACTTCTTCGTAGAGGTGTTTGCTTCCAGTTTTCTCCAGCAAATAGTTCCCTCATTCTCATAATATATTGTAATTAGCAATATTTTTATATATTTGTTGTATGATCCTTGCGAAACAATCAAAGCTACGTGCATTATCTAAGTGCAAACATAGGAGCAAATACTTATTCCTGTGATATTTAAATGGTTCCAAGGCTGAATAATGATTTAATAGTTTGTTGTGGGCAGATGTCCTTCATTCTTCTCACAGTATGTTATCCACATATTTTCTATCTTTGTATTAGCACTTACTTTATAATTAAAACCTACATACTTGTATGGTTCAAAGATGCCAGAAACAAAGAGGAAAACATTCCTTACCATTCAGTTCCTGTTTTTGCAGTAGTAGGACGGAGAGAAGGCTGACTTTTCTCATCTGCATTTTTCTGCTCACAGGCAGCAAGAAAATACTTCAAAAGGAAAGTCATGTGAAAAAAGCTGATCTGCTTGTATATGAACCAGATAAGATCTCACTGAACATTTTCTTGATTGAAATAGATTGCACACAGTAATTAGAAGAAAGTGGATAGTCTTTTCTGGACCAGTGAACTTTTTTATGTAGTTTTTCTGATGTTGAAAAATAGAGTGGTCATTTTCTGCAGAAAGCCTCCCTGAAATTACATCTTTACTTAAGGTTTTGTAAAAGAAGGAAGAAAAAAAATGGGAAAGAACCCCGACCATGGGTCTTCCCGATGGTAATGTTGGGGAGGATTGACCCAGGGCATTTATATTTTCAAGTTTAGTTAACTTTAAGTTCATGTAAAAAAAAAAGAATCAAATTTCTAATGTCACATAATTAGATAATGTTATATATATGCTTAATTTCTCGTGATGAGATCCATATTGAACTGCTTGAATGTTGGAACAATAGTGGTGAAAAGGGGTTTTAAAAAGTAAAAAAAATCCTTTAATTAAAGAGTATACTTCATAAAGCATTACAATATAATTGGAAAGTTAATTTAAATTTTATTTAATAAAAGTCATTTAACATTTTATGACTGTGCCACTGAATAATAATTTCAACCAGTAGGAAATAACAGGATGAAACCACTGGTAATTTTATTTAACTTGGTGATTGGTTCTAATATGTATGGTATAGTTTAGAAAGATGTGTACTCTTGATTTTATGCCTCTAAAGCATAGGTTGTTTCAAAGTAAATGACTAAAATTACTTTTAAAGAGTTGTTTATTTATGTTCTAAAACTGGTAGCTTCAGATTCCAGTTAAGATTCTGTTATACTTTTGCATTTAAGATTATAAATATGCTTATACATATTTTGAGATACTCCTATCTGAATGGTGGGAAGGCAACCTAGGTAAGGTCTCTCAATAGCAGTAATTCTGTAACAACTTAATTCCATAACAACACATTGACAAACACTGACAAGGCATGCTTGTGTTGCCTAAAATTCCTTACTTATAAAACTTTAAAAATCAGTATTTCCAAATACTGAAAAAATCTCCAGAAAATCTCTAAAATCAGGTTATAAATTCAAAATATACTCAGTTCATTTTACTTTTTAAATTCTTAAATTCTTAAAATACTGTGATAAAACATGTTTTCTACTTCTTTTTCTACAATTTTCAGTCTTAAAAGAAATGTTAATTATTAATACCAATAACCTAGACAGCCTCTCAATACTTTTAAAACTGTTGAACAGAATTGGAGTTGGAAAAAATCTCAAGAGAATACTTTTAATGCTTCCAGCTAATTAATGTTGGCAAAGAAAATATTTTATATTGCCATATAGCTCAGAAAAAGAGATATTTACTGAACACTGTTCTCTCTTCCTCTGAAAAATGAATGACTGTAACTAATTCCTTCTCTCTCATAAATTTTCCCTAAAAGTTTATCTGACAGAACCATCAGTGTGGTCCCATTCTTCAGGCTGGTCCATGTACAAATCTGGAAAGATTCTGGACAGCATTCATAGACTTCCACAAATAATAAACATGGGAATATAAATAATAAATAGTAAACTATGGGAAAAGACAGGAATTTGGGAAACCATATCATTTTAAGTAATGAAATTTAGGCAGAAAATATTTATAAACTTTTAATCATATTCTTTCATATTTCATATTCTTTCAGTTCTTCCAAAATGAAAGGAATAAAAACTTGGCAGCTTAAGATCATACAGAAGCCTCACTTATCAAAATTACGGAGCATCATTTCCATCATCCTCTTCCTCCGTCTTTGCTTCACGAATGAGACAATTCTGTTCTTAGAATGCATGGAATATTACGGCCTATTCTGATTAATTAAAAATGTTAAAGCATTTTCACTGTGGTTTAACCTGAACTTTATTCTATCATTCTCTAAATGAACTATCATGTATTATGCTATGTGACCACTGTGGTCTACTGCTAACTTCATAATCTATCAAAAGGTTAATCAAAATTGGTATACCAGCATAGATATAACTTGATGGCTTATCTGGACAAAATATACATAGAGATAAATGTATTTCCCTTAAAAGAGAAATGGCTGCTGTTCTTTGTTTGATGTCTGTTGTAGCTTTTTTTTTCATAGAAATTTACCAAGGGGGAAATAAAAAATCAGGGACATCACAATATATCTTAAAATCAGATATAGTAGATGAGATAGAGTCAAGAGCCCAAAGGAATAAAAGACTGGTGGGAGTTCATAAATTTTCAGAGGAAATAGTTTTACTAATGAATTTTCAACTGAATTGCAAAAACAGATGTTATCTGTACAACCCAAGGACACTGAAAATACTTTTTGTTCATAGGACATACAGAGCAAATTCCTAGTCTAAATGAGTTTCTTCTTACCTACCTCTGTGTTAGCATTTATGGCTAATGAGAAGATCTGTCTGGGAAATAATACACAGTTGTAACCATCAGCTCTTAAACAGTAATTACATTGTTTTAATTATTACTGTGGGCTGATCATTCTAGTTTGTGGAGTTTGTTTTTCTGAGGAGAATAAATAAGGATGCAAAGAGCTCAATCATGTGTCACTGCTACGCACATCTCGTCATCCACTCTCTTAGTTTTAATAGACAAATAAAGGACACAGCCACCATGCGAAAGTTCAGAGGAACACGAACCTTCACTGTACACTAGTTTCTGTGGTTGGAAAATGTTTGAACATGAAATAACTTTAATTTCATCTGCTGTAAAATCTAGCCTCAGAGAGTGCATCCTACTGAAGATAGTCAGTCTACCATTCAACACCTCCAAATCTGGTCCTGACTTATGATAATTAGACATTTCTCATCATGCATTTGTCATTCATAATTTGCACTATAGCTACTGCTTTAAAAAGACTTGCAAAAGGCACTTCTGTCCATGCCTTTCAAATAGACTCCAGTATGTCTTTGTTGCACACCTTCTGTTGCCAGTGTTCTGCAAGTCAGGAATATGAAGGAATGGTCTAAAAAAAAGGCAAGTGCATACGGATAAAAGCAGTAGAATTGAAAAAATAGGATATCAGATTCTCAAAACATCATAGAAATATTGCTGTATGCCATATCTAATCTTGAAAAATGGCAAACATTATCTGAGATTATTGCTACTGATTCAGACATATCACAGTAACACCGTACATCCTAGGTACAGGCAGGCATCCTGTTGTTTTAGTGACTGGAAAAAGAAAGGGATAGGAAAATCATCTTGTTCAGAAACCTTGAAGCTTAAGCAAAAGTAACGATGAGGGTAGTACAAGATACAAGTGAGAGAATTCTCTACTCATTCACACACTAACTACTTTGTCATTTTCACTCTTATTTTGGACTTGTATTAAGGGCTGCTCTTTGGGTCAGCATTACCAAGAGATTTAAAATTGCTGGGGTGAGTTTCCAAATGCAGGCTTATTTTTCTTTTATGTTTGTTGCATCAGAACAAAGCAAACAAGTATCCTTTTTCCCTTTAATGCTTTTGGTAGAAGCCATGACAGAGGGCCAAAATTTATTTACACTGAGAGTTGCACTGTGTCATTTTCATCCACCATTTTTGTTAGGCTTTCTGCTAACAGCCATGGAGAGATTTGCAGTCAGAGATAAATTAGGTTCCTGCTGCTTATGCCATAGATCCATTCTACCTGTGGTTTCACCTGTGGTTCTAGACCTCACCTTTCTGTTCTTCTTTATTGCCTTGTCTTCTCTTCTGTTCTATTCTATTCTGCTGTTTTGTTACCTAACATCCATGGACACGAATAAATAACTAATAAAGTTATTTCATGGATTCATTGCACGTGATTATTTCCCAGCCCACTCTAATCTTTTGTCATAAAAGTATTATTCCTTGATAATGCTGCTAATCTTATTCACAATTGTATTTCTACAAGCCACTTCTAAAAGTTAACCTGAATCCAGTTTATCTTTTACCATTCACTCGAAGTAAATGGGTTTAAATTTCTTATAATGCTCTCAAAATTAATTCTAACCTATGTCAGGTAAGAACTGACACTTTAATTCTAATGTGTCACAGTGAGGGAGAGTGAGTAAATTATGTGATAGGAGAAAAAGTTCCTCCATTCTTTTTTTTTTGGCAAAACTCTCCCAAAGAACCATCTCCTCCATCTTCTGAAATAGCTAAACAAATTATGGATGGTTTGGTGGATCACTAAGGGTTGCAATATAGTATCACAGAATCTTACCAATGTAGAACTTGGTAAACAATTTGGCAAACAATTTGGCAAACAAAAGCATGCTAGCTACTCTGAAAATAAGTAAATGTCACCACCAACAAAAAAAAAAGTTTATATTCCCTGAATTTAAGAGACATAAAAGTCATAAACAACATTTTCTATAACAGCTTATATTTTCTGGATACTTTTTTTTCATTTGCCTTCCTTTTTCCCACTAATATTACATTTAATTGACTAATTTAAACACAATTCTCTTTCAACAGGCAATTCTCAGATTTCTGAAATTTATTTTCATAGTTCTGCTCATCTTAAATACTTTAAACCATTTATCTATTTTTATAGTTCCATAATTTATACCAATTCCAAGGTCCTTATGTTCATTATCCCCTTCCCCGCAAAAAGATACCTTCATCTAGAACATGAACACACTACATCAGTGACTATAAGAGTAAAAATGAATGTGTCCAAAATTTCAAAACCAGTTTCTTAAAAATTTCAATTTTGATATGACACTGAATAACTTATTTGTCTGAACACAATTGCTTTTGTCTTTGCCTTTCTTCTAGAATCTTCATAAATAAATCCAGTCAGCTCTCATAGATAAATGTACTTGGTCTCTCCTTGATATTGTATATGACCCAAAAATCTATTAAAGCAAAAGAAATCAGGTTTACTTTAAAGATTTCTGTTTATTTTTCAGTGTTTCTATACTTTTTTGCTTGTTTGTTTACATAATTTCTTTTAAAAATTTTAGCATTTAGGAGTATTTGCAAACAGAGCAGGTACCATAATGCTTTGTACAGAAAAAAAAATCTTGGCTAAAATCTCTAAAGAAATAAAATTGCAAAACATTTTAATTTGTACCATGCAATATGTAGACAGATTTCTGAATTAGACTATAAAAGAGTCAAATGAAAATAAAAGAGAAAGAGCATAATGAAATAGAAAAAAATCTGAAAGAGAAACTTCTGCAAGCTCAGAAGTTTTCTGTTGTAAAACATATCTGTGTATAGATGCAAGCAGGAAATTGCTGTTTGAATTAGCAGTAGACATGTCAAAAAAAATCAAAAAAAAACAAACAAACAGAAAACATTTGGTCCTATTGACTATTAGAAGAAAATTATTCAGGGTAAGATCACAACTGTATGTTTCTACTTGCTTCCCTCTATAGAATGACCAATTACAAACACCACAACAGAGCACTTGGGTACTGTGGTAATTTGATTTTGCAGCTGGACTTTTAACTACAGGAAATAAACTACCTATCTGTTCAGTTTTCCAGAATATATTAGCTTCTTCAGATAAACTGTCCAAATTACCATCAATATATAGAAAACTTCAGGTTAAGTACAACCTTGTTTAAGATTTCTGGTGAAAATTGTGATTTAGATATTAATGTTTTCCTGCCTCTCCCAACATTAAACTTCAAGAAAATCCTAATATGTGCTGCCTGTTTTAATATTGCTTAGGGCACTTACCCTGCTGAGATCTCTATCACATAGTTGGTCTAATTTTCCTCATAATTCAGATGGAAAAATGCCAGAAAGTGACTTTGCCAAACAACATATGCCAAATGGAGACTCTCTCACCAGGATTTTTCACAACACATTAAGATATTCATCTGGTGCTCTGTAGGGTGACAGCTTTCATCCAAAAAAGGAGGGTAAGGGAAAAAGATTGAACAGACCAAACAGATTAAGTTATCTGTAGACTCACAAATGCATCTATTTAAAGGAATTAAAGTGTGGTGCAAATGATTCAAAAGTTTCCCAGGGGATGTTCAGTTCCTCCTGATTTTAAATAGGTTACTTTTATTTTCTACAAAATCTGAGATCAAGAATCCTGAACAAATCATACACATACAAAGTATAGCTCTCATTAAGCTATACTGTTTTCAGATTTTTTTTTCAGTCAAACAAGCAAGCAAGAAACAGTTTCATTTATTTAATGGAAGCTCGTAAACAAACATCATTGTGGAAATATAGCAATCAAGATGAATTCTTCTAGTCTTTAATTTTCAACTGGCTATATAAGAAAGAACAAAAAGAGAGTAGGGAACTTTTATTATTAAATGAGGACATCTCAGATAAAATTATCTAAGACTCACTTGTCTGAAGAGATCGGACAGCAGAGTTTTAAAGGATAATCACCTCAAGGCAAGTCTTTTGATAGTCACCTTGGGTTTTGGGTTTGCTCTATTTAGATTCTTACTCTACTCCTCTGAACAGTGTTGTTAAGACATCCTTGGAGCAAGCCATGTCCTTCTAAACTGTAAATAGTCCAGACCCTTCATAGAAGAAAGGGTGGTTTTCAGAAAGTTCACTCTTCTGTAAGGCAGTTTGCCCAACTCTTAAAAGAAAGGTTAAATATGAATATAAATTTGATGATAAAAGCAGGATTTTGAAACTTGTGTTATGACTGCAGTTTTTATATAGTTTCCATAATTATTTACTATATATTAAAGAAAAGGTGGTTTCTTTTGCAGATATTAAGCTACACTACTTAGGAGCTATTAATAGACAAACAATGCATTAATAATCAAAGTCTCTTGCTGGCAGCTGACTGCTCCCTGCAAGGAGAAAAATGTTAGGCATGTGATTGCTTGAAATGACTTTCAGCAATTTGTAGAAGGACTCAGATCCAACCCTGAATAAAAGAAAATCACAGTCAACATTTTCAATTCCAGTTCAGATTTAACTAACAATTACAATCTGAAGATAGTACATGATTCTTCCAATCTCTTTATCTAGAAGCTCTCCACCTGGAAATATAATGGTTTCTGCAACATGTCTTCACTTGGTAGAAAACAACATTCAGACAGTATCTGAAATAATATTTGATATCCATTCAATGGAAATTCAATATCAAAAGAATGTATTCATATCACAGTAACCAAGGAAAAATAGAGAAATTCAGTAGAATATAGTGGAAATAACATGTCCAGCCTCTTCTGGGTTAGGTATGAATGTCATGATTTTGTTCATAGCTTCTGTCTTCAATTCTAACAATTGGATATTAGCTGGAGAATTATGACCACATCAGGAACAGACATTCTATTTAAAAAATCACTAAAGTCCATTCTTTGAATTTCAGCATCTAAACTCCAAGACTTGACACACCATGAATATTTTCTTTTAGGAGTGCTGGAAGCTATTTCTTTCTAGCCTTCTCACAACATTATTCTGCGTTCTCTAGTTCTTGTGAAACAACATTGCTTCCAAATCACCAAGAAAACCAATCGTTTTAATCTGTTGACTATATATCTTCCTAGTGAAGATCTTTCCTTGATGTTTGTTTTTCATGATCTTGTTCTAGAAAACCATTTGACCACATTTTTTTATACCATTCTTGCTGTAATTCGCATAGTACATCTCTAAACCTTGGTACTTTGTCATTTCTGACCTTTGTATAGTACTTACATTTTTATCTGCTTGTCCTTATAGATCCTAAAAGAAGAATCTGTATGATTTGGAAACAATTATTTCATCCAAAATATCAAATATTATGACAATAAGCACACATATGTCTACAGATGTCTATAAGGAGGTAATCACTATTTTTCGTGCATCCAGAGGAGATTTTTCATACTTAGTCTGTGGACAGAAAAGAGAAATAAACAGTAAATGAAATTCATTTAAAAAAAAGTGTTTAAAGGACTACCAGTTTTCACTCTTACACTTTCCTAGTATGAAAACTATTTTTCAGGCACAAATATTTGATTTGAAAATTGATTACATAAATGATAAATAGTGGTCATCTTTTACAAAAATGTTATGCAGTAAAGTCTTAAACAAAATTCTGTACACTGCAGTTGGATTCCTTTTTAATAGGATTGGCTTAGGTCTTAAGTAGACCACAAATGACAAGGCTATTGCTGAGAAAGGGAAAGGAATGATGATAATTAGCACAACTTAGCTAGAGTATCATATTTATAGTCACTGTCATCAATTTCAAGTGGAACTTTCATTGCAAGGCAGGATTTTAGGCACATAGGTACAAAGGTACATAGGTACAAAGGCACACAGGCAAAATTTCCTGTATTTTTCTGGGAAAGAAAAAGAAAGAAAAAAAATTCTTTAAGATGCAGAGGATTTTATAATAATCTCTAAAGGATGTTGAAATTGATAGTGTCATGAATGCCAAAAATATAACCAAATTCAATGCAAAAGAATCCCGTGCTGATTGAATTGTGAATTGATCTGATTAATTTGGCTGGATAGCAATGATAGAATGGGGAAGGAAGGAAAGAGAAGACAAGGCAAGGCAAAGCAAAGCAAAGAAGGAAAGGCAAGGGAAGCAAAGACATTTGTAGGCCACTGTGGTCTGAAAATTCAGGAGCACAGTGAGCCATGGGTCCTTTTCAAGAAGTCTCCAGGACAAAAGTATATAAGTCTATTGTCAACAAGCCTACGTTCACTGCGCAGCACTTGGCTTTAAATGTAGATGATCTTGTAATAATAATAATAAAATATCTTTCTTCCTTCAGTTTTGTGCTCCTGAAAAATTAGTCATGGATATCAAGTCCATTTTAAACTGAATATAGTCGTGTGCAGCGGTGGTTCATAGTAGAGAATATGAGTTTAATTCCTTGCTTTCTACTATCTCCAGTATGATGGCCAGGATGGATGTCAGTAAACTGATGTCACTGAGTCCTAGCGCATAGCACACATGCACACACAGACATGCACACACACACAAAGAAAGAAAAAAAGAAAAAAAAAAAAAGAAAATGGATTTTTGTTCTCAATATCACTGTGGTGCTGAAGTCTCCAGTCAATAGACTGGCAATCCACATTTGATACTCTGTGGAATGTTGACAATGTTTGCTAATTGCCACTATAATCTGACCTGAAAAGAAGACATGAGCAATTCATGACTTTGAAGTTTGGCATGAGTAATTTGCTATACTAGGCAGAGACCTATAGTTAAAACGCAACTATTGAATGCAATAGGCCACTTCAGAACTCTGCAATTACTGAACAACACACTGTAGACTCTTAGGTCAGAAAAGAAGCAATCTTCTTCCTCTTCATTTTTGGAGCTACCACTGTTAAACCCAATGCTGTGATTACACTACCTTAAAAAATTCCTGTCCTTGATAAGAAGCAGGAATGCCTTTCTACTGTTTCAATCCAGCAGCTCAATCTCATGCATTCACTTTCTTGCTCTTGTCTGCTGTGACTGAAAAATAATCTTACTCTCTCCTACATGTGCATTTTCCCTGCAGGAGAACTTGCCACTAGTTAACCGCACAGCACACAGAAGGTTTTAATCTTCTTTCTCACTAGCATGGAGAAATGTCTCTGAGCAGCGCAGAACTAACAGCATTCAGTACACTGTTCCACAGGCATTACCTCTTCCCTTGTGAAGGGATCTTCACAAGATCCCTTTTTGTTTCAAGAGCATATAGCTGGTTTTCGGTTTCTTTTCATATAAAATAAAATAAAATAAAATAAAATAAAATAAAATAAAATAAAATAAAATAAAATAAAATAAAATAATTAAGCATTCTCCTCCAGTTGGCTTTTTGAGCAGCATAACTCTGATCAGCCTGGCAGTACATGCATTATGTTAGCCAGAGCAGATTATATTCTTATTGTATTATAGGTAGAAATATCAGTACAAAATGTATCTAGGGTTGCTCTAACTACCAGATGCCAGATGCTGGTTTTATTATTATTATTTCATTTGGATGTAGTACATTTTCTAAAGGTGCTAAGAAATATCAGGAATTTTCTTTTCTTCAGTCAGCAAAACCATACTTGTTAGAACATGGACAGAAGCCAACAAATACAAGCACTATTTTAGACATAAGATTAAAATTTTTGATGTAAAATTTGCTTTATGTTCAGAAGAAGCAAAACCTTTGGTCATATGAACATCCTTGTCTTAGTACAGAAAGTAGTGTACATATTGGTATAATCGTATCTAAACTGGGAAATAATCTTTTAAAACAATATTCCACATTAGAATTTATGTGGTTCTGTTGAATATAACTGGAACCTCGAAAATTGCAAACAGATATAAGAAAAATAAATTAGTGTGAAGGTAGTCAAATAACGGAACAGGCTTTCAAGAGATGCTGTGGAATTTTCTCCCTTGGAAGAGTTCAAAACTCAGCTGGCCATGGCTGTAAGCAACTCAATCTGATTAGACCAATTTTCAGCAGGGAGTGGACTAGATGATCTCCAGAGATCCCCTCCAATGTAAGCTATTTATGACAGTTTCTGTGACAGTTTTATATTTTCTTCCACTTAGTGGTGGTCTATCAGAAAATAAATCTCTCTCTTTGCAGTAGACTCTCTGCAGCATCTTGAGCATTCATACTATCTGCCTCTAAGTAGATCACCGAAAACCAGTGACTGCTCCAGTGTAGTTTTCTGGGTAATTGAGTTTATAGGTAAACCTCTGGAGATATATGCAAAATAAGGGATAGTCTGTGCAAACATTCTAGTGTTTGTAGGGTATTTAATACCAGAGAATATAAATGCTGGCAATTCACTTTTCCCTGCAGCTATTTGAATAAGACTGATTTCCACTGTCAATAGGAATTTATTTAGTGCTGCTAGCATAACCTAAAATAAGGAAAGAAGCATCAGCTCTGATAGTGGAGCTTACAAACCATATTAAAATATTTGAAGAGGTTACATTCTATGATGAAGTGTTTGTGCACCTGTATATTTAGAGTGATCAATCTCTGATAGACAACTCTTAAAAAAAAAAAAGGCATGTTTTCAACAGGAACTTAAACCTTGAAAGGACAATGGCCTTGAGAATTAGGCAAACATGACCAGAAGACTGGAAATTGTGATAAGATGTATATGAAGTGAGAGTTTGGACTTTAGCCATGGGCTCCCAACTTGAAAGATCTGTGATCTGTTGTGAATTACCTGAACAGTGCAGCTGTGTATGAACAGTGAGCCTGACGTATTGGATTTACCGAGTACATTTAGAAGACTGGCTAACATCATATCTCTCTAACCAGACTATATGGGTTTTGTACTAACCTACATGATGCCTGAATTCAAAGAATTCAGAAGGCACCTTGAGAAGAGTTAACTAGTTGTCTGCCTCTACCTTTCTTCATTAATAGGCAAGATTTTTGTGACCAAAGCATGGAAACATCTTCACTGGCCCATGATGATAAAAGTCAATAGATAATTATTTTCTACGAAGTACTTGTGAGAAATTAAAAAACAAACTAATGAAGTTTCCTATTACATTTTCAAGGCCTTTGGCTCCTTTTCATGGTCAAATGGGAACCCTCTGTTTCATTGACCACTTCTGTCAGATGCTTGACACTCAGGTTCTCTGACCTACGATTTTTTCTTAGAAGGTTTCTGATGCAAAAACATCACAAACTTCAGACATGTCTCAGATTTCCCTGATATTAGAAGGAGATATTGATTTCTGATATAATATGTCCTCTAAAAATCACAGACAATATCACCCACTACATCTGCAAAGCCGCACTACAAAGTTGCTTGTTCAGCAGAAGCCGTTTTTAGTAGTAGAAGTCTGTAGCTATTTCTGATAAGGACACTAAAGGTAGATGATAATTCTTCAGTGCTTGAAATGGAAGAATATCTGTTTGAGGGTATTGACATTTGTCAGATGCTTTCCAAAATTACAATGCTGTTCTGAAGCCGAGTATCCTGACATTGTACAGACTTAATTGGTCCAATGTTCAAACAGTTTTCCTTCACTTTGTAGCTATCCTCTATGCATTTTCTTCCTGTTGCTCTCAGGAAAATGATTAATTTCTTCTACTAACAGTCTAAGTTTTTAAGAGGAATGGTATATAACTATCTTTACCTTCTGAACAAAAGAACAGTAGCATAAGCAGATGTTTACCCTAAACATGATATAGTCCAATAATTGTCTTACAGAGCTGACTTATACAACAGTGCATTTACTACTAAGGGGCAAACAAAGTGCGGGATTGGTTAGACACTGAGAAAATGTAAAAATTGCTGGGACTGCATCCACATCTTTAACTGTAAGTGAAATGGTCTAAAAGGCAAGAGTAAAGAATGTTTTCTTGAGTAATTCTGAGAGGAGAAAGATGTTGGTAGAGTACATTAAAATGAAAGAAGCAACATATAACTTTTGTCTTTTAATTCCACTTAGGATTATGAAACAAGTAGGAGTGAGGAAGTTATGAACCTTTAAAATTTCAAAGTAAGAACTATAAAAATTATCTGTATGATAGAAACATTTTCACGAAGAACTGAAAAATAAGCTTTTCTTTGGAATGTAGGAGAGAGCATGGTCTCTACCCCAAAGTCCTTCTAATCTAATTTTTAAATACAATAAAAGAGAGTGACAGCAGGGAGGAGTGAAAGCAAGAATTCAAAGGAGTGGATTACAAGGTCACTTATATGTCAGGCACAAACTTGTGGTTCTGTTATCCATAATCAGCTCTGCATTATTGGATTCAGTTTGTCTTGGCACCTATCTCAGTCATGCAATGTGCCACTGACAGCCTCTGCAGTGGGCATTAATGTATCCCTCCAGAGCCACAAAGCTTCAATATATGAATTACAAGCACGCTAAGAATTCCAATTTAGTGCTTAAGAATAAAGATAGTTTAATGTGGTGAATCTGATAGCTCTGTATATTGAACTTCAGCAACAACAACAAAAAAAATCTAATTCCTTAAGCATACAGAAGTAGTATTTCTTGCAACACTACTCTCTGCCTATTATTGGATTCCCAAAGATGGCTTTAACTTCTATAAATAACTTCACAGAACTCCTGATAAATATCCGGTGTTCTCTTTCGCTTCATGAATTTGGTCAGCTGAACTACCCTTTTGTTTATGTCATCTGAAGAGTATTACACTTTCATTATGTGAAATGCATAAAATGCAGCTAGAGATACTCAGGAGTCAATAGCAAGGTCATAATTTACTATCAGGATTCTGCTGACATTTACAGACCATTTAAACTTTGTTCTTTGGGTTTATAATATCAGCATCAGCACAATCTTTGAAGTGCATCATTGCTTGCACGGTGGCTGTAATAGAACTCATATGAATAACTAGCAAAGAATTAGAATTCCTGTTTATGATTTATCTATGCACCAACTGTAAATATTCTAGTCAGAAACTTCATTACAGACAACTAAATGAAAATGGACATTGAACTACACCTTTTAAGAAAGAAAACTTTCTGTGAACTATAGGGACACAAAATTCTTTGAATTTATCACAAATAAAGCAGAAATTAAAGGATAGTTTTTCTTCTACAAAGATAAAGATAGCTATATTCTCTCATCATAGGGTAACCAAAACTCTGCTATTAAACCATTATTGGTAGGATTAAGATTATTTAAGGTAGGATTAAGATTATTTTAGAATGTTTCAGACCTGTTTAAATATGCACACATTGGAATTATTCTGCCCAAATACAACACCGATGATTCAAGAGGTTTTCATATTTTTATTATTGTTGCTGTACTTAAAAAGTGCCCTACTTGAACAGAAACTAAAATATCTGCATCATCTGCTTGTGGGAGGTAAACCATCAACAGTACTAAGAATGTCTTTTGCCTTGGAAAAATGTATATTGAAATTTATAAATATTTCAATATATGCACAAATATTATATATAAATATATGAAATTATATATAAATATACAAGATTTATAATGAATGTGATTACACACAATGTATAAAGATTTCCATAGAAATGGAGATTATTCTGTTTCCTCCTGATGCTGAACCGATGGATGATCATCTTGTTTATTAGCAATCCCGAGCTAGAGATTATTTCCTCAAGTGAGGGGAGAAAATGAACTAATGAATCATCATAAAAGACACTCAGGACCTCTTTCTGTCAGGTTAGTACAATAAGCTTCTCCCATACACTGTACAACAGCTAAACGGTACTTTTAGTAATCTAATCAGGACTTACTATCTTGAATAGCATGTCACATAACTGCAGCTACATAACTTTTGGGTGGGAGTTGGCTTACTTCCAATTGGCTTGGCATATAGCTAGAATCAGTTTATTTCTGCCTGTGAAATATTGTATAGATGCATTCTTAAGCTTCTACACATGGATATCCACTAAAAGCTAGATTTACTGGCCATACGTGCTTCTCTATTACCATCTGGTGTTTATGTGAGTGTTCCTAACAACTTAGTTGAGATTAAAATCAATGATTTCTGGAAGGAAGGCAAGATAGCTAGTACAACAGCAGCCCTCAGAGCCAACCAATCTCTAAGCCTAGTTGCAAAAGCAAAATCAGGTCACCCTTGTATTAGGTCTGGTGATTTGGTCTTGTGATGAGAGCAGCTATCTATGAAGAATCCATAGAAAAAAATCTCTCATCTCCTAGGTCATACATTCATTTTTGTCCTCTTACATCCTGATGTAGAACTTCTATTTCTATTTATTTTGCTCGTTTTCTTTGAATTAAAGGCAAAACAGCTCACTCTAACCAAGAGCTTTCATTCCATATTGTATGAACTCTGGCTTCCTCAACTTCCATAGGTACTGGAATGCAAAAGTAGTAGTCAGTTGCAATAAAAAATCTATTCACAATAGCCTTTTCTTTTTACTACTAGATTTCCGTTTAATGATTATTTTGTAACTCCAGAGACTTCTAACAGTTTCTTATGTATGAGTCAGAACAAATTTTCTTTTTCCATGTGCCTTGCCCTTTTATACAGCCTTTTGATACTAACCTTGGTAATTTAGCCAGGGCATTTGACCTGGAGTCCCATGCCATGTTCTTCCTCATTCCAGCTGCCTGGTCTAAGCAGAAAATTTACTTTTTTCTAATGGTCCTGGTCCATCTTACATCTGATCTCTGGATGAGTACTGTAGCATATGGTGTTTTGACTGACTTGACCAGAAATGGCTTGACCATTTCTGATGGCCAAGTTATAGCAAGCTTGAGGCTTGTTCTCCTTTGGAAAGCATATGCTGTGGTCCCACCTGAAAGTAGAAATTCTAATCAGCTTTACCAATCATGAAAATAATCTGTTCTTTTCTCTGATTATTAATGTCTCCATATCCTCTGTTCTAGGAGCAACATTTATGCTAACCTTCAAGCTTTTCCATTTCTGTTAGTCAAAACCCTAAAAATAGATCCATAATAATGATGTTTATAAAAATGTTCTTTGCCATGAGTTCATTTAAATGAGGGTCCACAATGTAAGAAATAAATCTTGGAAGTGGTAAACTGAAGAAAACTTCCAGAAAGAAGTTCATGCAAATGAACCATTCGTTCACGATATGGAGAAGAATTGTGCCAAAAAGATCCTCTATCTTTTTATAAAGGCCTCTTTTCAGTCTTTCTGAGTAGCATGCTAAGGCTTTCATTTTTTTGTTTTCACATTTCAGTCTCTAATACGCTGGTCGATTGACTTCTGCTTTCTAAGTAACCTTGGAACTGCAGTGGTGTAATAAGTTTAAACTGTAATAAGGTCTCTTTTGCATGAAGTACTGATGGTCATTCAGATTAGCCCAATTTAAGCAGTAATATCATACCCTCTTTTTCTTTTCTTTCTGAAATGCTTTGAGCTATGGTAAATTGATTCTGGTTCTGAAAAAAAGGAAGAATGGTCTTTTTACAACTTATTGGTTTGATGGCAGAGGCTGTATTCTATTTTAATCTCTATAAGAGTGTCTAACAAATACATCAACAGATACAGAATTATGCTGCTGTTTTAGTCATGCTTTTTAGCTTTTTAGCTTTTTAGCCATTCATTGTTTAGACAAGTATTAGACATTATTCCTTTAATAGGAATATTTATAAAGTACAGTTACTTCCATAGACCCAACTAAAACTTGAATTCTTTGAAAGTGATATAAAAGAAAGTTTTCTCTCTTCTCTTCTCTTCTCTTCTCCTCTCCTCTCCTCTCCTCTCCTCTCCTCTCCTCTCCTCTCCTCTCCTCTCCTCTCCTCTCCTCTCCTCTCCTCTCCTCTCCTCTCCTCTCCTCTCCTCTCCTCTCCTCTCCTCTCCTCTCCTCTCCTCTCCTCTCCTCTCCTCTCCTCTCCTCTCCTCTCCTCTCCTCTCCTCTCCTCTCCTCTCCTCTCCTCTCCTCTCCTCTCCTCTCCTCTCCTCTCCTCTCCTCTCCTCTCCTCTCCTCTCCTCTCCTCTCCTCTCCTCTCCTCTCCTCTCCTCTCTTCTCCTCTTTTTTTTCCCCCAAAAGCACAAAAGAAGAAGCATCTTTCACTTCTGCCAAGTGTTTCTCTCACACAGGGGTCTTAGGGGAATAACAGAATCACAGAATGGTTGAGGTTGGAAGGGAGAGGATATCATCTAATCCAAATCCCCTGCTCCAGCAGGAACACCCAGACCACATGGCACAGGGTGGCATCCAGGTGGGTTTGGAAGATCTCCACAGAAGGAGACATCACTGCTTCTCGGGGTAGCCTGTTCCAGGGCTCTGTTCCAGGGCTTTCTCAGGAAAGAAGTTCTTCCTCACATGGAGATGGAACTTCTTGTGTTTTGATTTATACCCATTACTCCTTGTCCAAGGGTGGACAACTGGCCACCACAGAGAAGAGTTTGACCCCACCCTTTCTACATTCTCTCCTCAGGAATTTATACACATTGAAAAGATCCCCTTTCAGTCTTCTCTTCTCCAAGCTAAACAGGCCCAACTCTCCTCTTAGTCTTTCCTCATATGATATATGCTCCAGTCCCTTAATCATCTTCCTTGCTCTACACTGGAAATTAGAAGCTCCATGTTCCTCTTGTACTGAGTCGCCCAGAACAGCACATACTAATCCAGGTGCGGTCTCACCTGAGTAGAAGGGGAGGACTCCATCCCTCGACCCGCTGGCAACGCTCCTCCTAATGCAGGTCAGGATCCCATTGGCCTTCTTGGCCATGAAGGCACATTGTTGCCTCATGGTTAACTTGCTATCAACCAGAACTCCCAAATTTCTCACCATGGGGCTGCTTTCCAGCAATGATGGTCTTTTTTTCCCTTTTTTTTCTTTGGTGCTTTATGTAGTTACTGATTATTGTTGCCAAAACCATCACTGGGCAGAAAGGGAAGAAGAAGAGAGAAAGGAAAAACCACTTCAGTCAATTCCTTTCATTTTAAAATAGTTACAATATATAGATTTATCCACATACCCACATATAGTTGAAAAAAAATAGATATGCTCATACATATACACACACATAAATACATAGGTATCTTTACACACGGAGATTGCAACCACATATTACAAGTTAATAGCTTACCTTTACTCTTTTCTAGCAATTTATTCAAAGTGGGAAAAACAACATAGCATAGATACAGATAGTAGCAGCAGCAGCACTTGCATACACAAACTTAACAACTGGCTTCAGCAGTGAAAGCCTAGCACCCTGAATTAAAAGACTTTTAGGTTTTATAACCCAGGTTGCAAGAATCATCTCTTGGGCTGGCTGGATATTTTATTTCTGGTAATTCTGACTCATCAGTACAAACCACGCTTTGCTGATAGCGCTCTTTTTTGTTTCATAAATGAATCTTGCATCCCAATATTGCATTCCTGGAAGAACTAGTAACTGACCACTGCTGAGTGGTTTACAGATTGAGTCTTTGGGTATCTATCTGCCTCCAGTCTTTCAAGACCTCTACTACCATCCCTGTACTCCTGTATGCTACATTTTTGTTCTAGGGGAATATATAGATCACTCTACACAGAACAATTCCTTATTGTGTAGTAATCATACACTCAAAATATATAATAAATCTCTTTTAACAGATTTTGTGGCATTATGCCACAAAACTGCACAAGCTACCATTGTAGTTCATCATGACAAATAGCATGAACCAAGTACAACCATGGTGTAGGCCTTAGATGTGTCTCACGTTACTTGATTATATAATACATTTTTAGAGAAAAAAATGTGTATACTCTTGTTTTCTTTCACATAATTGTACCTATACTTGCTTACTATGCTACTAACACAAACAGTAAGCCCTTGTCTCATAAAAAAGGGGCAAGCTATGAGACAGTATACATATATGTTTGTTCTATGTATACATGTTCTATGTACACATGTGCAACACACTGCAAGAAGTACTTAAGTGAACACGTAGGTCTGCACAAATAGATATGCATAAATATTCCTCGTTTATAATCTCCTAAAGCCTCTTTTGCATTTCTTGTGATAAATATTCTGCCCTCATTCTTCCTTTCTCCCATCCCTTAAATCTTTATTCTTTCACAATAAACAAATCACTCTGTGTAATTTATCATTCCTTCTCCTTTCTCTCCACCAAACTTATGCCTTCTGCCCGTGAATGACACATCTGCTTTTACCTAAGGCAGTTTTATCTCTCTTCTCATCTACTTCTCTCACAAGAGGTTCTGTGAGTTAACAGCATTTTGTAGGTCAAAACCCCACAAGAAATGGAAATTTATATGCCTAGAATAGATTATCATGCAAATTTTTATTTTATAAGGATATTTTCTCTTCTCCTTTCTCAACATTTCTCTCATTTGGGGAACCCTTCAGTGATAGGACATCTAGTACTGCTTACACAATCTAACAACTTTTAGCTTGAAATATGGATGTTCTCCCTTCACAGGAAACTGACAAAACTGCTGAATGCAGGAACTAATGTGGAACTAACACAATGAGGGTTTTAATACCTCTACTGAAGATCAGTAAGGTAATAATTTTGCTTCTACTAGTGAGCAGCCTGAGTTGTGTCCACTTACCTGGCATTTCAACATCAAAGACTTTCACAGTGACCAAAATCCAGGCCCCAAAGACCTTATCCACTCTCTTTTGAGATATATAAAGCAAGAATCTCATAATGCAGCTCTGACTCATGATGTGGACCCACCTCCAAAGTCCATTTACATATTCAAAAACAAAACAGGTAAGTCCATGACTAGTCCATTCTCTAGTCATGAGCACAAATGGCCTAGCGTTTGCATACTCAAAACAATTTCTAATTCTTATTATCTCCAAAAGTCCATTCAGGTTTTCTGGGAGGCAAGTGGCTGGCACAGAACAAACCATGCCATTAATTAGCAGCTGGGACAGTCACATGCCAGTGCTTGAGTCAGCATTCCTGTTTAGTTCCACAGCATCAATATTGCCCGAGGCTTCATGGCAAATAACTAAAGTTTATGCACTCGACTTCTACTGAAAATTGGTATATGGTTAGTGAAGTCAACAGTAAATCAAATCACCTCATCATCTAGTTTAAGATATGGATGGCAAAAACACTTCCACTGCTGAATAGTTGATTGTCTCTTCATCAGATAGATCTATGAAAAATCAGAAAGCAAACATATGAATCATCAATACAGTCTGAAAAATCACAATACAATAAATTGGCAACAACAAAAGTTTCACCCAGCTGCTTACACAATAATCTGCCTGTAGAGTCCATGTTCGACATTTCAGAAAGCTGCCAAACATGCTACTCTAGTCCAGATATAGAATGAGGTAACTTTTCTTAAAGATGTATTTAGACAATCAGTATCATACACAGAGCCAATTGTTGTGTCCGTTTATCGAATTGATTGAGAAGGAGGTACGCACAATCGATCGTAAGCAGTGTTTAATATCAGGACAATATAGTAGAAAGATAATAAGTATTACCAGCTAGCTGGGGTCCGGGCTCATCCCTCGCAGGGGTTCTGCCACGGACCCCAAACATATGATACACGGCTCTTTTATACCTTTTAGCCCTCGGATGTTTCCCCTTCCTGTTTTCCTGTTCTACAACGTTGACTATGTTCTATTGCTCAAATGTTCTTAAACACGTTCTAGGAGTACTAAAACATCCTGATAAGCAACTTGTATTGAGACATCCTTTTCGTCTGGAGCATCATGGCACGGTCTGTTCTTGGTTATTTATGACGTCTACAATTTTCTGCTACTTGATTAGGCTTTAAATCATTAACCCTTCACAATATACACTGATGTTGACTTTTCAAATAGATCAGTTTCTGATTAAGCTTTTATTCACATTTATGCTATTTGTAAAAGTCTTTTATTTTGGCAGAAAAAGGAAAGGAGTATAGAATAAGGAACAAAAATTATTGCTGTTAACAGGGATATTATTTCTGCTTGCCCTCAGTTGCAGAAAAAAAGTACAGTGAGAGATGTCAACTATTTTAGTAAATAAAAAGGCTTTAGGGAAGGAAATGAACAAAATCTAGCCACATGCCTTTTGGAATCTATCCTATACATCATATCTAACTATTTATCAATGGTTTTAAAGAAAATAATTTTGATCAAATATTTAAAGTTCTCTCCTGTCATTTAGTCCTTGAGAAGCCAGACTGCATTACTATTCAGGTACGGGAGGAACGGTTGTCACAGCATCATCAAAGTCTGTGTCCCATGTTTTGTTTTTCAGAAGCAGAGATTTACATGAGGATCGAAGCCACATAGTCTCATCTTCATGAAAAACAATTTTATTTGTAATACATTATGATAGTAATCATTGCTGATTGCACTCTGGTTTGCATTGCTCTCCAGCAAGTTTGAAGAATGTTTGCCTAAGCAATTAAAGGAGCTGCTTCATAACTTCACTTTTCTCCTTTCACAATGGGGCTATTCTATACCTACTAAACCTTCATAAGCAAATTCATGGCAGGATATCAGGGTCGATGCATAACTTATAGCCATTAAGGCATTTGTAAGGGCAGTCAGTACCCTGGGGATGACCTGTGACTTTTCACGAAGTGGATGACATCCAGTTATAATGTTTTTTTTTTTACCCAGCTGATTTGAACATGTCATTATAGAATGGATTTGGGCAATAAATATGTTAAAATGTTGTTGACATATTCATGAAATATAATTAATAAATTATTAGTCAGTTTAGAAAAAATGTTACCCTATTCCCAAAAGGTGCCTCAACTCCCTTTGTTGTTGTGTAAATTCTTGACTGTTCCTGATAGAATCCAGTTCAACAGGTAAGGGACTACAGCTCTACTACTCAAACCCAAATTTATTTTTCAAAGTCTCATTTATCTCCTGAAATCATGTACTGGAATCATGTTCAAGTGAATGATTTTGATGTTATGGAAATCTTTGGAAGTTGATATAATCTTTCACCAAAAAAAGCGTGGCTCAGATGTCTTTTTATGGCAAACCTCACAAAATACAGCTTTACTAAATATCTTCAGGTCCCCAGTACAGCTTGCTGAACACACTGATAATTGTTACATTCAGACTTATTCACATGTGAGATTCTTTGGTCACAGGTAATTGCCAATACTTGTAATTCAAGTGTGATTTGTGATCATTTTGTTTTTTGTTAACAGAAAGAAGACAGAAAGTGAAGATTTTACATTTTTAAAGTTCTGGTCAGTAACACAGAAACACATTTATACACAAATGCAGACTCCAGGCCTTTTTCATACAACTTTTCTATGTTTAATATGCAAACATTTTAAGAAATGTATTGTAGCCATATTGACTTGCAATTTTCACCATTTACATATGTGTGTGTGTGTGTGTGTGCAGATATGTATATTTAATTAAATTGCAAAGCACTGAACAATACAGCAGTAAGTGAATGTTAAATAATGATGACCTATATAACAATCTGTTTATTTTGTGCCTGTTTCAGAAAGGCTCAGATTCTATATCTGATCCAAGTCTGCAAAATGGGAAGGATGTTAAAGTAATTAAGAATATCATTACTGTTCTCACATTAATAGTTTTTTTTTTTTTTGTCTAATGCTGACAATACAATAGAACACTTAATATGTAGGGAAAGATTACTAGTTTCTAAAATGAGTAAAAATATTGAAAACTTGCTACAGTAAAAAATCCACAATGTTTGCTTTAAAATTACACAATTTTGAGAGGAGAGGAAAAAAGGCTAATTCTTTAATTGCACAATTATATTAATTATACGGATGATCTTTCAGGATATTTTGTCTTAATTATTTAATGAATTAATGAATGGGACTGTGCAAAGATTCTGTGGTGGAATTAAAAATTCTGCTGTCTGCAAAAGCAACTAAAGCAATTTTATAACTAAAGTCTTGTTTTTATATCTTCCTTATATTCTATAATATCTTCCTTAGAACCATTATGATGCATGGCAGAAAAGAACTTAACTGGTTGCTGGATGCATCCGTTTGTTTGCTAAATCTAGTTCTTACAGAAACTGTTTGCTGTGTTTGGAAAAGCATGATAAGTAAATCAGAAAAGGTTAGAAAGGAAAAGAGAAATAGGAGGCACAGTTTAAATACTCACCTAGAGGGAAAGACAAAGAGATTTGGATGATTTATAGCATATGGAAAAATTCTCTTCTAAGTTATAAGTGTTCATCTGGCAGAGAAAAATTTTCATATCCAGACATGATGACAATCCAGAGAATGCAAAAGCAAGAGACCAAATAAAACTTAGATCTCTAAAATGTAAATGGAAACAAATGAAAGATTCTGCATCCATGATTTAATATATCCTACAAATCCTATCTTAGTCAACTAAGTGCTGAGATTTGCTGCTGAAGTTAAAGAAGAAGTCTCTTTTCCCTATCAAGCTTCTGGAGTTGAAGCTCAGTCACTATTAAGGCAAGAGTTTGAGAATTATGGTATTGCAAGAACTGGAAAGAGGGAGAGTGATTGTCTGGAGGAAAGAAAGTAACTGGACAGGAAAGCACATGTAATATGAAGTAGCAAGGGACATATCTCACCATTTTCTTTTCCTCACTCATTTAGATTATAAAACCAGGTTCCCTATGACCTAATTGGCTCCAAGAATCAGGTGCACTTTTGGCTTTACGGAGGTCTGTAGAGTGAGGGAAGGGAATGAAATGTGTCTCTTTACAGTGATTTCCATCCCAGCACCTTAAAAAAATCTGCAGTCAGTTGCCTAGGTTTTAAGGGCTAAGGTCCAGTAATGGGACAGGGAAGTATGAACAAGCTACACGGAAGGCAAAAAAAAAAAGTATTTCCATGCCCTGGGCAAATAGTCTGCCTAGCTTCCATCTCCTCTTCCCAGAAAGAAGACGGTCAGCTAACTGCTCGCAAGTCCACACCTTAGACAAGTAATTGTTTATAAACTGATGTTGCCCGTCTAGATAGATTTGGAATAATATTTGTCCACTCCGTAAGCCTGAAAATTAACTAGTATTTCCCCAGAATTCCTTGAAATTTTCTGCAGTGTTTTTGCTCTCTGCTAGAGCTCCTGTCTCAGAACAAATTCCATTTTAGAAAATCCTAATTCTATGAATAGGGTAGAACTGAATTTTCTTCCTGAATTTATTCCAAGTCTTATCTTGGCATTTACTTCAGAAATATGCCATAGCAGCTAAAATAGGAGGAAGAGGTGAGAACGTGTGAACTCTTTCAAAAGTCCCCCGATCTTCAGTTAGAACTGTACTGTCAGCTTGAACAACTCAGTCAATTCTTGTGCCTCCATTTTTCTTTTACTGCAGATATGAGATATTAGCTTATCTGTATTGTGAAACTGCTGCATATGAAGGCCTCTAATACCTGATTATAAATTGCTTTCTGAGAACCTCATGAAAAGAGAGGAGCTTACAGTAAAGTAACGGGAATTATTTTTATTACTAACAATGTGTTGTGCTATACTGTGTTGTTAAAGCAGAAATTCCTTCCCCCAACTTCTAGCCAGACCTTTGTGCAGTCTTTTCGTAGTCAGAGATGAAGTAAGCTTTTTGGAATGCCTCAGGGCAAAAGGGACAAATAAAAATGTGGCATGAGTCATCAGAGTGTAATCACAGTGTTAGTTATGCAGTAACTGAATATTTATACCTGAATATTTACAGGGTGTTAAAAAATGTACTACTTCATGCTACACCGCAAGCTCAGAATCAGTGAGCATTACGAACAGGACATTAAGCCACATAAGCTAAGTGGACAAAGCCAACAGATGTGTATCTTAAGAGCTTTTGCATACTCTTCATTGATTGCTGCCCTTGATTTAATGTTATCAATGTGATTTACAGCACAGTAGGTAATAAAACAGAGGTATATGAGAAGACAAGCAGAGTTTTCTCTTCTTTTTTTTTTTCCTTCCCTACAGTTCATTCCTTGTTTAGGGCAATACCATGGTGACAATCAGCATGTAGCAGAATGCATTGAAAGTGAAGAACTGTGGGCAGATTATCCTGACAGAAAGACGCCTTTTTTTCATTGCACTGTAAGTGATAGTCTGTCAAACAAACATGAGCCAATGTTTCCTAGCTCCATCTAACAACACAAACAATATAGTCCAAAGACTGAAAAGCTCTGATGTTAGACTAAGGAAAAGCGGCAATGGAATTGTAATGAGAGACAATATATTTCTATACATCTCCTGAAGAAAAGGATATTTTCTATTCCATATCTATTCCAAAATGTTGTTCAATAATCAGAAACTCCCAATGGCCAATATACAACATTATTGAACTAAAAGTTAACAGTTATTTTCTTGCTTGCTTTTTTACTTGGTGTAAAGACTCCAAATCTAATAGGTTTTTTGAACACATATAAAAAAATTAACAGTGATCACAACATTCAAAATATATTTTCTATTCCTTTACTTCACTAAATTGGAATATTTACTAAAAAGTCTAGCAACAATATAAGCGTGCATAGGATGAATACTCAGAATCAAAAAGAGCACGCAGGCAGATTTTTTTTTAATTACAGGATAGAAATCTGTGGAAACTGTAAAGGGGAGATTAATACTGGATGGTGTTGTGTTCCTAACTCAGATAGGATTCTGCAAAAATAAAACGTACATTTTATACTATTCCATGTGGTCAAAGAAATGCTAAAAGATAAAAAATTAAAAATTATAAGATGTAGTAGTGATATGGAAATGTGAAACCATAGGAACAGGCAGCCTAATGCCTAGAACTATGGAAGCATTTTGTTAGTATTAAGAGAGAGAGAGAAAACATTCACTAATATTAAGTATAAAACGAACTCTAAATAATTAGTGTGTCTGCATTTCTGAATATGTTAGATGCTCTCCAGCTCAAGACAGTAACAGTAGTTAAGAGTGAGTTAGTAAATTTTACTCAAACTACTTCTGTATTTTAATAAGTAAAGTTTGAATAGGAATGTCAAAAAACAGAGTTTCTTGAAGATAAAAGTTTTATAATTAAAATTTATATATATATAAATATATATATATATATTTATATATTTTTATATATTTTCTTCATTTTTAAAAATTGTTTATGTATGCCAACAAACAGAAAGTGCTCAGTCCTCACAATTAAAAGCAAAAAGCTTTAGCAAAGACTTATTTTCCAACTCTCCCTGAAAACCAAGTCAAGTCAAGGCAACCTCACAGACAAAAAAAAAGCAATTTTAAAGGTTTTTCACTTTCAAGTGCACACTCAGACTATCACGTTTTAACTAAGCCTGACTGAGATATCTGATATTTGTTACTTTCAGTTTAAACTGGAAATGACAAGATGGTTGTTTTTAGCAGTAGAATTCATTGTTGCAGACTCAAACACCATAAAAAATCATACCAGAAGCAAAACCTTCAAGAAGAATAACGTTTGGAAGCCATGAAATACAGATCAAATCACTTTTAAATTTTCTTTAGGAAAAAAAATCTACAGTTTCTTAATCTCAGCCACTGGAAAAAAAAAAAAAAAAGCTGGAAATAAATAGCTACAGATTCCAGCTTGTATGAAAAGGTCTTTTTTACTCATTAAAAGTCCAATTCATTTATATTGTTGCAGAGAAGTTTGTACTTCTTTATATTTGGTAAGAATAACATCCTTATTTGTAGACAACCTAAGATGGATGATGTCCTTAACTATTCAGAGTTTTGCTTTCAACTGCTATTGTAAATGCTATTATATGGATATGTCAGCAGGCTGTATTTTACAAACAGATGCAAGGGAGAACTGCCGGCAAACCAGTGTGGTTGGATTTGAGCCAGCTTTAAGATGGAAACAACATAGCAATGGCTAGCTTGATATAGTGATCCTGAGCTGTGAAATCCTTCTGAGGAATAATTTGTATTAACCTAGGCTCAGCCCATCACTTGTTGAAGGTACAAAAGTCTAAGTCTTTAAGGTAGTTTGCATTCAGGAGTCCCAGTGAAAACTTCAAGGATTAACAGGTTAAGCTTATGTCTTTCTGCAAAATCCAGTGTAGAAAAGCAGCCGCAAAGCAGTCACAGCCGTGTTACTTCAAAATTTTAAAGGACTTGAAAGGTTAATCTTTGCGATATCAGGTGCATTTGTTGAAGGATTCTGTTGGTATCAAGTAACTATTAAAAAGTTTGCTAATAGAGCTAGCCAGCCTGCAGTGTTTTACTATACAATTCTTGTTCTGTATGACTCACACTTGCAATTTGCCCATACAGTTTATTTATATACAATGCTCTGCAGATACTTAAGATCCAAAATTATGGTGGGCTGATTTAGGATTTAAATTTATTACTTTTGCCAAATGAAAGACGTTTTTCTCTCAAATTCTGCTAAATGGCATGATCTCCCAATAGTTAATAGTGACTGGACTTCAACGTTACATCTACGTTGGTAAATAAAATCAAGCAGGGACCATTCTCTGTCCCAGGGGACAGGTGGCACAGCACAGTTTTCCTCATAAAGTTAAGCTTCTGTAGCTCCAAAATAGTGGTGCCCAATTCAGTTTGCTCATTGGAATTGATCCTTGGTCCACATTAATCCCTGTCATGGCAAAAGATCAGACTACTGATTTAACAGTACAGGTGATGAGATGCTCACACACATGTCCTGGCCGTGGTTAGTTTACTACTTTATCCTGAATACTGCTCTTAAAAAGTGTTGTATTCTGGCTAACTTCAGGATCACTGTATGCAACTGTGCTGAAGCAGACCTTACTGTCATCTGCACAGTATCTGCAGATATGCTCATTATCCTTCTAGAAGCAAATTTGTTTAGCCATTGTCTGCAGATTTCATTGTCATTGTCACAATGCTTATCTGATTACACAGGAAACAGAAAGAATTTAAATAATCAGTGTCTCTCTCTACTAAAATAATGACCAGTCATTTTGCTTTCTAAATGGAAAACAAAATCAATTTTCTTTTTTGTCAGTTTTATCATATTTATATACTATTGTTCTTGTTTTCCCCAAAAGGCTTCTGTCTTGCTCTTGGGAGATTTTCATCCATTTTAACTACAAACATGTGCATCTTCATTGGGGTGCATTAAAAAATATCCTGACAGACGCAAGATTACACTTTAAACCAGTGGGTTGTATGAATACTTAATCACTGAAAATGGTTAAGTGATAAAACTATGCATATGAAATCAAGAAATCATGCATACGAATGTCAAGTGAAACTAAGGCAAAGTAATTTATAATCCCTTTGTTAAAGCTTGAGGTTCTTAGACTGTGGTCACTCTTTAACAGACATTTGTTTTATGTCATTTGGGGGTTTATAATGATAAATGTGTCAAAAGAAATACAGATAAACATAGGCTTGATCTTTAAATCACTTGTCTAGGTTTTCTTGACTTAGGTTTTCTTGACCTTTCTTATGATTTAATTTTTTTTATATATATATTTATGTATATATATGTATTTCCCCCCGGGAATAGCTGCAGCTTTATCTGTGCAATCCAGATTCCATAGGATTTGATAGGGAATTCATAGATCAACTGAGAATTCAGAAATAAAAACCGTAATAGATCAACTGAGAATTCAGAAATAAAAACCGTAAAGCATAACACCACTCTTCTGCAGGATATTTTCTAATCAAATGTCAATGTCATTCATAATTTTTTTCTCAGAATTGCCATGAACAACAACCTAAAGTAACTGTTGTTATGTTCCTTACACAGAATAAATAGTTGTAACTGCATTTTTTTTCTAAAACACAAGAATAATTGTATTAACACATTTCTTGGCTCATGAATACTTGCACCAAATAAATACAGAAGATGCTTTTTTTTCCTACAAACACATAAAACTTCGGAGATACGCTAACAGTGATAAAAAACAGGGAAAGCCTCTTTCTGTGGGTGATCAAAACCAAATATTTTCCATTGTAATATATAGTGCTAGGTTAATATATACTGCATTCTAATTACTTTTCACCTCTATTATACTGCCTGCTTCACATATTTTCAAACACTGACGGCCCTCTTTTCATGACGCATGTAAAGAAAGTAACACCTGAATGTGCATTACCAGCCATCCAGCTCAGGATAAATGGCAAAAAGAAACAGAGAATCCAGCAAAAGTGTGTTTGGAATTGCATTATTTCACTATTCTCTCCAGCTGGGATTGAAAATAAGCTACCTACTGGCAAACAACAATATTTTATACTTATTCTCACACTTCACTTTCTAATGAAAAAAATTTTCCAGCTCTCTTGAACTTGTTATTAATGTTAGTAAAATATATAATTGGATATTGATTTGGAAAACTAAAACAGCTCTCAAAGTATCTGCAATTAACTATACACCACGTATTTGCAGTTACAGTCCATTTTCTAAATGAAGGACTTCTTTATTTCATGCATTAGGAATGCAGAAAGGTGAAACATTTGTGTGTATGCTATATTTTCTTTTTCCTTTTCTCGCTAATTTTGCTAAAATGGAGATGGGTTTTCTTGTTTGGACATGTTGTATAGTGAGATTTTCAGTGTTACTGCAGCCCTCAGTGCACTTATTTCTGCAATTCAGTGAAAAAAAAAAAAAAAAAAAAAAAAACCTTTTATTCTGACAGTAATTTGAAGTCTCCAGCAAACAGACGTGCCTGTGACTGAGTCCCCAATATACTATGTGGCCCCACTGGTTGAGGGATTAGACCAGAACTGGAGGAATGCTCAGGCTATTACTTCTCAGTGCTGCAGTTTTACTCTGCCTAATTTCAATTCACATATATATTTCTCTCACAGATAGCAGAAGCTGACTTTTGATGAACAGATTTAAGACGCAATGTGGCTTCCATGCACAAATTTTATCTTCTTCAAAAAACAAAATAAAAACATTGGTATTCTCTGTTTTCAAAACCAGTTCAAAAATAGTATTTTATTTTGCATCTTGTGTTCTTAAAATGTGTTACTGCATTACTATATATATATACAGTTTTATTGTATACGTGTTTTTTTGTAGGTCAACATAACAGACAACGTAGAGATAAAGCAAATATGACAGACTAGCAAAATCTGGACCTGTAAGGGAAGACTAACAGGGTATTCTTAGTGTGAGCAAGAACAGGATAGTTTTAAAATAACCTTGGAAATACAGAGGATATTAATATTTCAGGCCATTGTCATTCAAATAAAGGTAGAAAAAGTATGAAAGGTCTTTAGCACAGTTTTTTTCCCATTGATTTTGGAGCAGAAATAGGGGAAGAAAAGAAAGTGGTGTTTTGTTGAAAGCCACTACATATATATATAGGCAAAAATGGTGGAAGTAGTATTGCAGAAATCATGATGATCTAGGGGTACAAGAGCTAATGTTTGTAAGCAGATTCAATAACATAAATAGGGTAATCAACATAGTAGAAAAAACACTGCAAATGGGGAAACTGAGACACAAGCAGCCATGGTTCCTTGGTAGGATTTTAGAGAATATTATATTTAAAAAATCCACAAAAAATAGTTTCAGCCAACACATTTCCACCACCCAGCTGTCTGAGCTTAGCACAGACAGGATATATTTGTGGACAGAGGGCTTCCTCCAACTAATATGCTAGTAGGTATTTACAAATGCTTTATTTCTTCTTTCCTTTCCTCATGTATCATGTACTTAGGCAACTTTTCATTTATTTGAAGACTCCAAGAGGTAGACATGTCATTAACCTCAGGTACAGAACTTTGTCAGAAATGCTTTCTAAAGAGAAGATAGCTTTGTCATTTCATTAGGAAATTTGCGCTAGGGTTCATAAAAAGTTTTTTTTGAATCCTCTTTTAATCACTCAGCTTGCACTGTTTTCCATTTTAACCTCTGATTTCCAGTTTGAGTCTAAAATAATTGTCCCTTGACCCTTGTCATGACATTCATTTAGTTACTGTGTTCTTATGAAGGACTAATAAAGACCAATATAGAAGCACTTTCAGAAGCAAAATGTAGAGGCACCTTCCCATATGTTTTAAAGCAGTATAAGACACTCAGAAGCAATTTGGAGTGTCTTCCTGGTAGAACGCAACATGCCTATGTTGCGCTCTACACTGACATGATTCAAGACTTCAGGTCCATGTTGGTGATGGAGGTGGTGATGGAGATCATGATGCAGCTCATCCCATAAAACACAGCTTCCATTGAAAATCCTACCTTTTCACCCCACAAAAAGAAGACTCATGCCACAACCCAGGTGTCTGCAGAGCATACAGAACAGAAAGTTGTGTTACTGCATCAGCAAGGTGCTCTGCCTGAGATAACAAACCTAGCTGAGAGAGGCTTTATTAGTTCAGTTGCAGAGCCATACTAAAAAGTATAATCAAGCAGGGTCTGCACATGGCATACCAAATATTATAATTTGCTAAGAGCTAGCTTGGCCTCCTGAGCAATGTGCCATTGCAATAGGCAATTAATATGAGGGGTTGGATTTCAAGCTAAAATTCAGTACTAGAGCACTCAGCATTTTGACTTTGTGAATTTAGCATTGGATCAATTATCCACTCTCATACATGAGAGATCTGTCAGTGTTTCAGACCTAACTTCAGGACCGTAAGTCAACTGCAGAGGCAGATAAAGTGTCTGCTTGCAAAGTCCACACATTTTGGTGGTCCCTAGTAAAACTCGTACAGTTAGTAAAATTGTTTATGTTTAGAAAGAACTTTTCTGATAATTTTATAGCTCAAAAAAGATACTTTTCCCCTTCTGGATCTTTTATTTTTACCTAGATATATTCCAAAACTGAAATATTTACCATTCAGAGTTACTGTTCTAGTGTATTGCTTCATGTAAACAGACATTCAGATCTTTTGAACTCTCTTTTTCTAAGGAAGAGAATGCTTGTCTGTGCTTTCTTAATATATCATAGTCATGGCCTGCTACACTATATCTCTTCCCCTCTCTCATGGCTAGAATACTAGGGAATAGTCAGAAATGCAAATAAGAAGCTTGTCTTTATTTCTTGATTCTATCCTAGCATTTTGATTAGTATTACCAACAGGGACATTTTCATATTTTACAAACAGTTCTTAGGTTCAGGGGAAATTCACCACAAAATATTAATATTCCCAGTACAATTCTTTATTACTAAAAACCTGTATGGAAAAAAAAAAAACAGAAGTGTTTTCTATTTTATCCTATTGTATTCTACTTTATCCAGTCCTGTTCAATTTATTCATCAATGAACTGGATGAAGGCACAGAGTGCTCCCTCAGCAAGTTTGCTGGTGATACCAAACTGGGAGAAGTAGCTGACACCCCAGAGGGCTGCGCTGCCATCCAGAGTGATCTGGACAGACTGGACAACTGGATGGTGAGAAATCTTATGAAATTCAACATACACGAGTGCAAGGACCTGCACTTAGGGATGAATAACCCCAGACACCAGTACATACAGGCTGGGGACCGACCTACTGGAGAGCAGCTCTGCAGAGAGGGACCTGGGCGTCATGGTGGACAACAGGTTGACCATGAGGCAGCAGTGTGCCCTTGTGGCCAAGAAGGCCAATGGGGGCTGGGGTGCATTAACAGGAGCGTCTCCAGCAGGTCGAGGGAGGGGATCCTGCCCCTCTACTCAGCCCTGGTGAGGCCACATCTGGAGCACTGTGTCCAGTTCTGGGCCCCCCAGTACAAGAGGGATGTGGAGCTGCTGGAGAGAGTCCAGCGCAGGGCCACAAGGATGATCAGGGGCCTGGAACATCTGCCCTATGAGGAGAGGCTGAGGGAGCTGGGCCTGTTCAGCCTGGAGAAGAGAAGGCTGAGAGGGGACCTGATCAGTGTGTACAAGTACCTCAAGGGAGGCAATGAGGAGGATGGGGCTGGCCTCTTTTCAGTGGTGGCCACTGACAGAACCAGAGGAAATGGCCACAAATTGAAGCATAAAAAGTTCCACGGGAACTTACGAAAAAATTTCTTAACAGTGAGGAGGACAGAGCCCTGGAACAGGTTGCCCAGAGAGGTTGTGGAGTCTCCTTCTCTGGAGATCTTCAAGACCCGCTTGGATACAGTCCTGTGCCACGTGCTCTCGGTGACCCTGCCTGTGCAGGGGGGTTGGACTAGAGGTCCCTTCCAACCTTAAGCATTCTATGATTCTATGATTTTATAATTTTTTTTTTCTAAAAGTAGTGGCTAATTTTAATACTTTATTTATACTGGCCCCTCTGAACCCACAAAGGCAAAATAGACTAAAAAATGCAATAAATAAATAAATAAATAAAAAGGAACAAACAAAAAATCCCCCCCAAAAAAGAAAAAAGATCACTGTTTTCTGGGATTGGTATGCAAAAAATTGTTTCAATAAATCATTTTCTGGGAAATGTAGGCAAAGGCCAGTGTTTCTGTGTCTGTGTGTGCACACACTTCTAACTGAAGAATAATAGAAGATTAGAGATTATCCTGAAACCAGATTAGAATATATTGTTTGCAGAAAATTAAATGAAACTAATAAATATGCAAAATAAGGCTATTGTTATGTAAATTGTTCAATTTCAATACTCTGAAGGAGAACCATATCAACAATTTCAATTAAAAACTACAATTGTCTAAGCATCGTAGTTTTTAAGTAGGAATTTCTTGATGACATATGAAATGTTGGCAAATGATTATTTCTTTATCACACTCCATTTTACAACAACCTTATCACAAGAGTCAACCAAAAGCTAAATTTTATCACAAGAAACAAGTGGAATAGCTGTACAAAACAATTATACTTCCTTCAGCTTCATTCATCATAGAAAATGTCCTATAAAACAAATCTGTGCAAAATATAAACTTTGCTGTTATATTTGTAGTAAATTCTCCCTCAAATCAAATATTTATCCTCCTTCTTTCTTTCTTTCCCATATATGCAGATGTGGAAACACATACCTAATGCTGTCTTTCCATATTTCTACTTGAATGAGAAATAGAAATACTAATAGCAAAAGAGATGTTTTAACAGGATCTCCTTATTTTATCAAAATGCAGCTTACCTAATCACAATGGCTCTTTAAATATTTTAATAACAAAATTCACAAGTTTTCACAACCCCACTGAGGGTTGTTCATCTAAGCATTTTCATTAATTTTTTCACAGGGAATAATTTAGCATTGCCAGCTTGTGCTAGGATAATGAAGGACAATTTTCTTTCAGTGCAAGAATAGCTAAAAGCACTATTCTTGTAAAGTAGCAATGTCAGTATTACTCACCTTGAGAACTAAGTGGTCACACTTTGGATGTGACAGATCTTCCCCATTAAATTGTTACACATGTGGAACTGGCCTTTCTGTTTTGCAGCTATGTTCCAGACAAATCCTGTTAGGAAATTTCATGTTGCTAATCACTTTGGGAGATCAACAGATCAGTGCTGGCCTTTTGATGACAGTTACTGTGTTAATTAATAGCAGGGACACAATGGGGAGCTGGTTGTCTTGTACTCGCAAGTGATGCCTAGAGGTCCTCATTAGAAATCAGATGATACAGTGCAGAAATTCTCAAATTCTACTGATACAAAGCAAAAACTGCATCACTTTCCAATATTTCTTTCAGCTATATCACACTTGTCTAAGATTAGCAAGAATTCATCATCCTTATCCTTTTGATGATGGATAGTGTGAACAAAAGTACCAAAGCATCCAGAAAATAATAATGTGGCAGTCTGAAAGAGGAAAAAGGACTATTTCCCAGTCAAGTAAGTTACTGTCTTCAGGATCTTTTCTGACATTTGGACACTGAAGTATCCTGATAGGAAAAGAAAAGAAGAATGGGAAAAGAGGAGAAAGAAAACAAAGAAATCCCTGGGGAATATCCTGCATTGCTGCTCCGCATAGCATAAAATCACCCTGCACCAGCTGATGGGATCACACTGAAGAAGCTGATAGTGCAGTAAATATTAGAACTGTAGTAGAGAGAAAACAAGGTTTTGTGTAGTTTGATATTGTCAGTAATACTGAAGCTTTATTTTACGAGGAAAAACAGTCAAATTTATTAGAGACGACCAACTAACAACATTAATTTTCTATAACGTACAATTTGTTATGCTGTCTGCAGAGCATTTATTGTAGAAGTCAAGGCAACCAAGGACACTGTGAACTTTGGGTGAGGGACAAATGTACTTATTCAAAATGGATTTGTGTTTGCATAATAAAGCAACAAAGGCAACAAGAGTAAGCAAATGGGTTTTACATGTTTTTAGTGAGAAATCACTCAACTGACACATCTAAATAAAACAAGTGTTGATTGATCATTGTTATTCTGTGGGACAAAAGCTAGAAATTTTATTAATAAATGAATAGTGATTGTTATCAATAGCTTTAAAAGGTAATTTAAGATTGCTTTTCCATAAGCAATTAACTTTGAGTAAAACAACAGTCGCCCGCATGTCATTCATATAAAGATTCTGATACTGTTTCTAAAAACAATAATGAATTTAAGATCTAGAGACCTTACATTGCCAGTTAAGTTTTAACTAGAGGTTGGAGACCCGGGCTTGCTTGTTTCTTCAGGGAGAAGCACAGGATGGACAAGAGCAATCAGAGAGGTAACAGTATAATCAGTAATATAACTGAGATTAATGTGGCAAAGATAATCAGCAGTTTTGTCTGCACAGCATGGACTGGATTTTATGCAGGAAACAAGATTGCAGAAAAGCAAACTGGACAAACTGACAGGCTATTTAGAAAAGGAATAGGAAGTAAACAATCATAAACAAATTAATCTAAAAGAAGTAGAATTCTACACACATAAAATACAAACCATAAAACACTAGTATAAAACACAACTAGAATTTGAATGTAAAATATAAATAGGTAGGAACAGTAGGAAAAAAAATGTATAGATTACTACCTTTTGCTTCTGTGTGGAAGTCAGCAAGTATATACATAGCAACAAAGCAAAAGAGTAAGGTCATTAACTTTGTCAACATTACAAATTAATCCAAAGATTCTCATTGAAATTAAAATCACCTAAAGAAAGGAGGGCTGGATTCAATACTCCCAGCTGCCATATGCTTTGCATGTATCTCCTCCTCAGGTTACTAGAAGTAAAATTTTCAAGGGTTACTTAAAATTTCAAATACATTGACTTTCAATAAGACTTAAGCCTGTTATCTACTTTCCTTCTGAAAATGGAAAAGCTTCCCAATTGTTTGGGGAAATTTTCCTTTCATTCTTTCATTGTCTCAGATTCCCATGTGGTAACCATGATGTGACTCTGACTTCACAGAGGTATTATAAAACAAAAAAAAAAGGATAATAACAGAGGTATTTTATTTTAAAGTTATGACAACCACTAACATATATGGATAGCTTGATGGTACAGTTGAGTTGACAAGCTGAAGTAGTTTTCTCTGATTCATAAATGACACATTTTATACTGAGAAACACCTAGCACAAAACACACGTGGAAGAGAAATTTTCTTTTCTCATTACAACATTTTCTATCAAAATCAGAAAAAAAAAGAAGAAGAAAAATGTAATCTATAGTATAGGAAATCTCCATTTCATAACGTAAAATTCTCTTTAAGAAACAAATCTGAAAGAGCACTCTGGGCAGAACAAATGCACCTGCACAGAACTTTGTAACTACAAAAATGGTTAGTCAAATCTGCCTAGTTCTGAAATGTATATATATTTGAATTTTAGTTTATTTAAATTTTATTTATTTATTTTTTAGTTAAATTAAATTAAATTTTGTTAGGTACCTAAATTTTTGGTCCCATGCCCATTCAGAACTGTCTCAGGCTTTCTATTGTGGGAGTCACATCTATCAATGCCCTTGGAAGTTGTAGTGGATGGTGAGGGCTTTAATGTGGCTAGGACTACAGATTATAATTCCACATAGATATTGTTCTTCCTTTTCAATCACAATAATCTCCCTTGTGCTTTTTAAAACAATACTTAAGATACTTGCTGAAATTTTCTACTTTTTTATCCTAAAGAGATACAAAGAGTTTGAATCTCCTTTCACCTCCTTCCAAGCGCCCTAGCCCCTTTTTAGTTTCTAGAACTAGATTACTTCTTGGAATGTCTGCGCATCCTGTCTTGTGTTCCCAGCCACTTACCCAGTTGTGAATTTTCTGTGCAATGCTGTAAGAAGGAAAACTATAGTTATTTTAAATAGAATTCCTTCATATAAGCATATTAAGCCCTGAATTAATTAACTAGGTACAATATAGCAGCTGTTTTCATTCCAAAATCTCTGACTTTTAAAATGTCATCAAGAAATGTTGTCTACAAGCAAAAAGTATTATCAGCAGTGTGAAAGAATTTCATATTGCATTAGTATAGACAGAAAATTAAAATTATATGTATTGATCTAGCATTAAGACAGACAAATTCTGTTTCTGAGATCTACACTGCAGGATACTGAGATATCCATGGTAGCTCTGAGAAAAAGCATACTTAGAGTTACAAAAAAAAAAAAAAAAAACACCTCATCAAGTGGGAACTAATATGCCTGAATGCCTGAATGCTTTTGGCTGCTATTGTCACTCAAAATACCATTAAATTGCAATGAAACATAAATCCTTTCAAAGTTGCAGCTTTTGCCACCCTGCTAAGGTAAAGAGAACTTTTCAAAAGGACTGACAATATGACATATAATCATCACCTACTACTCTGCCTAAATGGCTGGAAATGCAGGACAATGGAAGGTCAGAAAGAAATGGTAAGATATCAGGCTTTGTAATTTATTAAGCACCTTAAAATCAATATAACATTTCACAGCATGCCTGCAAGACTACAGGACTTACCAGTAGAGTATAAAAAAAAATACCTTCATTTGCTAGAAAAATAGGAACAGCATTCACTGGAAGACAGTGCAGATGTTAATATACTATAGCTAACTCAGAGATGACAAAGCATTTTAACTTCAAAAAGATATGTAGCACCCAAAATTATATACAATAAAGGTCATTACCTAGGATAAGAGAATATAGTGTGATGTTTGAAGAAGTGTAAAACAGACTTGGTTGTCATTTACCTACCCACGGAAACGATGGCACACTGATGAGAAATCCATCCTAAGGCTGGAATACAATCATTAAACATATAGAAGACCTACAATAGCTCTTTGAAACATGCCAATGCTTAGACCATCTTGGGTGGGTGTAACTTACTCTAGATAGAGGCAAATGAGTCAAATCAGACTATGAGTATGCCATCAGGTCCTGCTGTGAATTGAGTTATGGAAAATTACATCTGCCAAAAGAGACAACAACAGTTAAAGGCTGTTACACATTTGGAAAAATACCAGCAAATTCCTAAAATAAAATGACGTATTTTCCTATTTCTTTTCTTTTTTTTTCTCTGTTTTTTTCCTCTCTTCAAATAATGCAGTCTTGGAGAAAATAACATTGAAAAAAGAACACGGACACTGGTTTTTCAGCATAAACATGAATAGCCTAGATCTTTCCACTACCTGCCATCAGGCAGTGTTTTCCTATCTGCTGCTTTAAGTTTCAAATGGATTTAACTCAAATATTTACAAAGAATGGCGATTTTAACAATGATAATATATAAATGGAGAAGCTGATGAAGATACATGTTAGAGAAAGCTGAATTCCTTAGGTAACAGGCAACATACCAGAGAAGCACATAACAATTTAAATTTTCAAGAGTGGGGATCATACGACAAAAGAAATGATACCATAAGTACAGTTAATTGTCTACGTTTCTAGATTCATCTTTTAAAGAGTGGTTCATCTCATAATTGCCAGATAATATATTCACTATTTTAATTCTAACCATGCCTGTTTTCTGCATTGACTGTACAGGTAGTTCCCAAGTTCAGACACACACATATGTCTACACTGATATTTACATTGATGCTTAGAATGCACAGTGCTAAAATAACCAACTTACCTCTTGCAAAGGGTATCCTCAGGAATGCAGTAGAGTATGGAAGAAAGGATGTCATCAAAATGAAGACAAAAAAGCTCAAGTGCTGTCAACTGCTACTGACACAACCAAGAAAAACTGCAGATCCCTGGCAGCAGCTAGAAAGAGTGCCCAAATAGTTAGAACAATAATAGTTTAAGGGACAGCAGGTGGAAAGGGGAGGGAAAGGAAAATCTTGTTATTACCAAATGTCTTCCTACCACTCGAAGGATAGTAGAAGCAGTACAGTAACATAGCTCTGCTCAGACTAATATACCTTGCTTCTTACTGCAAGTCACACAGTTTTAACTTGTATGAAAGGCCTACCATGCCACATAGCAATTTAATCTTTTCACACTGAGCTCTCCTAGCAATAAGCAAGTCCAGATCATGACTGAAAATGTGTTTGAGATGAGGTTATGAGTCATTCTGGGAGAACAAAAGTAGTTTCAAATAATACCTAGGAAATACTTTGTGTATTAGATAATATTCTATAAGAATTCAAGAAAATTTGCAGATTTTAAAGATACCACTTCATCATTTAGACTGAAGAATTTTGCATGTTTGTAAGTGTTAATTATTTAAGTCTCACAACACCTTTGTGACCAAATAAATGAGTATTATCAAGACGAGTTTAACTGATGTTATTAAGTTTTAGAGTTTGGAAGAAGAGATTCAGGGATTTGAAAAAAAACATTAGGAAGAAACTGCTAATATGTTTGAATGGAGAGCTAAAAAAGTGCCAAAGTTGCCCAGAAGGCAGCTTAATTGTTCTCTATTAGCTTTTGAACAGAATGGCTTCATACATGTTTCTGCTCTGAAAATTAGTAAGTCAAATTGAAGTCAAAAGTCAAAGACCTTTCATCAAAAAGTATTTTGAAGTTAGAGGGCAAAAAAACAGAAGTGGAATGAGGATTAAAACACAAAAGGGAGATCCATACTTTTGTTTGCTTGTAGAGAAAGAACAGGATCAGAGAAACAAAGGCTAAAACTAGGCACAGCTTGAAAATAGGATCTCAAATCCCCATTTTTTGTGCCTCTCCCTTTGGTTAATGTGAGGTAAGTGACTATATGGTACAGTTAACATGTAAATCTAAATCAATCATGTTCATGAGATGAAAGGTATATATATGAACGGCAAAGCCTATATATATCAGTCTTCACAAAGATCTTTTGGCTACTTAAAAAGAACTATACTTACAAACTTTTGTGCTGTATTTATATCTGTTTTATTTATTGCTTTTAAAAGACAAATGGAAATGGAAACTAAAGAATGTTGTTTAAAATGTTTTAATTACAAGTGTTACTGTTATGCTCAGTGCTGATAAAGTCCGAAAAGATCATAAAGCTATACTCTGCTTGCAATTAAATACAGTCAAGATGACTAGGCTTTACTCCTAGAGAAGTTACGGGAAATATTTCACAGATAAAAGTCTCGCTGAGGATATAGATGGCTTATAAATTAGCTGCACAATTACAGTCTTGCAGTATCATTTTTTCCATGCTTCAATCCTAATGAGCTAATCAAAGAAGGTATCACACATTATCTACTACCTCAGACACATTGTTAAAATACAAAATGTAATAAGACTCTGCAGCTGAATCACAAAACCCAAACTACTGCAGTTATTTTTGCAGACATCACTTTTACACTCTCTTTAACTGACACAATGATCTTCTGCCTTATGAACTTTCTTTTAAAAATACTTCAGTATCAAGAAGTGAAAATTCTAGTCCTAGAAAATATTACTTGGTTTGTTTGATTAGAAGTCATAATAATTATTAAGAAAAGCTAGCTAAATTAGATTTCAAGGAAGTATACTACTTGCTTATCAGTTATAATATTCATTACTTTTCCTCATGAATCATAAGAGGAGAGTCGTTTTAATTCCACCAGGAAAAATGCAGACTTTCACAATACGTTATTATCCCTCCTGTTTTCTTAAACAAACCTGTCTTGGAACCACCAGCCATACAAAGAAAAATAAGATGCTGTAACTGCAATAGAGTGCAATGACAAATGACAACAGTCATACTGGAATTCAGTATCAACAATAAATAATTAAACATTGAATGAATCTGACAGAAGACCTTTAAGATGTTGCCAAACTCTATTTGAATAAACTGAATGTTTACAACATACCTAATGATTTCATCAGTCTTAATTGTAACTGTGCCTGAGTGAAAGACTCACAATCTCTAAAAGTAATAAAGAAAGTGTCAAATATTTGAACATGAACAATTAACTTCCGCCCAAATATTTATTATTTTGCAAATAATAAGAAACTGGGGAAAAAGATGGTAATTGCAAGATAAGATCTATTGTTAAAACATATCAAAGTGATTTTATTACACAGCAACTTTGTGTAAATCTATTCTTATAAATTCTATTATGATATTTATTACTAAGAGTTCTTCTAGTGTGGAAACATTTATAAGACAGACATTGTATTGTAAATATATTTTAAAGAACTGCTCAGAAATGACAAGCTCACATAAGATATGCTGTTTACCGACACATAAGCAATGTATTTGGTGTACTCTTGATTCCTCTGCATAAAATAGAAGTCTTCATAGAATAATAGAATCATAGAATCATAGAATGCCTAAGGTTGGAAGGGACCTCTAGAGGTCATCTAGTCCAACGCCCCTGCACACGCAGGGCCACTTAGAGCACGTGGCACAGGACTGCATCCAGGCAGGTTTGGAACATCTCCAGAGCAGGAGACTCCACAACCTCTCTGGGCAGCCTGTTCCAGGGCTCTGTCACCCTCACCGTCAAGAAATTCTTCCTTAAGTTCCTGTGGAACTTTTTATGCTTCAATTTGTGGCCATTTCCTCTGGTTCTGTCAGTGACCACCAGTGAAAAGAGGCCAGCCCCATCCTCCTCACTGCCTCCCTTGAGGCACTTATAGACACTGATCAGATCCCCTCTCAGCCTTCTCTTCTCCAGGCTGCACAGGCCCAGCTCCCTCAGCCTTTCCTCATAGGGCAGATGATCCAGGCCCCTGATCATCCTAGTCGCCCTGTGCTGGACTCTCTCCAGCAGCTCCACATCCCTCTTGTACTGTGGGGCCCAGAACTGGACACAGTATACTGCGATTTTTTCCTTGCGATTTTAAATCAAGTAATACAGAGATGAATAATGCAGCTTTTGCACCGCAGAAACAATTTAACAAAAGACATATATGTTCAGAAACTGCATGAGCAAAATATAAATTCATCAGTATTTTCACACTCACCTTCAGGAAGCCTAAGTAAACCTGAGGTACATAAATGACAGACATACAGTTCTTAGCTTTAAAAGTAACTCCAAGAAGGTACACACATAAAGGTAAAGACACCTAAAAATGTACATAGGAGATGCTGTGCTGAGTGTCTGCTACAGACTACCTCAGGGAGAAGTAAATGATGCCTTCTTCAGACAAGTGGAAGAAACTTGAAATTCACACTACCTGGCCCTTGTGGGGGACTTCAATAGCGTCAGTACTTGCTGAAGGGTCAACACAGCAAGTCACAAGCATTCCAGATCTCTGGAGCGCTTTGAGGGCACAGCTGACTGAGGAGTTCATAAGGAGAGGTACTCTACAACACATCATACTTACAAAGAAGACCCAGCTGGAGGTGCAAAGCTCTGGGATAGCCTTGGCCACAAAGACCATGAGATGGCAGAGTTCCTCCACATCCCTCTTGTACTGACCACAGTGCTGGACTTCAGGGACCACAACCCTGAACTTCAGCTGAGCTGACCTTGGCCTCTTTATGGATCTGCTTGGAAAAAATGCTTGGAAAAAGGTCCTGGAGATTAGAGGGGTATAGGAGAGTTGCTTGATTTTCAAGGATCAACTCCTCCAAGCTCAAGAATGGTCCCTTCTGACAAGCTGATTGCCTAATCAGCATGGTAGGAGGCCTGCATGGATGAATAAGGTGCTCCAAAAAACCCTGTCACTAAAAAGAAAGTCCGTAAGTGGTACAAGCAGGCACAGGTGATACAGGAGGAATACAAAGACACTGTGAAGATGTAAGATAGGGCTGGGAAAGTCAAAGTGCATCTGGACTGAATCTGGCCAGGAATAAGAAGAGCAACAAGAAGATTGTCAATATGTATATCAGTAGCAAATGAAGACTAGGAAAACTGTAAGTGTGCTAACAAGTGGATCAGGATAACTGGGTGGCAAAAGATATAGAAAAGGCTAATAAATTCAGTGACTCCTTTACATCAATCTTTAGAGGTAAAATTTGCCTCTAAGAAATCCAGGTCTCTGTGACCAGTAGGGTCTTGAGCAAGGGAAACTGAGCTTTGGTGGAGGAAGATCAAGTTAGAGAACACTGAAAGAAATTGCACATGTACTAGTTAATGGGATCTGATGGAATTCACACATAAGCATTAAGCTAGCTGTCATTGGGCAGCAACTCTCAATAATCTATGAAAGGCCATGAAAATCAGTAGAGGTTCTTGAGGACAGAAAGGGGGCAAATGCCACTCCTATCTTCAAGAAGGATAAAAAGCAGGATCTGTGGAACTACAGACCTGCTAGCCTCATCCCAATCCCTGGGAAGGTGATGGAGAAAATCCTCCAGGAAGTAGGAAGAAACATTTCCAAAAACAGGGAGATGATACAGAATTGGGGAAACTGATTGATAGACCAGATATCTACGCTACCTTTCAGAAGGACCTCAATAGGTGGAAGAAACAGACTGATAGGAACCTCATGAAGGTCCAAAACGGATAACTCCCCCTGAACCTGGGGAGGAATAACTCCAAGCACCAGTATAGGCTGGGGGCTGACCTGATGGAAAGCAGTTTTTACCTGATGCAGAAGTTAAGTATGAGCATGCAGTGCAACCCTGTGGCTGAGAAGGACAGTACTTTCCTAGGCTGTGCCAGATTTGAAGCCAGATCCTTCTTGGTAGTACTCAGAGACAGGACATGAGAAAATATGCAGAAAGTGAAACACAGAAATTTTCATTTTAATGTGGAAAGACCTTATTTATTGTTAATTTTATTTTGAGGGTGGTCAAACATTGGAACCCAGACGTTACCCAGAGGAATTGTGGAGTCCCTTTCCCTGTAGATATTCAAAACCCACGTGGACACAGCCCTGAGCACCCTGCTGTAGATACCCTGCTTTGAGCAAAGATCGGACAAAATGATTACAGGGGTTCTTCCAATTTCAGTTATTCTGTTATTCTGTAAAATATTAGGCTTTCTGAGGTTGAATTGAAGATAACTGATGTTGCATAGGACAATATTGGCTTCCTGCAGAAAAAATAAATTCACTCTTCAGTGTTCACAGATGTACATAAGCCTGCAGGCTACTGCTATTATTTTTGTATGTTTACACAATTAGGCATAAAAAAAAAAGGTGGGGAAAAAAGTGACCATTCTTCCACAACTGAGGATGGTGTGCTGCAAATATTTACAGTGACACACTAAAGTACATTTATTTCACTGCAATTCAGACAATATATTTAAATATTGCAAAGAAGTGTCCTGTTCTTTTAATATTCAGCAGTTTTTATTAAGTTCAACATCATGTCTTAGTTTATTTATTTTTAAATAGACAATATTAGCCTTAGCCCTGAGAATGCTACTTGAAAGAACAAAATATTTCTGAAGGCAAATATGGTAAAAATTAAACTCTAGTTTGATTATATAAAGACAAGAAACAGTAATGTGTTAAAATAACTAAAGCATATGGTAATGATGGACATAAAGAGCAAACTGTAAAATAATAATACTAACTACACAGAATTAATGCACACAACCACCATATATCTCTAGAGTACTCTTAAATGTCTGATCAAAATGAATTATGAATATTTCCTGCTTTTGTTCTTTTCCCTGTGGAAGACTGATCACTGACCTGCCTAGCACATACCGAATGAATCTGCCCACAGACAATCTAATCACAGAAAATATGGAGGCAGTATGTGTTAAATCCCAACCCTAATCAAGGCTAAAGGGGAAAGGCCACAATTTCTACCATATTCGAAAAACTTAAAGCACTTAATCAGCCCTCTGCAGGAGAGGACTCTGCACTTGAAAGAGAATAATCATGTGGTTTTCAGCTCTCCTGGTTTAAACTGTGATCATTTTCAAATATGAAAGTAAAATGCTATGAGCAAACATAAGGGTGCATATTAGAAGCAGGGCACATTAAGTAAACTATTCAAGATGTACTCTGAAGTAAAGATTTGTAGACTATATTTCTCTACTGCACAGAACAGCATAACAAATACAGGCATCGGAGATGAAGCTGTGGTTTGCTATTACGAGCTACTTGATAAAAGCTAAAAGACAAGCACACAGGAAAATTGAACACTAAGTTGGATGCTGAGAAGTCTTTTATTGCTAGTCATAATGACTAGGACTTTCCCATGTGTGTTCTCTGAAACACTTGCAGTTTTCCAAATTAAAGAGGGGCTGTAACCACCCCTGGTTGCAAACTCTAAGGAAAGCAGCAAGGACAGCTCTAAAGTAGTCTTTCCTCTTATGATTCTTACATGGTTGGGAACCACAAAACTCCCTCAGAATGTCAAGAGATATATCTGATGCATGCCATAGCTGTTTGAAAACAAATATACTTTGTCTTTCCTGTCACTGGCATGTTGTTACTAACGTTATCGATACTGCCAAAGTATTCCCATGACATGGCAGAAGCCCTATAAAATGCTGGAGTACTGGAGGACTTATTTTGGTGTTACTTTAATCACATGAACTTCATCTGGGGGGTGAAGTATGTGAAATTTAACTGTTTTATAGAATCCTATTTTAGACTCCTTCTTAAAGTTATAGACTATTCTGCATTAGGAATGGTAGCTTTATGAAGTATAAATGAAGTTTAACTGCATGAATTCCTTGAACCTGAGTTGAGCAAAGAAGCAGAAACATATATGGGTCAGTGACTTGGGCATTTGTCTAGGAATCAAGAGCCCTTAATTTCAGTCCAGTTCAAAAGTCTGCTTGTTTGGTTTGCGTTAGACAGTCATCAGAATGATATGTGCCTTTGGAATGGGAATCAGAGCTAATTTTCCCCACCCAAGTCAGTGCCCTAAACATTGTGCTCAAGACAAAATAACATCCGTGTCTTATGAGGAGCTCCTAGCTGTAACTGTGGGCTATAAGCACTGTGCAGGAGACTGAAGTGGAAAATGATGAAAATCTAGTAAGGATAAGTGCGAGAGGAGTGCTGAACCACTTAGTTCTGTCAAGAATGAGGTAGTCCTGGACATGCATAGGAGAAAGCTGTATATTCTCGAGGCATTTTACAAGAGACATGTCCAGTGTGCCTGGCCTTGCACTCTTTTGCACTGCAGGATTTTTTTAAAAGGACATCACAAAAAGCATTTAGGAAATAGTATTCACAGCACTTAAAAGAAAAAGAACTAAAAAAAGAAACAACACACAACAAAGCACTTGTAGGAATTCAAAAGTGTGTCAGAACAACATGAGGTTTTTTTTCTCCTCATAATATTGCTTTTGAGACTGTTCCCAGGTTTTTTAAGAACAGTTCTCTTAATATTTATCTAATCTTAATATTTTAAGGGACAGGGAAAGTTCATTCTGAAAACTATTGTCATGATATAGAATCAAGTTCAATGAGTCTTTTCTTTTAGATTCTTAGCACTAGCTGAATGCACATATGACCTTGAAGCTGCCCATCCTCCCCCCAAGATTACGCAGTTTTAAAATAAGCCATAGATCTTAATTCCTTAACTGTTTTAAGACACAGATATTTTACAAGGATTTAAGATTTAAAATAGAAAATTATTTTTCATTCTGATTTTATGCACCAATTATTCTGAAATTTTTAATAAAATCTACTGCAAATTGAACAATTTAATGAAGCACTGAAGTAATTTCAGGTGGTACTTAAGCCTATAACCATAGTAACAAGAAAAGTAAAGGCACCTTCCATCTCTGTGTTGTCATGATTACAGTTATAATGGAAGATATAATGGTGAGTGTAATGTACTGTTTAAAAATGCAGCAATTGTTCAGATCCTACTGATTTTTGCTTCTATTTAAATAAAAATACATGTAGATGTACCAAACAGCTTAACTAGGTTAGCAAAAAGATAGCTGAAAGAGGACCTGATCACTCTTATCAGTATGTTAAAGGATATCTCAGAGAAAGTGAAGTCCCGTCTGAATTAAAGAATAGTATTAGTATATCAACAAATGTGTATCAACTGATCATAAATGCATTCAGTCTAGAAATTGACTGAAGATGCTTCCAGAGCATAAATTTTCTTGAAGAGAAACAGAAATTGTTTAGGAAAAAATAAAATTCCAGCTGCAGTACTTCTAAATAGACGTACTGATTTATGAAATTAATTTGGTGTCATTATGTCTATGGCTGCATCTGTCCTAAAGAGTAGCCTAGGAGAAAATATGAGTAGCTGCTGATATGTAGAATAACACAGTATACGGACTTCAGGAAATTTTACTTTATTTCCTTCTACTCTGTGCTCAAGGACTAAATGCAGTCATTGTTATGCACAAAATATATTCATGGAATACATTTCATGAATGCAAAAATACTGCATGAACCAAACTAAAAAACTAGTGTAGATGCATCCATCTAGTAGCAAAAATTGAATCCAATGGGTAGGACACATGTTCTAAATTCGGGCATGAAAGTTACATATAGCTATTTGCATTTATTTTTTTTAAATACTGCCACAGCACTGAAAAAGTTTTAGAAAGTCTGTTCACATATTAAAGGGAAGAATGCAAATCTCAGTCTATTAACTCATTTGGCAGTGAGAACTAGCACAAGAAATACAATCTCTTGTCAGACTTGAAACAGATTATGAACAATGACAGTCTTTCACTCTGCAATATTGACCAGTGACAATTTTAATTCCCATTTTATTAAAAATATAGTCTTAAAAATAAACATATGTATAAATACAATTGCTAACATTAAAATACACTTTAATATCATATATACAACTGTAGTTACAAGACAGAACTAAGTGAAGATGATGAAAATTGATGGATTACCAAGTTTTGAAATAAAGTTTTCTTTAAAGGAATGACGTGACTCTCCATAAAATGAATATTTACAAAGAATAGTTCTATATCAAAACGTTTTGCTCCATTTTGACTACACTGTATATAACTAAAAATGATGTTATATAAATAACGTTAAGAAAAAAAAAAGAAAAAAGAAAATAAGCAATTTCAAAAGGATCTATCAAAGCATTTAATTTATGGCATATTTCAACCTTTTCAGGACGGTCTTCTTCCTCTCAGCCCCCTTACACCTAAAAGGGCATATTGACAAAATCAAAATCAATTTTATGAAGTGTTTTGATCTTGACAGAAGCATGTCATACTGTGGAAAATGCTTTGACTCAATTTTTGTCTAAGCTACAATGTTGATCTTGCATCAGCAGCCACAAATTACTAACTGTTCCTTATGAGTCTTTAGAAAAGCTATTCTGCATTAAAACAGAACAAACACCCTCTCTCCTGCTTCAGACCCACACCAAAGATTTTATAAACATATTTACTGGATGTCTGTAACCTCTTTTTATTTCAACAATAATTGCAGCTGAAATAAGCATAAATCTTAACACACAAAAAATCTAATGAATATAAAAGTGTCCTATACTGGAAGTGTCCTGTACTGTTTGTAAGAACAGATACTGGTAGGTAGATCTGGGGGGATCTGCTGAGGGATTTTAGGATTGTATTGGCATTGTTAACACAGGATAATTCCCTCAGTTTACTGCAATTACTGTTCAGAGAATTGGTGAACTCCTCAAAAATTGAGGTAGGCAAAAGGGAAGAGAAAAAAGAAGGCTGATAACCCTTCCAAGAGAACAGGCAAGCAAACAAGGTCTTTTGAAATGCATCCTTGATAGATTCAATTTCTGCATCAAAACAAATCATAACCAAGGATGCAGATATATACATGAAATTCTCTGAGAAGATTTCAAAAACTCAGTAGAAAAGTCATAATTGTTTATTTTCCTATATCAGACCAGCATCCAGTAACTCTTTGCAATACATAATATTGGTATTCTTGTATAACTTCCGTTCTTGATGACAGCACCTGCCTCACCATCCTAGATACATTTTTAACGATAAGCCAAGACAAGGAGATTTGCACATTAATCATATATATACAGGAGAAGGAGAAAAAAAAACCACACAAACACACACAAACAAAAAAAAAAAAAAAAAAAAAGCTTATCTTCCTTGGGCTTTATTATTTATTTGGATGCTTCATTACTTACATGTTTATCTTACTCTAGTTTTAACAGTTTTACCAAACAGAGACAATTTCTCTGCAGAGAAATTCACAGAAAGTAGAGATTTCATAGAACTGGTCCCTACATCCTCTAATAGAAAAATAAATATTCCTATCTAAGGTGATTTTACAAATTTAAAAACAGCTAAGTCTAGTCAGAACATTAAATGAAGTCTCCCAACTGACCTCCTTTGTTTCACTCACTATTCTGCATCTCTAAAACACATCCACTCTTTGTTCAAAAGCCACATGTAGGGGAACTGAAAGCAGGAAAGTAATTCTATGCATCAAGCTCAGCTTTGTAATGCAGCTGCTTCAGAGAACAAATTCAGCTTAAGTGCTCTTTCAGTCACGCTCTTCTATTTTAAAGAGTGGTTAATGGCTCAAAGAAAGCAGTAAGGCAACCAGGCCTGTATACGAACATGAATAACATAAAGCCTGTCATTATGGGTTACACCAAAAAAAAACCTGTTTAACCCAGTAACATCTCTCTCACAGCAGTCCTCTTCCCTGACACATACTCTATTTTCTGAGAGAGGCAGAAAAAAATATGTTAACACAGAAGGCTATGCCTTCATGCCACATAACTCGTCTCCACCGTTTCCTTTACCACATAGCTTAAATCACATCTGTGAAGTAGTGCAAAGCATCTATACCATATGAAAGTGTGGGGCAGCATGTGTTTTGTTTCCTGTGATGTCTCCACGTATGTATGAAACTGTAGGTGAGTCAGAGACTTTTTCTGATACTGTGACAAAATATACGCAGTTGTAGTCGAGATGGGTCATACCTAATAGTTTTAATTACCTCACTTTTTAACCAGTAAGTATAAGTAGTTACAGACTAAGATGTGGATAAAGTTAGTTACAGTGTGGAAACATTAGTTTAGAAAAAATTCTTCCCAGAAATAATCTACAAAACACTTTAAACTACAGAAATGTCCTTTTCATGTTGCTCAAGCTTCCATCTGTTACTTAAAAACTTAATAGGGTAGGGATATTGTGGGCACCCTGTAGATTTGCCTACGCTACCAACAATCCCAAGAGATGGGCCTTGCAAAAATTCTCTTTTCAGTACACTTTGAATTCAGTGAGGGCTAAAAGCACTTAGATTTCTGCTATTGCCCAAAATGTTAGATAACGCATTGACAATGATCACAGCTAATTAGCAAGCTTCACTTTCACAGGTGTAGATCCCAAGCCCTGCACACCTATTTCATATTCTGAGCTGTACAGATGTAAGATGTGTAGGTTTTGTCTTGTGATTTTGTTCTCTACTCTGTTGTTCTGACAGCCTACACTTTTATTTTAACTGCTTCATAATTTATTAATGTCACTTTTTTCTAATCCTCCTTCAACAGGAAGGCAGGGTAGCCTTCATTCAAGCAAAAGTCACAGTGGTCCAGGATTTCTGTTAAACATTGCACCTAGACAAAAACAAGCTTTTTAAAACTCAAGATAAAATTAGATTTAGACTTGTAGTTTGGAGCTTATTATCCTTGTCCAGACAGAGGAATGATTTAAAACCAAAATGAAATGGAAACCTAATAATTAGTTTACTTCTGGTAAATCTGTGGAAAGTCATTATGCACCAGCCTGTTATACTTCCTTTGTTACTTCACTCTACATTTACTGTAACTCATGTACTTTTCTCTACAGAGAAAAACTCTTAAACAGATGCATTGAAAAAGAACAGATGTGTTCACAAAACAAATTTTCCATGCTCCATTTTCCGCTATGCGTGTTTGTTTGTTTATGGAAGAAGGAGGCATAATTCAGGGAACGGATGGTAAAGAACCTGACTATCCATACAAATCATATTGGCTTGAACACTGACTGGAAAGGACAATTCATTTTAAGGGATTTTCTTGGGTCTGTTCCTGTGCCTAGAATTTCTATAACCTTCTTCAAATATTAACAGGCTTGACACCTTCTTGTCACCTTTATGGGGTGAAATATGCAATTAGTCTCTGTAAACTCATTCCTGTACTCCTGTTTCTTCCAAAGAGGAGGCGAAAAGCTTCCAAAAGGGCGCTGTGTACTGAAGGCTTTCACTTAAACAGATAAGCAAGGTCCTATCCTACCATTAATTAATCTTTTGTTTCCCTGAAAATGGGCTATTGAAATAAAACTTTTTTTTTTAAACATGCACAAAAGGTAAATAACTAAATTTTAAAGGCTTTTTAGTGAAACCTCCAAATATTAGCCTTTATAAAAACTGTGGCATTTGTTTGCAGGAAAAGATGAATTCTTTTCTTACTCTTTTCTTATTTTAGTGATTTTCACAGAGAAAGAGTGCAACACGAATATCCATCACAACATCCAATGCAAGCCTTCCACCCCGCCATTTATTGCAAAATTCTGCCTTCTGCATTCGTGTTAGAATGCCATTAGTTACAAAGATTAAGTTTAGTTTAATATCCCTTATGGTTTCCCACAATCACATAGTAATTCATTATCTTGTAAAATGTTTTGTGATTGATGCTATAAGGTACAATAGGCTGGATTAATCAAAGAGATAACAAGTAGGTTTTCACCTCCTGAATATTAATGCATAATTGGAACTCCCATTCATTGACATTCAAAAACAGATAAAGAATAAGCATGGAATATGTAGTAATGGACAAAAGACGCTCAAATTCTGCCTTTAAATTAAAGCTCACAAAACATTTCTAGATAACAGTGGTGTTTAATATTTGTGAAGTGATTTTTGTTTAATAATTTATATCATTAAAATAGCAATTATAAATGCAATTATGTATTTGTTTTTATATTTTAATAACTGGAAACATCATTTATACATCAGTGGCTAGTTTGTAACTGATAAGCACAGCCTCTTTCCTAAGCAATTCTTCCTAGAGCCTCCAGGCTGGCAGAGAAGCAGGCATAGCTATATTTCCTTTTTAAAGCAATAACTCATAAGATACTCAATAGGTCCCTCAGCTTTAGTAAATCAGAAGTAAAATATACATAAATTAAATGTATCCAATCATGGAAAGAGTCACACTGACGCTATGAATTCACAATTCACACAATGAATCACATAGGGATCCATGCATCTGACTCTAGGAAACATTTTCTATAAAATAGTAGAAACTCCAACATTGCAACAATTTTTGAAACATTCTCTCCACAGATGTTTTAACTGTATCACTGATTTGACTTTCAAAGATTCTGAACATACACAAATCCCAATGTAAATAGACTAAAAATAAGAGCAGGAGTTTCTCAGCCTTCCTTTAAATTGGCAATTATGATTCATACAGTTGAAATACATAGTTGATAATAAGAAACACTAAGCACCTTTTGTCCACCATTTTAGTCACAGAAATGAGTCTTACATGAAAACATATTGGCATGAAAAATAGATATTTATACACAGTGACAGAGAATTAGTTACATGACAGTAAAAAAAAATACTTTTCATATCTTTCTCAAGTAGTGTTTTCATAATTGGCTTTTAAAATGAATCATGTTTTAAAAGATCACATTTTTGCTTAGGCAATTTATATATTAGACATTTTTTATTTCACAAGCGAGCAATAACACCAGTAAAATAGCTTTTACAGGTAAAGGTTTTTAATAATAAAAAGTCATGTCAGAAGAGAAGTTGTTATTCTCACTTTGTTTTCTGTTTTTGCTTAACCAGTCATATATCAGTGTGCATTAGGAAAAGTGCTCGTTAATAAGTAGACATTTTAGGGGTTTAAAAAAATCTCCCTGTGACAGAAATGAGCAGCTCTTCTCAGCCACTTCATATGCTTTTATTGAAAATTATTATTGTATTTCGCCCAGTTCTATTGAAGTTGCTGTCTGTTACTTTGCAGTCTAGAAACAGCTATATAAATATTCCACATCAGAGACATTTGGCAGTTCACTTCACATCTGCATTTCAAAACATTTGAAATAATAGTAACTGCTAGTTAGATTGTTAAAACTAGTTCTACAAGGAAGTTATAAAACTCGCGGGAGACTATAGTCTTAAAGTACATTTTGTAGGCTGGGATAATGACCGAAATATTTTGGAATAGACTTTCGTTTGCATTGAAAGTGGTACTTTCAATGATAGAATGCAGGAGTGTGCTCTGAGATTTTTACTATTGAACAGCAGCCTGAAAGGACTAAAAAGTCAGTAAAAAGTCACGATACAAAAAGATATGGTCATTAGACTCACTGATTCTTGCCTTACTAGGATTTCTTAGATTTGTAATGTTTATGCTAATGATCTTTTAAAGTTATTTAAAAATTGGGACTGTTTCAAAATTTAAATGTAGTTTAACCTCAAGTATATACATCACTTTAAGAAATCTGAAACTTTATATGGTGTTAAACTACAAAATAAAATAAATGTTTGGCACTTACAGCATGCAAATAGTAAATCCTGACACTTTTCTCACTAAATGGCAGCTTCTCAAGGATAATAAGCTACCTATTACATTTCCTGAGTACAGTGAATGAAAAATATGCTGTTAAATAAATGAATATCTTAAAACCTTTCACTTCTTAAATTTTAAAAAAGTGCTGATAACAGAATCTACGAATGTACAGTTATATCTGGGGCAGTAACTATACACAGACTTGGAATAAATGGGCATGTCTCTATTGGCATGTAAGGAGCATAGTCATTCTTAGAAATGCACAATTTTATCTATCTATATCTCATGTGTTTATAATACCCAAAGCTACCCTTAAGGAATGTCAGATTGATTTTTTACCTGTCATGAAATTTAACTGATTTCTTGAAAGTCTCAGTGACAAGATATGATTCCATTAATCATTATATTTCCACTGGGTTTATTTTCAGTGGCACCACTAATAAACTAACAAAAACAACTGAGATGAGAAGGATGATATTAGTCGAATACTGAAATAATCTTTTAGAACAAACCCATTTACTTAAACTCAGGCTAGGATCTCAGAGATCTTAATTTTTTTTAAGTCTGAACTGCATTCAAAAACTGCCCCAATGCTCGATTTCTTATGCACATTCCCAGGATAACACACAGCAAGCAAATAATTTTGGCTAATGATCTAATTAAACTCTGTAACCGAAATTCTAGATTCCAAAAGAGAAGAGAAGGGCTTTCATGAGTAGGAGGTCTCAGTTTTCTCCAGGTCTAATGACCCAGAAATGCTAGAAGAAAAATAGTGTAGGGAAAAAAATCTTGCGGAGAGAGCTCCACAGAGAAGTGAATAAACTATATTTTAAAGAAAGATAATAGGAAAAAACAGAGGAACAAAAAAAAAAAAAAAGACAGAATCCAAACTTGCCATCAGAGAAACTGCTACATCTCTTCCACTCAAAAACTGTGAAATTAAACTGAGAATGAGCAAAATAAGACAGGTAAAACTAACAATGGACAACAGTAAAATTTTCTTGTCTCGATACATTAAGTCACGGAGAGCAAAGAAAAAAGCAAAATGAAACAGAAAATTTAAAAAAAAAACACATATATAGCTCAAAATCTATTTTTGTTCATTTTTTCTTTCTGTTCATTTATGTCTACTGTGCTTTATCTTTGATCAAAGTCACCAAGAAGTTTAAATCCTTCTTAGGAAGAGTCCATTTTTCTTGAAGGGTAAGATTATTCAGTTGCAGTTGATTCATATAATGACAAATGTCAACCTGTTCAAAACCCGCATCCAGATACAGCTGAGGTACTGTAAGGATGCAGTGAAATACATCAGTATGAGGTCTAAGTATGAATGCATTTCATTTGGCAAAAATAAAACACACACATTCACACAGGTGGATCTTCAAAACAGCACGAAGTTTAATTGTACTGTCCAAAACACATGAGTCTTTAATGGGCAATTTTATTGGTGGTGACTGATGAAACAGAAGAAAAAAACTAAACCCAATAAAGAGCCACAAAGGGGAAAAGAATAAGGAAGGTTCTAAAGAAAAAGAGGAGTCTTTATGCTGGTGCATTTGTTACACCAGGTGACAAGAAAGGAAATGATGTTAAATATTGTATGGGTCCTTTTGGAAACACCCATGTCCATAACTGGAGAGGGAAGAGGTGGGAGGAACAGTTAATTCCTCTATGAGGAAGGAAGACAGGGAGAAGAAATTATTTTTTGCCTGATCATTAGGAAGGCAAGATAGCTCATCATTTATTTGACAGCTCCAGTGCTGGACTATTTTCATTATGGTTTACTGAGATTTAATTTTATTTTTGTTGCAAGGAGAATATAAGATAAAAAGCTTTTTTTCCCCATAACCAAACTCAGAGCAGCATATGCAGAAATGTTATCTGTAACAGATAATTACATAATTTCTTTGCATAAAGGATAATAATATGAAACACTAATTGATGATCAAGGACTCTGCTTACTACTGCATTATTCCCCTTCTACATTTTTATCTCATACAGCTATGAGCTTCCCCTGCCTTCAGTAACACTGCCAATAGGAACAGCTGCATGTCTGCAAGGGACTTTGGGGGACCTGGTGGCTATAGGAACCCTGACCTGATTAAGGTTCTATTAACATTGTTTGAATAAAAGTATCACAAAACTCAAACCAGGTTGAAAGATTTGAAAAATAATAAAAATATTTAAAAGATTTTTAAAATGTAGGACATTTAAAATATTGCAAAATGTGTGACAAGTATCTATCTAAATACAGGCAAAATAAGCTTTGGTATGCTCTGTTTTAGCACAACATTTTGGGATATGCTGTTGAAAGTAATTTAACTAAAATGGACTGACAGCTGTCACTGTCACTGTCACTAGCAGTACTACTGCATCCTTTAGGTCAGAAATAAGACTTCCCTCTATAACGTGCTGGGGGCATGGCTAGTATATGAGGCGGTGTGGAAACACTGGTGGGGAAGGAGCATGTTCAACATCTTTTCAAAGGATAGAAATGCAAACATGAGAAGCATTGCCTTTGCATTCCCTGCTGTAAACACTCCCCCCCACACACCCTCCAATGCCAGGTAACAGAAATGTTAACCACAGAATATGTTATTTTAGTGTAACATTTTGGGGTGAATACATTTGTTCCAGATGGTTTATAGTTAGAGTTGTTCTCTTTTTATGTAGTCTTTCATGCATTCTACCTGTCACTTGAGCCATGCTATGAAGATTCTCTCTTTTAGTAAAACACAGTAGGCAGTATGTGCATTTGTAGGTGTGCACATGTGATGTGCACGTAAAAATGCCAATTTGGGGCTCAGAGATTTCAGCTATGTGTGTAGTGTTCCACTGATTCCCAAGAAAGTTGCTGCTATTCAAGGAAAGGCCCTTAGCAAACAACTCAGAAGAGCAGATCCTGTATTGAAATTTAATTTTCAGTAAAATATCTGAAATTATTTTAAGAGATCAGAAGGGGGTACAATTAAAGCAAATACATTCCTGGCTGCATTGGTCTGTTGCAACTTCTGCCTTGAGCCTGACTGCTGTGTCAGTATCTTTGCCAAGTGGTAATGGCTTTCCAGGAGTCAGAATCAAAGCCCAACTCAGACATGTTTCCTTCCTAAACAGAGTAACAATTCAGAAAGGAAATGCATGTTCATATCTCTCCTTTATATATATATATATCTCATTTATCTCCATTTTAAGAGCCAATAATGAGATGAATTAAGTGGTGATGCCCTTTCATATTTCCTCATTAGGATTTCTGGCTATTTCAGCCTGACTCGTACTGAATTACTTCAGGGATACAGTCATCTTGCAATTTCTCTTCATTAAACTAGAGGAAGTAGAAGTATGTAAAAATCACATTGTCCCTGTTGTGTCAGCAGTCAGGACGAGGAACTTAATGGTTATAAATGGGCTGTCTTTTATAAAAATATCTCATGTGCAAAGGTAAATGTATTTAAAACACTGCATATACTTCACTCTTGCTCATCTGAGTATTCTGCTTGACAACAATTTCTCTATTTTATGAAAACTTTCTCATTTTTAAAATGTGAAATAGGATTCTATTTACTCAGAATGAGGAAGAATGAAAGGCCCAAATGTAGCTTTAGATTTTTTTTTTAACATTTCTGTCTTCAGCACTTCTTTCATAAACAACACAGGAACTGTCCATATTTTCAGCAAAATGAGTGTTTTGAAATAATCTCTTTGAAGAACATTTTTCTAAAATAAAATTGAACAGCTCATTGCAAGAGAATTGAAAATAACAATTTCACAACAGTTGTTTGAACCAGTATTTCTTATGCTATTTTAAATAGTTTGTAAGTTTTAAAATATTAAAAGTTAAAATATGATAAATATTATAAGCAAATGGCACCAGCCAAAGCATATAAAATTTTCAAATGTTATCCAGTTTTGAGATTTGTGAGTTCCCTATGAAAATTCCAGACATTAATAAAAATAATTTAAAATAGGTGGAACAGAGGATTTTCTCATCAAACTGAAAATTTCAGTACATTTTATCATATTCAAAAGTAACACAATCATGTAATATAAACTATACTGGTAAAATTATACATCTGATTGTTAATATGGGCTTTAAACTACAGCATCCTAACATGATGTAACATGAAAATAAAACTTATGTTTAATATTCTTACTGATACAAAAAGCTTTTATTGTTGTTCTTCTAACATTGAATGAGAAGGGAATAATTTTTGTAACTGCATTTGTTCTTAAATCTTACATAGAAATATAAAAAAAAGGGATAGAACAAGGATAGAATATATAGCCTAGTATAACAAATTCAGCTGAACTACATTTGTTTTTCTTTATAGTGTCTTTGTTCCTTCTCCTCTTTTTTCAAACAAAAACAAAGCAAAAAAATAAAGATAATAAAAGATTTTTTTTCTGAGTTGCTCTCATGACCTTATATAAATTCAAAATGCAGCTGAAACAACAACTAAGGGCAGAGTGGGCAGCAGGATCTGCTTTGGTTGTCTCTGCTCACAACCCAAATGGCACAATGGCACTGTGGTTTCAAGCTAACTTAAAGAGAAGAGTTTTTCTTATCTGATCACAAGTCTGCCTATCCCCTTTGTACCTCAAAAACTATTATCTATGACAATAAGCTGGGACAAACATTCATAGTCTAATGCATGATGGTATAAATATTTGATTGTCTGATTTAAGATACTCAGACACATGTAATCAAAGCTGTTTTGTTCATGTATCACTCTGGGGGAAGTCCACAAAATATTCTGACCTCTCTCCTTACCCCCTTAAAAATTCCCAGTGGAAGTCCCTCAAAGGTACTTTATTTTAAAATAACATGTTTTTGAAATACTGTTTATTTCTATTAACCACAGCTTTCATAAATCCTATCCTACCTTTCTGTATGTTACTAGCAGGGGCAAAGAAAGATTAGAAATGCATTGTGAATTGTAACATTGAAAAGGAAGAAAAATAAATTCAGAGACTTTACTTTTCACTGATCTATATTATTATTATAAATCTGTGACTGTTAAATATAACACATCACTGTAATCTATTATATCATACCAAACATTATTTGCATATTTTAATTTCTCTGTTTGTAATGATTATGCTCATTCTTCACTTTTGTTTGAAGTGTAATTCATTTAAAAGTCTAAAGCATGGATAAGAATTTATTTTACATTTAGGTATACTTGAGCTTTATAAAACAATTAAAAACAAAAATCATCACTTTATTATTTTCTGCAGATGAATCCACGAAGCATCCAAAGAATCCACATACCTTACAGCAGAAAGCATCATTATTTTTTCTGAAAGACACTTCAGGAAATGGCATGGCAAGACAAGCAATTTTGACAGCCATTTCACAAATGGTTGTTTTTTTTTTTCTCATGGTGCTAAATCCTGACAGCAATATTAGTCAGTAGTATTGGTCACACTCACAAAGAAACCTAGACCTTTAGCTTCTATCGGCACCGATGGCCTTGCCGATCCGCCACCACCCACCGCCGACGCTGCCACCCACCGCCACCGCACCTCACGCGGGCCGCAAGCCCGGGTGCACCACACCACACTTGGGCCGCGAGACCGGGTGCCGGCCACCACACTCGCGACCCTAGCCCGGGTACGGGGCGGATCCCCGGCGATGGTGTAGGCCGAGGGGCGTGTCCTTTGATATCCCCAGGTCCCAAGATTTTATTCCTCCCCCCAACCCTCTAGGGAGCGGGGCTCTCCCTTACCAGCGGTAGAGGTGCGGTGAAGTCCCAACACACCAGGGGGCGTCTCACCCGTCAGCCGTATCACCAACCCGATGCGGGCCTATACGAGGACGGCACGGAATTCAGATCGAGTCAGGAACCAAGAACCCGTTCTAGAACCAGGAACCAGGAACCTTTATTTTTGGGGTAACAAGACTTATATAGGGTAAACCGGGGGAGGAGTAAGGGCGGAGAAAGGGGAGGAGAGAAGGAGGGGACTCTCCTGGAGCTGCACCCTATTGGCCGGGACCTTGTCGCTGGGCGGGCGGCCAGGAGCAGCAAGCTGCTCCTGGCCTCCACCTCCGGGGTTCCAGGCCTTTCTTTGGGGTGCCCTCCCGCACGTAGGCAGGCTAAGCCCTGCCAGTGCGCAGGCGCGCCCCCCGGGGGGTCACCCTTCGGTCATGGTGATTGGCAGGGGACCCCCCTGTACATTTTCCAAGGGCGCATGCCCATTCCCTGGGTCACCCAAGGGGCACCATTATCCCCTATGGGGACCCAGTCCAGTATTCTCCTACAAGCTTCCTAAGTCTAAATTAAGATAACAAAATGCAAACTGTCTATCTTCTGAGCTCCAGCTCAACAACTGCTAAACCAAGGAGGCATAAAGAGTCCCCACACAACTGTTTCTATCAGTAAAAAAATCACACAGATTTCAATAGTTACTACAATCAGACAACTACCCGAGGCTTGGCAGTGCTGAGCTCATTCTCTAGAGGTAGCTAAATATATGAAGCACTCTTTCCACATCTTGCCTGCTAAGCCTCTTCCAACTGACATGTATCAAAATCAGAGCTTCTCACTTAGAGGGATAAGGAAATGCCTTAAATGGGATAGTCACCTTTATTTTATAGTGATTTCAATACTCTAGTCATCATTTGCAGTTAACTTCGTTTCAGTTAATGACCAAACGTGTGTGATGGAGGTAAGCACAGGCTGCACAAGTCCTGACTACTATCTGTCTGCATCATCAACCTTCAGCATACACGATTTCTGTACATCCTTGAAAAACCTGTCTTTGGATGAATACCTTCATACATGTTCTCATAGTTGCTTTTCTCTATTCACAAAATCTCTCATCACCTTCATAACAGAAATGAAGTTTTATGGCACCAAAACATATTTTTCGTATACATTTCAAGTTCTCAATTACATGCTCAGCTGTTTCTGAGTTGTTAAACTTCCTTTCGGGAAGAGACGCAATGCTCTGGAGTTAATTTGCAACTGTAAGTAAACAAACATCTACTACTTATGATAAAGATTTTAGGTCCATTGTCCAAAAAATTTAGCCACTTGTGTGTTACTCTATCCTGCCAGAAAACATTATCATAGAAGAACATTCAGCCACAGGCAATAAAAACTTTTAAATGGATTTTTATGCATTATATAAAAGATATTCTACATATGGTTTAAAGTCATTACAATTTAATATTGGATATAATGTTTTGAGTGCAGTTCTTTCCATGATGAACAATCCATTAAGATTCGTCTTTGCAATTTAAAATTCCTTTTTTAAGGACTGCAGGTTGCTGATGTACATCAAAAATAAGAAGAAGAGTCTGACAGACAAACTCAGATGACTTTACCCTGTTCATTTAATTTCTTGACCAGATACCGTGCTTATGTTTCCACCAGTCATCTTTCTTCATGTAAAGCCCCTTCTCGGGAAATGAAAAAAATACTGAACCACAGGAGAGTCAAGCTTTTACTGCAGTTGACTTTGACCAGCATGAGTGGAAAACCTCAAAAAGAAAACTTGAAATATCTTTACTAATTCCCCCATTTTTATAAAGCAAGGTTGAGTTTCCCCGCAAGCCTCCATGGCACTTTAGAACACGACACGTTGGGGTTTCCTCAGGACAGGGGTTGCAGAGCAGTGGAGGCATTGCGGATGTGAGGGTAGGAAACAGCCCTCTCCTGCTGTCATGAGCAGTGCCACGAGCGCACAGCACACAGTGCCCTGAAGGAATGCCGTGGCCACCCAAAGGGGAGTCGAGGCTTCACAGGAGGATTTTCCAGGGATGCTGGTTGCAGCGGCATGGATTGCCTACTAGGTGGGAGGGCAGCATGCGCTGCCCTGGGCTGGTCACAGCCAGTTCAAGCTAGTGCTAACTGGTTCCAACACCTTAGTCGTGAGAGAAAAAACAGCAGTGCAGGAAGGGAGCTGCCACTGAGGGGAATGGTGGAAATGTGGACAGTATTGGGGACACAGCCTGAGACACACACTGGGAAGGAGGTGCTGCACCGCAGGGATACCCCAGGGGTACCAGAGCCATGGATGACCCATGCTGGGGCAGAGGAAAAGAGCCAGAAATGCAGAGTGGCTGACTGAAAGCCCACAGGAGGTTGGGGTAGCTACTCAACATTTTTTTTTTTTGCCAAGCATAAAATTAGAAAAATATGGGACATCCATAGCCACCATCCCAGAAAAATGCTGCTGCCATGACTCTGGCATTGCCAAGAAAGTGGATCTGCTGGGATACAGTTAATGACTCAAGGGAGGGTCGATAGGGGAGTTTGGAGCCTGTGCCGCTTGTAAACGCTGCCCCATGCAGCAGAGAACAGCTCGGGGGTCTGTTGTGAAGCAGTGGCCCAGTCCTGCTGCTACCACAGATGAGATACCCCTGTGGAGGGCCTGGATGGGAGGTGATTACTCGCTGGACTGCTGGAGTGTGTTTACAGGGGTGACCGACCAATAACCCCCGCCATGGAAGAAGGCTCAGAGTAGATGGGCAAAGGGTGAGGTACCCTGGCAGCTCAGGAGCCATGTAGGATGTGACTCATTAATCAGAGCTGCTGCACAGAGAACTGACGTTATCTCAACACATAGGGTGCCACGGGATGACCTGTGTGCTAGATAAGCAGCTGTATCTGTTGAGTGGCTTAACTGGTGTAAATGTTCTGTAATGGATATCTATTAAGGTGTAAGGGTAGTTTTCAGTGAAAGGGACATTGGCTCATGAATAAGCACGCTTTGGCACAGATTAAAATGAGACAGCAGAAAAAAATTACATACTGATCTCAAATTTCTACATCATTTGTTGCCTTAACTGAAGGAATTGGGATGGATTGAGTGTGGCCTGTAGCAAAAACAAGGAAAGCTGAGACTAGGAAGGAGTGGAGAGGGGAAGTGTTGGGTTAGCATAAGCATCAACTTAGCATCAGGAATGGGGAAGAAAGGTTTTTTTCCCCAAGAGTTTATTTGCTTTTTTACTTTTTTTTTTTCTTAATACCCAGATCAGAAAACAAAAATCTGTGTGAATTGACAATAAATTAAGTAAAATTCCCCAAGTCAAGCCTTGACAGCCCCATGACAGCCACCAGGAATTAAATTATTTTTGCATATAATCAGTAGCAGCATTTCTGAAGAGCACAGTCAGTTTAAGATCTTAGAAGTGCTTATTTCTCTCTGACTACTAAAGGGAATTAGATCAAATGAAAACATCTGCTTTGTCAAAGTCAAAAGTTAAGTGGCTTAACAACAACAAAAGCTTTTCTTAAGGGAATCCACACCTGAAGCATAAACATTTGTCTTGATGTTGCTACTAATATTGCTGCTTTGCAAAGACTTGCAAAGATCCAGAAATACATACTTTTTTTTTAATTGCATGTCATAGTTCATAATTTTGATGCTGAATTAGGATAACAAATTTTATTGATATTAACAGTCTGTAGAACAACAAAAATAATTATGAAACTATCCTGTGCAAAATATATTTTTAAAATATTTCAAATAAAAAATCATAGTGTTTATGAAGCTGAGTTTACTAATCAAATAGATTAGTATTGTAAATTATCCACTGTAGTTGGTCCTTCACATGATATGGGAATCAAAGCCATTTTATAATGCCCCCATTCTGTCTGGATTTGATACAGTTAAATTAAAATAATGCAATGAACAGCTGCTTTAACACCAACTATTCTTAAAAAACATGAGGCAAGAAAGCAACTTTTCAGATTGTTTTCTAAACTGTAATTGTTCAGCTCCTGTTGACAAATTAAGAAGCAAAAAAAGCTGAATAACATTCAAATAATACATTTTGAAGATGGAAACGTCAAGCTCTTCCTTAAGAAGTATACTTCGGCTAGCAACTGCATATGTCAATTCACATATGTTTTGAATGGAATGGAAAGGAGAACATTCAGCAGCGCTCTATGGAATATTTCCCCATTAGAAGAACTGTGCAGAAATATGTTAATTTTATTATGTCACTTGATGTGACATCTTTGATATTCTATATTTAGTGTAAGCTTTATTAAAAATAAACTGCATTAATTATGTAAAGGACAATTATCAATGGTCCTTGAGAGGAATTAAGCATTGTTCCAAGTTTGGAGAGGCAGGGCCCATTTATTTAAATTCTTTGTTATATCATTAACATAAATAACATCAAACCTTGACTGAAGTCTCCGCATACTGACTTAATACTAATTTAACAAAATTTTCAAGCATTTGAACTTAATAAAGCATCCTAAAAGTTTTTATCTAAGAGCATCTTTGTTAGAACGGGAGATGAAAATACAAACCAAGGTAGATGGTTTTCATTTTCATTTATTTTCATTAAGCCTCAAGAGTCGATCCAACTTGTATATAACACTTACAATCAAAGCAACGAAGGAAAATTTTGCTTGTTTTCTGTAATACCTCAAATTCCTTCCTTCAGAGTGCTTCAAACCATAACCCTTAATTGCAAGATTAATTATTAAATAAGAAAAAGTTAGCAAGACCTGAAGTCATTCTCGTTTACATTGCTGCTGACAGCCAAATTCAGGTTAAGAGGCAGGTTCCCTTCCCTGAAGTCCTACAGAGAAAAACTGCAGTTACAGAAGGTGGCTTTGACTTCCTATCCATTAAAAAAGCCTGTATTGCCTCTAATGGAAGTGGCACAACCTCAGCAACCTGACAGTGCACGTTATTGAGGCCCCCTTTCCACAACCGGTGGTGATGGGAAACTTAACAGAGAAAAAGAAGGCAGAGGGTTTCAGTGATGCAGACTGAAACCGAGATCATACTCATTTCCTTGTGTTGTACAAGATGAATGTTTCCTTGCCTAATAAGCTACCAAAGTTGATTATTTTTCTGTCTCAAGGTAATAAATGTTTTAAGAAAATTCACAATGGTTGTTATTAATTTAATTCTTAGTATACAAAGATATGTAAGCAAGGGAGATGAGTTCAACTGCATTTAATACATCCTTTAGCCCCAGTAGTCATTTAATTAATTAATCTAGCCCTGCTCATCTCTTGTCATTCATAACCTTAATTATTCTTCCCTTTTTGAGTAAAACTTTTAATTGGGAAATACCCATTTTCTAGTATTAGCTTGTCAAAGCAGGGGCCAGGAACCTGTAGTGTTTGTCTTAGTCATATCATGAGTTAATACAGCAGTTTTCCTCCCTCCATGATTGCCAAGACATACCAGTGATCATTAAAGATTTAATCAGAAATGCTATCAGTGTCAGAATAGATATGAAATTAGTGAATCAATACAAAACAAAGTCTATAGTGTTTTCCTCAGTAACAGCAACAAAAATGTAATTAATGCAAAGGAAACTTTCCAAGTATGGAACAATATTTTAGGAGAGGTATGTAATTCCATTTCTATTTCATTAATGTAGAATTTAGAGAACTAGGTAAATATGATTCCTCTTAGCTGTTTGTCCTCTGCACGTGAGATAGTAGAAAACTCATACAGATTTCCTTAGTGAAAATTTACATCTTTGAGTAAGGAATTAACAATTGAGATGCACTGTATGTTCCCACAAATCAAAAATTCTTGAGTCCAGAATCAGTTGCGCTCATTGGTATAGTACAGTATCATCAAAAAGAATTTCAGATCAAGATGTCTTTTGTCTACTGGTTATCAAAGAATTGTAAAACCAGAGGTTCTACTAGCTATGGCAGCTTTCTTAAAGGATATTCCCCTAAAAGAGCTATGACCAGCAGCTGCATATAACTTCTTAGGAAATTGTTGTTCTTATGTTTTCTGTACTGCTGTAGTGCTTCAAATTATTTTGTGAATGCATTATAATCAAACATTTCAAGTAATGTTAATAAAAATGACACAGCTCCAAAGTCTGGTTTATAAACTACTTACTTTGTGAACAGTAAGTGGAACCTATAACCTTAGATTATGTAACATGTCTTTAAATGTCAAATGGGCTTCATTTCTCACAGCAGTAAAAATACAGAGGCTATGCAAAAAGATGCAAGGTAATCCTGTTACATAGTAATTATAAATGCTTAAACTTAAAGCAACTGCAACAATTCATTTTGGAATTCAACCTCCATACCTAAGGGCACATAATGTTTAGCAAAGTGAAGAAGAGCATATAATTCTGTTTGAATTCAGTAGTTACACTGCTTTTACGAGCAGACCAACTAGAAATAGAGCTTTATGGTTAAAATTCATGCAGTTTATATGAAATTCATTATAAAAAAATAGAGTTAAAACATTCCATATCTTTTCCCATGCCAATAAATGCTATGAGGAACAAATATTTTTAATATGAGGTCAGTTGCAATCCAAACATTTAACAATATTCAGATAAGTCAATGTTATTAAAGCTGTGAAGATGTTTAAACTATTCATCTTATTCATTGCATTGAGAATCGGCAACTTTTGTATGCACTTTGAGTTCCAAAATCTATCTGAAAACCACTATCACAACAACAGTGATGTGCCCAGTGCTCAAGATTTGATATGTACACGCAATATGAATATTTACTTGTCATTTCTCCAGGAGTGGGATAATAGTCACGGCTTTTAAATCTTGCAATCTCCCATAATAAACTATTCACAGAATTCTCCTCTGAAATGCTATCACAATGAATTTAAGCATAGAGAAAACGACCTTTTCCTTCTTGATTCAAATCAAAAACAAAAACAGCAGATAAAGAGATACTGTTTTTCTGACTGTGCTGTGGTGAATTGCTGGGTGTTACCAGCAAGGTGTGTCCTTTTAACACATTACCTCTATAGGGGAACAGTAACTTTCCCTTTGCCATTGACCATAAAAGCAACTGAAAGCTTAGATCTTTAGATGGCTAATGAACACACCACCAGACAAAAGCAAATCAGCTGTACAGATGCAAGATGGAGACGAACTGGCGAGACTGCAATACCACAAAAGCTTGCTTAGGGTCACAATAAATGACCACCTGATGACAAGCAAACAATATCATACTGTGGCCACATCACCTGTAAGTCCTGGCAGTTCCTGAAATATAAAATTGGACAAGTTTTTACAACGTATAAAGGGGAATATGCAAAGCACCCGGAGATACTCCAAAGCATAGCAACAGGAATGATCTTGAAAATTTTACCTATTATAAATGGCTGAAAGATTAGAACAGGAGAGATTGAAGGAAGTTGTGACTACAATAGATGGTTAATGAAATTAAATTGCAATGAGGGAGATTCATTTCAGTTCGTAGGAGAAAGTTTGTAAGAGTTAAGATCAAAAAATACTAGAATGTCTTTGCCAGGAGAGACTGTAAAGTCATTAGAAAGCTTTAACAACAGGTTAGATAGACATCTGGAAGGTGTGCTCATCTTGCCTAAAGCAGATAACCTCTTGAAGCTCCTTTCAGTCTGGTTTCTGTGATTTTTTAATAATACCTAATGTGACTGTGACACTGTTTCACAAGCTAGATTCTTGGCAATATTTTCTTTCAGAGAAAATATGCTATAAAAATCATTGTATTTCTAAAGTGTAAATCACCTGACTTATGTCAAACCTTCCAGCTATCTTTATCCCAGTAAATGTAATTACTTTTTTTCTAGCTTTGTGGGCAAATGCATTCAGTATGCATTCATATAGTTGAATTTACTACCTGAAACAAGGTATCTGTGCACACAAAGGCCACTGGCCTAACCAGTACTGCTGCAGAAAGGTCTACTTGGTGTTTGTATCAAGGGCATGCTAATGATGGGTATATGGAATAACAGGACTGTGCTCAAGACACAACATAGCCCAGTTTTGGGGAGAAAATTAATTCCAGCTGACAATTAAACCTGAAATTTGGCAAATCCAGATTACCAGGGTTACACACCTGTCAGGAGGAAATGCAAATGCATTATCAATTGTACCAGATGCAGAAACTGAGGTGATAATAGCTCTCTCCTGACCACAAAACATCACCATAAGACTAATGCTATATAATACAGCTTTGACTGTATGACATTATGTGTTGTAATGAGAAATAGGCTAATTTTCAGCAGTCTAAAAGACTGGAGAAAGGCAAATTAGATTGTTTAATATACCCGTCACCCTGTCTTTCCCATTTGTAGTTGGGCACCACAAGAGTAATAGATTATAAACTCAGACTACTTAGAAGCTACTTTAGTGGTATGTCAAACACTTTGTTTTCAGGAGTTGTAGTGTGGACTGCATCATCACATTACAGTCTTACTTCTCTATAAACAGGAGTCATTTGTTTGGAAATACCTAGCTACTATTCCAAGCGTTGTTTGATGAGTTAAAATTGCATGGAGATGGCAAACAACATTAACTTCTGTTTGATAAAACCTGGACATAGGAGAAATAGAACATTTAGCTCTACTTTTACACTGAGCAAGTGAGGGGATCCAGGATTGAAAAACAAGACACGATGTGGAGTACTACAGGAGGACTATGGCACTGCATAATGCCCTTTCCAATGGTTGCCTCTGCAGAGCTCAGGAGGAAATATGTTTTTTATCTCAAGACCTCAGCTGTGATTAAATTTTGACAGAACTTGCAAGGTCAACTGACATGCAAATTTTCTTCTTTTCATTATTCTACTTGTGTATCGTGGACACAGCATATATGGCTAATTGATGGAGGACTCTGAACTTTGTTTTGTTAACATTCCCTTCCAATTTCTCCAAAACTCGTGCAAAACTTTAAAAAAAATCCAAGGCACACTGTCTTTTTTTCTAACCTCAAAACTAAAGCTCTGTACAGTGAATCAAATAGAGACTCCTTCTTCATGTTCTCAAACTACTCAACAGGATCTTCACTGTTTGATTCTTTCCATCTCCAAGTTTTCAGTAGTTGCCAACACTTCTGAGAATTTTAAAGTCATTTTCTTTACTGTGTGAACGAAGAACCAAATTTTTAAAGCTTAGTAAAAGCAAATATAATGTCAAAAACGCATACTTTAAAGAGTATACAAATCTGTTTTAAGCAGACAGAAATTAAAACACATCTGTTTTAGCCGAAAAATCCTAATCAAGTATATTTTTACAAAGCGAAAACAAATTTTAAAGGATTACCTAGTTATTTCTCTCAATATTCTCTCTTCTGTTTTCATCATTTATTGCTGAAGTCTCTTTTCAGGTAGGCTGTACTAAGAATTTAAGCTATATTGAACTCTACATTATTATTAAAAAAAAAAACACTCTGACCAAGAAACATTGGAAGTATTTGTTAATGTGAAACCTAGAATTATCAAAAAAGTGTTTAATTCATCATTCACAGTACTATTCTCATAATCACGGTTTAGGAGAATTTCTTCCATTATATATTTAAATTTGAAATGTCATTCCTTACTGGTTGAAATAGTATCCTGACCTGATTAAAAAAAAAAAAAAAAAAGTAATTTTTCCATTCTGCTTAATTAAAATCTTTCATTTACAAACAACATTGCATATTGCTCTCCAGATTCTTTCATTTTTGCTACAGAATACATTTTTAATTAAGGTCTGCTAAATCCATTAATTCACCCTTTATGGTGAAACTAGGCCTGCATGCACAACTGGAACAGAAGATTTTTCTCTTTTATAAGTAGATCAGTATTAAGACAGCAAGTTCCAGGTTTTATCAAATTGCTATTTTCTTCCCTGAACAGGGCACACAGGCATACATGCCCTAAAAAACAGTATTAACAGGAAAGTTGTAAAATATCTTGTTAGAAATACTGTAGGAGAATATGCCAGGAACTATTGCATTAAGATTTTGCTTGAAAATCAAAATGAATATTTTGGGCAAAGACTGATAGAATTAGAGTTGTTTTGCAAACTCAGAATTTGGTAAGATAACTAAGCAGGACTGAGATTCCAAAGGATATTTGGAGGTGTCTCATTGATTCACCATGAAATAGCCACGATAACATTGAAAAAAATGTGCTATTATTAAAATAAAGATCTACTTGTGCATGGAGTTTCTTCAAAAGTAGCATTTTTTTTGAGAGATAATACTAAAAATCGTATTTTACAAAGAGCAGATGATAAAGCTAGCAGGATATGCAGGATGTTAGGCCACTCATTCCAGAAAGACTTTTTTTTGCATTTAGAAGCTTCAAGTTATTTCAAACTAAATGAATTCACATTTCAAACTAAATGAATTCACCTGATAACATAACTCTGTTGAAAGTAAGCTGTTTTCAAGGAGCTGCTAGCTGTATTGATACCAACTGTCTGCTTCTGACAAGTAAAGAATAAAATATTGTGCTACATATTCACAGAAATATATCATAAATGTTAGAATTTTATATTATTCAAGAAATAAATAAAGAAGGAAACCATATCATTTTGAATCTGTGAACCAAAAAAGAGAAGAATACAAACTCTTCAAGTGATTAAAAATTTGATAAACTATAAAATGGAAGATTTGATATGTAAGACTTGAAAATAAATTTACTAGTTTTACTGTGTCTAAAAATTTAACAGTTTTGAAAGAATCTTCCAATGCAGGACAATCTCTGCTTCTGATGAGTTCTAAAAAATGAAGATATCCAGGTGCAGAAGGAAAAGTATTGAATTTATGTACAGTAAGTAGTTAGATGATGATCATCTTCCTGAAGTTGCTGGATGTTCTCTAATCTTCAAACAGTGACATATTTTCCTTTCTGTTTGGCAGTTGTTTAGCAAAGGATAAGTGAAAAACTCAGCAAAGGAAGGTCAGCAGGAGGCTCAGGATCTCAGAACATTGTAGAAACCAACCTTAGGGCTTTTCACTATTAACCTGTTTCTAGGACCACAGTAAATGTTTCAGTTTTCAGCAGGGAGCTTTAAAAATAAACAAAAAGTAGGGAAAAATGGTTCTTTAAATCAGTTTAATGTTGTAATTGAGAGAGAAATAATATATATATAATATACTGGCATGTGCAAATAAGAAACAATTTATTGGTTCAAGGAGGAAAGTAAATTAGTGTTCCAATTATTATGTTTGCAGAATTCCTTTGTGGGTAGTTCTTCTCATTATTAGACAACCCAAAATAATTCAGTTTTGCTGAGCAACTTTTCCAAGTAGCTTTTGTGAATTTAACCATAAGATTTTTAATAAGGCTGATCGGAGCTGTTTAACTATCTCTGTACACAACTATGCAGAAGGTAGGTGCCTTTATTCATTTATTTTTAAGTATTTAAATGTGGTCAGGTCATCTCTTCAAAGGGACCCAGACTCCAGGGTAAAGAGGGTAATATAGCCTTGGCACTACTGCACTTGACAGAGAATGTTGGTTTATTTCTCCAAGTGTTTTTTTTTTTTTTTTTTTTCTTATTCAAAGAGAAAATCAACCTTTCTTCAGTTAATAAATGACTCTCTTTATAATTCATTTCTAGTTTTACCAAAAACATGATAAAGTGACCTGTCATTTCTTTCTAAACAGATCTTGTATTACTTAGGTAAAGAAGTTTACCAGTTTGGAGTTTCTAAAAGAGTCTTCAACATGTTTGCAGTGATAGCCATATTTTTAACGGAAATATATATATTCCTCCCATAAACACACTGCTCCTATATTCATTTATCCCTTAGTATGAAGCCATTTAAACTGTAAAATGGTTTGTCCTCCTTTAAAACTTTCTTTTACTACTGGGGAAGATTATATCAATCGTGATAAAAAAAACACAGGAGGACTCAAAAACTTCCTTTAGAGAAAACAAAAGCACAGTATAATTCAAGCTTAGAAGTAATAGGATTACATGTTTCCGACATATTTTCAATATTTAAGGCACAGAGATATAAAGCAAGAGACTTCATAAACTCCCTATTCTTCAACAATATATGCAGCCTTGAAAATAAAAAGGATTTCTTCAGTTTCTATTGTTGCACATTAAGGTCATCCTTCTTATCCTCTTTCATTAAAGTGACTATAAGTTCGTCTCTCAGGTCACATCAACCACAATGTTCCAATAGAGAGGAAGGCAGTGTCTTCCTAGGACAGTTAAAAAGTAAGCAGTATAAAACGGTATATCCACTAAAGAATAAATAATGCAACAGTAGAGGCAACAAGCAAAAGACAAGTGTTCACATCACTGACTGTCCCATTTTTCAGAATATTTGGCTTATAAACTGTTTATATGCCTGTCTCAGAGCAAGCTTCAGTTAGGTTTTTTTATGTCCATCCTGAATGTATCCCTCAATAACAGACCTTGCTGTTTTACTGCACCCTTTCCAAAAGGACCATGTGGTTCAGCCCCTTTGGCACACCCATAAATCTTTCTCCATCAAAAGATGTTCAAACCAGCCCTTTTCAAACAGTTTTGTCAAAGAAAATATATCATGCAGAACTAAAGGAATCTGCAGGAGATGCCTGATATGCACACTTTCCCTGTGTACACATTATTCTTTGACAGTTTGGGGCAGTTCCATCCAACTCATTTGAGTTTATTTCTGTCTGGAAGACAGAGGCTCTCTTGCCTTTTCTAATGGAGAACTCATAGTCTATTCTCCTTTAACCATCCTTGAATATCTAGCATTTGTTAGCATATATGTATTATATACATATGTATGATATATTTATAACTTTAAAAGGATATTTATAGAACTTGTAAATCTTGGTCTAGCTTTGGAAGAATAAATCCTTCTAGAATACTGAGACCATGTAAGGGTTATATGTCTGTGCAAGAGTTTTTCTGTTGTTCCCATAAAAACCTTGATATTTATTTGTTAACACCATCATTGCTCCCTGTTCATCCCTTCTTGCTCAGTTATCTTTCCCTCTCTCACTCACATACATACACATTCATACTAATGCATGTACACAGAGCCTATTTTGAATTAACTCAGTACATTGAGGAAGGACAAAGGTAAATGGAGGAGCAAACACAATACTTATGCTTAAACACAACACACATAACTTTCCCATTCCTCAGTAACTTTAAGCTAATATTTTCTTTTAACTGATGTGTTTTCGGTGTTAATTCAGTAATGATTTTGAGAGGGGCTAAGATTGATGCTGATACCAGCAATACTACAGGAACTTCTTACTAAATGGAATAAGCAGACACCATATGTCTTGTACCCACTGCTTTTCTTTCCCTATATTTGTGCTTTTCTAACTACAAAGCAATGCACTTGGGAAGAGGTGTAATTATTCCTATCATAGAGAAAAGCAAAAAAGATGAAGGGGAGAGTCGGTTCAAATCAATACTCCCACAAGCAAACAATTGCTGTAGAGGTGCACATTGTATTAATGAAGACTGAATATTGATTTAGTTAATAGTAGTGTTCAGTAAAGTTTCATAAGCATCACTGACCCTGTTTTTGTGAACTCTTCCATGAAGGCAGATCCCATTATCTATATGGATTCTTGTTCATTTAAAGAGGGCTCCTTCTATGCACACTAGTTTAAAGGACTAGGGATGACTAACAGCAGTGAAGTTTTAAATAGTTTTACTGTTAACTTTTACCAGACCATTACGTTTTTACTTACAGTTCCTAGGAATCTGCAGTTCTCTGTTTATTCAAAGACCCATCCTGATCCTTCAAAGTACAAGTAGACTGATATTTCAAATATTTCCTGAAATTTCTTTGGAAGTTGTTTGCTTTTGTTTACAAGCATGCAAATCCTAACTTTAGGTGCAATCTCACCGTTGCAAGACAATGGCTTATACTTTTCTTTCTTATCCAGTAAAAGGGATTGGAAGAGTTAATTCAGCTAGAGCTGTAGGTGCCTACAGGTGTAAGGGTGAAAATCTGAATTCCCTTCAGCATGATCTAGTCAACATAGTCAATGAGGTGTGATTCAGCTGACCAACCACTTTGGGCAGAACTGCATTGCTTAAAAATAAACAGTGGCATGTCATGGCATCTGAGATCCAAGAGCCTAACAAGGGTGTCAGGAGAGGACACAGGATCTAAAGGAGAAATGGGACCTAAGGGAGTTTCAGGTCTTTCTACGTCAATAACAACCAGGATACTGCAAGTGGTCTAACTCCATAGTCATGAGTCAGCTGTGTATGGGCAAAGGAGTCCTGGCCTTTGCATTTTGGATCCAGCAAGCTAAATTGCTCTACAGGCACAGTAGAGTAGGTCAGTACACCTCAGACTGACATAATATTTCTGAATTATAACTCTCCCCAACATTGGTTAAATTTAGCTCTTCTGTGTAGAAAGCTAAAACTGCGTAGACTTCACTGGTCTACAGACCCTGATGTCTGCTGAGATAATCACACAGCTAGGAACAGACAGTCCAGCAGGTTCCTGTAGAACATTGCAGATAATTTCTTGATGCAGGTGGTTGATGAGCCCACAAGGGGAGGGACATGATAGACTTGATACTAACAAACAGAGATAGTTGGAAATGTGAGGGTTGGGGGTAGACTTGGCTGCAGTGACCATGAGAAGATGGAATTCACAATCCTGCGAGGTGGAAGCTAGGCAAGAAGTAGGATTGGAACCCTGGACTTCAAGAGAGATAACTTTGACCTCTTCAGGGACCTCCTTGTAGCAATTCCCTGGGCCAGGGCCCCAGGAGGAAAGTGAGTCTAGGAGAGCTGGCTAATATTCAAACACTACTTTCTCCAAGCTCATAGATCAGTGCATTCCTACAAGAAAGAAGGCAAGGAAGTGGGGCAGGAGACCTGTGTGGATGGGCAAGGAACTCTGGGTAAAACTTAAAGAAAAAGAGAGCACACATAATGTGGAAGAAGGGTCAGACAATGTAAGAAGAATATAGGAACATTGTCAGAGAATGCAGAGATGCAAGGAGGAAGGCCAAGACCCATGTGGAATTAGAGTTAACAAGAAATGTCAGGGACAATAAGAAAGGCTTCTACAAATACATCAGCATCAAGAGGAAGACTAGGGAAAATGTGATCCCGCTGCCGAATGGGGAGGGTGCCTTGGTGATGGAGGATGCAGAGAAGGCAGATTTACTAAATGCCTTCTTTGCTTCTGTCTTTAGTGCTCAGGCTAGTCCCATTTTGAGAGTTCATGGAGAGTGGGGGGAAGTGCTGGAGGACTGGAAAAAAGCCAACATCCCTCCAGTCTTCAAAAAGGGCAAGAGGGAGGAGCTGGGAAACTACAGACCGGTCAGCCTCACCTCCTTCCCTGGAAAGGTGATGAAGTCGCTCATCCTAGAGACCATCTCTAAGCCTGCGAAGGAAAAGAAGGAGATCAGGAGTACTCAGCATGGATTCACCAAGGGAAAGTCCTGTTTGACTAACCTGATAGCCTTCTATGATGGGATGACTGGCTGGGTGGATGATGGGAGAGCCATAGATGTTGTCTATCTTGACTTCAGCAATACTTTCAATACTACCTCTCATAACATCTTCACAGGGAAGCTCAGGAAGTGTGGATTACGTGAGTGGACAGTGTGGTGGATTGAGAACTAGGGAACTGGAAGGGATGGCAGAGCTCAGACAGTCATGATAAATGGGGCCAAGTCTAGATGGAGGTCTGTCGTGGACTATCTTTTTCAATCTTTTGTGAACCGTACCTCACTTAGCTTTATTGCTTCTTTTCAGTATATTTCTGTGTTGCTTTATTCACAGCTGAATACATGATAACTCATAAATTATGATCAGAGCTATCAAAGCAAGCATGACTGAACAAGTAGACTTGCCTAGACTTGCAAATTCTTTTTACAATATGTGTACTTATATTTATAGAAAAGAAGTTGAAAAAAAAGCGGGGAGGGGGCTACATAGAAATTGGGAAAACAGCATAAATAAGCAAGACTGGTTGTACTCTACATTTTTATCTAAGGCAAGAGATCACAGTAGGCAACACAACAGCCACAATTCTAATATTGGCTTCTCTCAGATGAAAAACTTAAATGTATTAAGTGGCATCTTAGAATTAGTCCAGCTAGGAATATCCCATTCTGTTCTGGAGAGTAACTCCTCAACTATTTTGGTCATGGCTAAATATAAGAATATGAGAGATGCCCTAACAGGTCAAACCAATGGACTGTCTAATTCTGTATTCTGTCTTCAATGTAGCAATAGGAGATGCTACTTAGGGACTATATGAAGTTTGTACACTTTCTGTAATCCTTGTACTTCCAACAATGCACAATGCTGGGATGTAGGGATGTAGGGATCCCCCCGACAATGTAGGGATGCTGGACTTCCTTTAGCTTATCTATCACAATATTTCTGTACATTATTAGCAACAAGAAAGTTGTGACTGGAGTTCATATTTACCTTATCTATAGCTACCTAATCAGTCTAAATATTGGTTAGTGTTGGCTGCCTTCTGAGGAACACTGTCTATGATTAGAATCATAGGATCATTATTGTGGGAAAAGATCTTCAAGATCATTGAGTCCAACTGCAGACCCCTCAACATCATGCCTGTTAAACCATGTCCCTAAGCACCTCATCTGCACATTTCTTGAGCACTGCCAGGGACGGTGACTCCATCACTTGCCTGGGCTGCCTGTTCCAACGCTTCAGCACTCTTTCCATGTAGAAATTCTTCCTAATGTCTAACCTGAATCTCCCCTGGCACAACTTGAGGCCATTTCCTCTTGTCCTATCCATAGTTGACCCCCAGCTCATTACAACCTCCTTTCAGGTAGTTGTAGAGGGTGATAAGGTCTCCCCTGAGTCTCCTCCAGACTAAATAATTCCAGCTTCCTCAGCCGCACCTCATAGATCTGTGTTGCAGCCCTTTTACCAGCTTCATTGCCCTTCTCTGGACACAGTCCAGTACCTTCATGGCTTTTGCAGTCTCTTTTCCTCTTTGAGTTCAAATGTAGTGCCGTGCCTAATGGATGTTATCTCTGGAATAGCTACCTTTAGATAGCATGTTTTTTTATCAGTTTCTTTCAGACGAGCCTCAGACAGCTCAGATTTACGCTCATCAATTGTTGTAGACCATTAAGATTTTTGGTCATTGTTGCCTCCAGAGATCTTACTGAACTGTTTTTCAAGTGCTGACACTTACCCTCCAGGCCTGTAAAACTAGAAACCCCTACTGAGGATACAATACTGTCAGGCAGTGAAGGTTTCAACTGTTTAACTTGCTGCTTCAGTAGACAGTGTTTGCCACTAGGCATTCTGATTAGGTCAGGTAAGCAAGAAATCAGGGAAAATAATCTAACTTTCAAGAGTAAAGCTTTTTTTTGCTGGGCAGCTGTATCCAAGTCTTCAATCTGAGCCCTCTGAAAACAATTCCACTTAGTTATTTTTTTCTAGTACTTGTTCATTTCATTAATGAACACTTACTCTTGATCATGAAAGGATTTGTGGGAAGAATAAATGTTTTCTATTAGAAACATGGACACAGACGAATAAAGAAAAGTCATCTTTCTGGAACCAAGAGTGCCCCAATATTCATCAAACCTGAAAAGAAGTGACTGAAACAGGAGATAGACACAATTGCTCTTAGTAAAATGCAGTTATGTTAATCAATTAGATGACTTGTGGGAAAATGTTAATTAGTATCCACTGAGCAAAAACAGAAGGGTGAGAAGCTACTAAGTCATATGGAGTAGAGAAGGAAATGACATCTGTTTTAGCATTTGTATAAGAATAATGATTTAGCTGGAAAATTGTTTGGGTCATTAAACCAGTGTCTTTATTGAGCCCTTTATTTTTAGTAACAAGTAGAGTAATGAATTTTAGTTTTCAGGTTGAAAGGTACACTGGTTTTGAAGGTACACTGTACAGATCTTTGATGATGTGGAAGAATGGCCTGGAAAAGGGGAAACTTAAGAGAAAACCTAGGGCCTAACAGAAGTTTTGGCATTACAGCAGCTTGCTGGGGTGATACACAGTTGCCTCTTGCAGGATGGCTGGTATGCACGGACTCTGCTCCCCCACGGTTTCCTGGGCAACACGATCTGCCCTCCTCGCAGCTGCAAAGGGGAGTAATGGAGGATGGAGCAGAGTGAAGGCACCGCGGCCAAACTCTGTTGTACTCCCTGTGCTGGGCCGCTGATAAGCCGCACAGTAGCTGTCCAACAGGAGATATATGATAACATGTCCAGTGCTGAGTCAGCACGGGTGGCAAATCACTCTGTTCGGATGAACTTTGCTTGAACTTTGCTCATTATAATGCCAACGCACACCTCCATCCCAAAAATTACCCACCTCTGAGGTATGACCACTCCTCACAGAGCATGCACCCTAGATTTTCGACTGACTGTACCTTTAAATGAAACCGAGAAACTTTTTCACCAATCAATAACAATATTAAGTATGACTATAGTCACTCAAGCTCCACCTGAATGTAAAGAAAAGTATAAAAGGTGAACTAAGGATGAGAAGCGGGGTGGAGAAGATTCCATCGTAAATCCTGGGTCAGTTGACGGGCTGAACCCCCTTTTCCCCCCGCTCGGGTCAGGACACTGCCTGAGGAGACTAAGGAGGAGGAAGGAAGAATCCATCATAACTCCTGGGCCAGTCGATGGGCTGATCCTCCTTTCCTCCCCTCGGGTCGGGACACTGCCCGAGGAGACTCGAGACTGAGAGCTCTCTCCCATCTTCTGGGGTGAGTGATGATTGCACATTTGTACATCAGAGCTAGCTAAAACCCCATGCTGTAGTAGAGAATTTCCTATACTGACATCCGAAACCTGTTTTGTAAATGCTGCATTTGAATAAACCATGCTGTTTGTGAACTCGACTACTTGTTTGGGGGGCGAGCGATTGGACCTACAGTTGATAGACTGTTCGTGAATCCGATACTGCCAGAGTTGAGCTTATAGTTTATCATACTATTTGGGAATTTGATTCGCTCCTAGGAAGGCGATTGGACCTACGGTCCTCAGCCTGTTCGTGAATCCGACACTGCCAGAGTCGAGCTTATAGTTTATCACACTATTTGGGAACTCCATTCGCTCCTAGGAAGGCAATTGGACCTACAGTCCACAGACTGTGAATCCGATACTGATTTGATATCTGCTTCCCCCCGACCCCGCCACCACTACGGCTTTCAAACTGCAACATTTTTTTCGACAGATGATCAGGACTGAGCAGTCAGAAATGGAGTGAAAAATGTCCTCCTACTGTCAAGTGGCTGTTTCTGTCCTTTATGAACGCCCTTAGCTAGTTCATTCTAGCACTCATTTAATTGTATGCGTGCAGTGTTAACAAGGATATTTGGTCCATTGGATATAACAGTTTGGGCGGGACACTCATAGGCCCTATGGATTTTGAAGGTTTTCCTCTGATGCATATTAGTTATGGTAGTTATGGTGAGAGTTGGCATTTGCTGCTCTGGAACAGAAAATTCTGTTTCACATTTGTTCATATATGTGGGTTTGTTTCTGAGTATAAGACTGATAAAAATAGGGGATGGATTAAAAATCTCAAAAAGGATCATTATCAGAATTGGCAGACTACATCTGCATTTTTTTTAGGGGACTGCTATATAGAAAACATTCTATGGTACGATATTGGTCTCCAGAGTACAGGGGGTTCTTGCATTCACAAAGGTAAAACTCACTTTGGCAAGCAAATGTCTCAGACTTAATTAATGTATCAAAGTCAGATTAAAAGTTGGTCCATTGAAATTATAAATTATTTGCTCACACTGGCGTATTAACCTGAATAATTTAGGAACTAAAAGATTTTTATCTCTTGTCAGAATTATCAGGGATTTTAAGAGCAATGAAACCTGTTTTCTCAAGGATTGAAAGTGGAATTCATGCCAATACAGAATTGCTATAAATAATGCTATACATCTTCCTGGTTTCTCACAT